>JBBBDQ010000778.1:1550000-1770000 GCA_037127315.1 Ascarosepion bandense
TATAAATCGGGTTAGCATTATGTTTCATGTAGAGTTGAAAATTATTAGAAACTAAGTCTAACGTTATGTCTAAGAAGTCAACTTGTTTTATATTAGGAGTAACCACTACGCTAAGGCGAAAAGATTTACAAATTCTATGAATTAATTTTCTAAGTCTATCAAACTTAACCCCAGTGGATTTATTTACTATCATAAGTCCGTCATATCCATAAAGTTCTATAATATTTATAGCGATTTCTTTAAACGCCATGAGGTTGTACAGAAGAAATAATTCAACTAAGTCCCAGGATTCTGCAGAATCCAGATCTCCCATAGATAAAACAAAATTATCTGTTGAATTTTTATTCCAATGTTCGTTGTCGTGGATAAGAACTGATTTTCTGCAGTTCAAAATTATGTTGATTTCCTTTTTAGAAATGTCTGAATAAAATTAAGCGAATTTGAAAGCAATATGGAATAGGTTTTTAGATGAAGATGGCTAAAAGGTCACGATGTCGAATTGGAGAAAAGTAGAGTTATTATTATCTTCAAAGTTCTTGAAACAGTCGATTAGCCCCATTCCATTGTATAAGTTAAAGCTGATTTTTTATTTGCCGGTTTGCTCGTTCTAATATTACTTTACTAATTCAACGATCTCTGATTTAGTTTGGTTGATAATCCTACTGGGTAATTTTCAGTGGAATTCTGGTTTGCGTTTTTTTAATAGTATATAAGCCTCCTTTGTAAGAATTTTGGGACTCTGTCACTGATTTTTAGTATGTCAGTGACTTGTTAGTCCGAGCGGTTAATTTTATCAATGTTGATAGAGTGATGAAACATTGTTCTGTCAATGTCGAAACAAAATGAACACTTTTAGATTAGATTGTAGTTTGGACATGTTCTAAAATATTATTTATAATAAATATTCATAGCTCTATTTCGATATTCAGCACTGTTTTAAATTAATGTTTTGAACGTTGTAAATATTTTCTTAATTCCTTATTTTTTGGATATATATGTATATATATATACATGAAATGATTTGTTTGAACATTATTTTTTATCGATACTCGTATTTACGTAGATATTCTGTTGTTAATTAAAAAGTATTATATATTTAACTCTCCCGGCCTGATTATTTACGATAAATTTTTATTACGAAAATGTGTGTCATTCGGCAGAATTCGAACCTGCGATCCCTATCTACATATTTTAAGCTACCAGGTTATCTGGCACGTTTTAGACCTCTCCACCACGTATGATCATTAGTATAAACGAGGTTTTAATCAAGCCTATATAACACAGTTTTCGATCCATCGCAATAACCATATCTGCTATGAAATGTATCGTAATCTCAACAAATGTAAACATGTTACGGAAATTAACGAAACTTGGTTAAAAACAACCGACAATTTGAAATAATTTGTTTGAACATTATTTTTTATCGATACTCGTATTTAAGTAGATATTCTGTTTTTGATTATATAATAGTTTTTAATTAAAAACAGAATGTCTACTTAAATAGGAGTATCGATCAAAAATAATGTTCAAATAAATAATTTCAAATTGTCGTTTGTTTACGAGCAAGTTTCGTTAATCTTCATTAATTTCCGTAACATGTTTGCACACACACACACACACACACACATATATATATATATATATATATATATATATATATATATATATCTTGTGTGTGTATAATATATATATATATCTTGTGTGTGTAATATATATATATATATATATATATATATATTACATATTTATAAGATTTTATCACAGAGGTGTTTAAAAATTGTCCATGATTTTAATACACATGACACGTGTATTATCACGCGCAAATACATATAATCAGACAAGCGTTCTCATACATACATACATACATACACTTGCAATTGAATTAATCCTCTATTAATTTATTACACGCGACAAATACGTGAGTAATAAGAATCAAGCCCAACAACATTCCAGTAAATGTTTCTTTGTTTGCTAAAAATCAATTTTTTCTACATCCCTTGTCTTTTATCAGATCCTTGAAAAAGCTATAATAAAAGGGAAACATGTTAAATTAAGACACATTTCCGCCTTTGTCCTTTATTTTTCTAGTATCTACAAATTTTAATCCATATGTTCAACACATATATAAAAAGATTATTCCATAAGACAATAAAAAGAACTAGAAAACCTGTAGAGTAGAATTGAATCAATGTCGCTGAAAACAATTTTGAAGTATAAAGACGAAATGAAATTTCGCATGTCAGCATAAAAAGAAATTATAGCCAACGAAAGGTGACGGAAGAGATTTAATATGCGAGTGTGAAAACAATTAAGAAACACACACGCTTATGAACTTTCTGACCTGCTCACTACTTATCTATTTATAGACGATACTTTGGTAGTCATAAAAACTAACGGATCTCGTCATGTAAAGTCGTAAGTTTATTTCCGTTCAGAGAGTCTACTTTAGACTCGAAACAGGTGTAGAAACATAAAATGTACACTTAGTATATCATGCAAAACATAAGTAATATTAATGATAATAACAAGAATAAATGTACATTTTAAACAAAACGTTCAGGGCTTCGCGAACATTTTTTCTTCTATACCAATTTCTCTCGTTGGAACAACTATTTCTATTTTTACTATATATATATATATATATATATATATATATATATATATATATATATATATTCGCGTTGTCGTGAAGCAATTGTCAGCTAAATATTCTTGTAAGCGAATATTGCGACAATGTACTCAAGCATCTCCAAGTGACCGACATCGTTGATCTTTCAGATTCAACTCTAATAAATGCAAAATTTACATGTATATGTCCCTAGTGAATGTGGCTCTAATTAGCTTTGTTATGAAATATTTTTGAGCGTGTGTGCGCGCGCTTGATTTGAGAAATGAGAAAATAGAAGAATATATTTTTTTATGTTAAGGTTCTCTGTTTCTTTGAAGTAAACATTGAAAGCATTGAGTCAAACGTGGTGTTTATCGAAAAAGTTGTCTAAGATAGCGTGAGTGCTGTCAAACTTTGCTTTAGATTCGATAGAATGTAAGCATATAAGCTTAATGTTTCCATTAATTTTTTTTAATCACATGTTTGAATTTATTAAAGGGTTTTTTTCATGATTAACAGAATCAATTCTGAAATCTATCTGCCACTATCCATTACATTATCCGCACATCAAAGCTTACAGCACCTGGCAAAAATATGGCCAAACTCGATGTTGTTTAACTTTGGTTCTCGCTCGGGAGCCGTCATATCACACTACCTTCCTAGCAGTAAAGATAACTATAGATACAATGTAGTTGTTCCGGTTGAGGTCAGTTGAGAGAGTAAGTTCAAGAAAGAACAGTGTTGCTTTCTAGTAAACTGACGTCATTCATACTGATGGTAGGTAGGAACATTTCTCTATGATGGTTAAAGAGTAGATTGATTTGGGGGGCATTAAAATTTACGAGTCAATTCCTACGCCTTTTAAGCACAGATCGGAGGTCCTTTCAATGTGCAGTAGCCAGGTTTACTTTGGTAGCCTTGGGAGATTTACTATTGAGATACTTGGGAACTGATCAAATCAGGAAGATCATTGATGAAAATCTGTAAAAAAATAGGAACATTTTAAACGCACTTAATTTGTCTATACTTTAAATTCGCTTTTTGCATAAATACACTTACATTTAAAATAAGCATTTGTTAATTTTATCACACGTGGCCCACACATACAAACAGGCACGTTTTTCTACATCTAAAAATGTTCATCTATTTCTTTATTACACGTGACACACATCTGGCCAATGAAATCAAACCTCAATCTACATACTATTTCTTTACATTCTTTTAAAATTTAAAGAAAAAATTCCCTCATCTTTAAAGAAAATTTCTGAAGAAGCTTACTGAAATGAAATATGTTAAATTAATGACTTTTTTTTCTACACGTTATGTACTTATCCTATGTCGGATTTCAATTCATATATATATATATATATATATATATATATATATATATATAAAGTAACTTTTGTAAGTACAAAATTTATCAAAATAAAAGAGTGTAGATTGATATTACAATACATTCTAAAAGCGAAGCAACAGGTTTCGCTCCCGCTCTTCAGGCGTTTTCGGGAGACTTAAACAAGGAATAAAATAACAGTGAAATATCTAATGGAAAGAGAAAAAAAAACACAAATATAGGAAAAAAAAACTATGAATAAATGACAAAGTGCTTGAGAAAAATTATAGCGAGCGCCAACAAATATTCACGGTTTTTACAGCAAGAAGGTTTGTGAAGCCCGATATAAAAAGCCTCCAGCACTTTCAGATGAAATATAGTGTGACGGGGACACAACAGTGAACTAGTGAACACTGAAATTAGCAGCACACCTTCTGTTATTTAACAGTTGCTCACATATGGCGGAAACGTAAGTATTCGGAAAAAGCTAATTCAAAGCCAAAGTAAGATCCTTGATCTTTCTCATATCTAGGCGCTGACAAGTTCTGCATATGTAGTTAGTATCGCAACTACAATTATATTTATAAAGAAAAAGCAGAAATTATTTGGTGGGGAGGGAGAGTATCCTTGCGCTCAGAACAAAACATAGGCCGAGTTTGAAAAACTATACAAACCTCAGCCGAGAAAATAACTATTACGGACATTAAATGAAATTTGTCTAAACAAATTTTATATAACGTCCGTAAGGGTATTTTTTCTGCATAAACAGCGTGAATGTTTGTTTGGGTTTGTTATTATTCGTCACCTTTTGTCTTCTATTCATAGGTTTTTCCTAATATTTGTGTTTTTCCTTTCCATTACACATTTCAATGTTTATTTTATTCTAAGTTTGAATCGCCCGAAGGGGCCTTAAAAGCGGGAGCGAAACCGGTTGCTTCGCTTTTAGAATGTCTTGTAATATCAAGCTACACACGTTTATTTCGATAATATATATATATAGTGATTACTTAATTACTTAGTTTTTGGTCATAATAAAATATGACCAGTACGCATTTGTATTAAAAAGTGTTTAATACAATTGTATTGTTGAACTTTTGAATATTCTTCATTTGTAAACGAGATATTATGCGACCAAGATTTCTACCATGTGGTGTCTTCAGATCATTTGGAAATCACCTGTAGCCACCACATGATAGAAACCTAAGTTGCGTAATAACTCGTTTTTCAAATGACGAATATATATATATATATATATATATATATATATATATATATTGGCAGTAACCTTTCTTTAAAACATGTTTCTTTGAAAATGACAAACAAGAAAATTTTAATTCGTTAATTATTTAGTTTTATCCAACACTCTTATGTTTTTCTGTTTAGTGGGGCTAATGGAGTGCAACAATTGGCCTATTGTCTATTGTTCCAAGCGAACTCGGTCACTTCTCTATCCATTTAAATGGGTTTATTTTATATGTTCTTAATTTCTTTTCACGTTTGACAGTTTAGCTCTTCTTTTGTTTTTTCAGTGGAGAGTGACAAGAAGGGACTACAAATAAACTTTAAGAAAACTGAGTGCATGGTCATCAGCAAAAGAAACAACCCAAAATGCCAAATAGAGGTGGGGGATAACAGAATCAAACAAGTCCAAGAATTTAAGTACCTAGGAAGTGTTCTAACAGGAGATGGAAAGTGCGACACGGAGATCCGAAGGCGAATTGGCATGGCAAAGGACGCGTTCCAGAAGATGAGCAAAATACTAACACACAGGAAGATCTCAATAGAAACGAAGAAAAGAGTGCTAGACTGCTACGTGATGTCAGTTCTTCAATACGGCTGTGAATGCTGGACAATATCATCGAAAATGAGGACAAAACTGGAAGCGGCCGAAATGTGGTTCTACAGAAGGATGCTACGGATATCGTGGACTGAGCATACAAGCAACGACGAAGTGTTAGAAAGAATGGCAACAAAAAGGAAATTGATGCTGAGCATCAGGAAGAGACAACTGAAGTTCCTGGGACATGCAATGAGGAAGGAGAGCCTGGAGAACCTGATACTGACTGGACAGATAGAAGGAAGGAGAGACAGAGGAAGGCAGCGGATAACATATTTGCAGGGTCTGATCAGGTGGATGACGGAACGGGGGTTGCCAGGAGCAACAGGAGCAAACATACTAAGAGCCACAAGGGATAGGGAGACGTGGAGATCCATGATCGCCTACGTCCTGAAGGGAGAGGGCACATAGAAGAAGAAGAAGTAGCATTTATTCCAAGATTCGCGTGTTGATTAATATTAAACTCTATTTATTTGATAGTTTGTTTAAAAGATTTATTTTGGCAAAGATTAACAAACATAGCAGCAAAATGTTCCCTTCTTATCGAGTTGCTACATTAATTTATTTTAGTGTTACACACATATCATTGCCTGAAGTGTTAAGGTTTCATAGTCGTTAAGTGTGCGTGACCTTCAAGACTGGGGCAAACAAGATTTTCTATAGTTTTGATTGCTCGCATTGGTAGTTGGGATTAACATCGGTAGCATGTACCTCCTTTTTGAAGGTTGGCTCTATAGTGACCAACAGTTTTTTGGAAACGTTTAAGCATGACCAGAAGGTTTAGATATCACTGGAACCATCAGGATGGATTCTGTAGGAATGAGAGTGAGCCTGTGTTCCTCATTTTTACGGGAGACACGCTGGCTAAATGCTATGCTATTAAGTGGTTCGGCTACGTGTAAAAAGCCGACTGAGTTCAAGAGGAAAACATTCCTTTTGAAATCATTGAATCTCCGAAGAAATTTTCACATCAATTAATAAAATGTAGAGTGTACCATATGATGATAATGTTGATTATTAAATTTCTCTTCAACATTACATTTCCTGTTGATACCTTTTTATTACTCATTTAAACTTGCTGTTTTAAAATTACTCAAATTTCTTTATAAAAGTGAAAACTTAATTTATGTCTAGATCATTTATATGTATTTTTGTATTCGCGTGTGTCAATCTTATTTTCGTTGGTATAAGTATTCATCATATATAGGTGGCTGCCTCAGATCAAAAGTCCAAACATGATAAAGATAATACAATCTTGTGATTCTTCTATTATCAATTATGTAACACACACACACACACACACACACACAGAGATATATATATATATATATATATACCTTAGACTTGCTTTAATTAATGCAGACAAGATTGGATATGAGATATCAGTTTTAGTTTTAAAACGTACCCATTAAATTATCACTTTTCTGGGGGGCAGTTCATTATCTGTGTCAGAAGTCTAGAACGAAAACCTCGACAAATGCCTTTGATCATCGACAAAATTTAATAACAACGAAACCTTAACAGAGTTCATGTGATTTTGTACTAAAGAAACAATATTTGATTCTAACTGGAAACCTTTTCGTTCTGCTTATTAAAATCTAATGTCTGCTAGATATCTGAAATTGGAATTTCTTTGATAAACTACTACGTCTAAAATAAACTCGCCTATCATAGTCGTCATATTGATATCACACATGTTACAAGTAAGTGTCGTGTGACTCATGTAGGCTGAAAAAAAATCATGAAATAATAAGATTAATTATTGGAAATTGTCTAAGATACGAAACAAAAAAATGTTGAAAAATCAATAATTCTAAAATACTATTTCTTTAAAGAGTAGTAACGGACAAATAAACTATAGATTACTACTACCACCTGTAGCTGTCTCTTACCTCCAGTGGATTAACTCACGATCCCGCGCTATTCAGCAATTTTACAAGATGCAACCACCAAAATTATCAAGATGACGAGATCGGTACCTACATTAAGAAAGTTTCTCCCTATGGCTAATTAACTTAAATAGGTAGCAGATAAAAATATACAAATTAAAACAATGCAATGAACGACGCACCACATGAAGGAAAGACAAAGTCGATAGTTATAAACTATATAAATTAAATCCGTCAGTCAGTTAAGTTCCATACGTGATACACGTTTAGGCGATCATGTGCAGAAAGAGACATGACTGACTGGGCAGTTGATTATAGCGCAGAAAGTTGCCATTAATTTCTGCGGCAGAATGGTTGCCAGCCAAGGTTATAGAAACCTATCTGTCTTGTTATTCAACCCATAACTAGAGTATTTGTGCGTACGCGTATGCAAGGAATTCAACTAGAATTCGAACTCGGTTCCCCGATTTCTCGTTCCCAGCCGATATCGACTGCATCATTATGCACATCCATATTAAATAACAGGACAGATTGGATTCTATAACCTTGGCTAGTAACCAGTCTACCACAGAAAGTAATGACAACCTACTGATGGATAAACATCTGCCCAGTCAGTTATGTCGCTTTCGAGACATGATTGCCTAAACATGTATCTCGTATAGCACTTAACTGACTAACTGATGAATTGAATACAATGCGGATAACGATAAACCATATAAATTAAACGCAATATGGATAACGATAAACCGTATGAATAAATACAACTGGGATAACAGTAAACCATATAAATTAAATGCTACGTGCATAATTATAAGCTTTATGAATTAAATATAACGCGGATAACGATAAACTATATGAATTGCATACTACGTTGATGAAATTAATTAAATTTTTAGTACAACTAATGATTGAAGAAGACTTAGAATATTTGATACTCGCATGATAGCTTAAATGTAAAAACAAGAAAATAAAAGCATACTCTACCTACTGAGTTTGAGTAAACGTGAAGCGGAATTACTTTTAGAAGAGATAAAAATAGAAAAAACATTATTAAGCCCTACATAGGACAGGATATTGTGGAGACATATGTTTATAATTGTCCTGAAAGGACACGACATATAGAAGAAGATCATGATATTAACGAGACTTCTGTATCTCAGAAATTAAGACGGAATGACCTGCAGATCTGATTAATGAAAAAAAAGGAAAGATGTATAATTCAATAAAGGAAACATCTGTTAGTTCGATTAATAAATAAGTTCCTTTTTATATATCAGAAAAAATATGTTCCAGAAAATAAAGTTTTTATATCGAATTCACTTGTATATTCACCATTATTCGCAATGACCAGGTTTTATTTTCGTGTAAAAATATTCGGATTTTGACGTGAAAATGTTTTCGAGTGTGGCTTGTTTTTGCTTTTTTTTTTTGTTGTTGTTTTTTGCATATTCTTTTTAGAAAAAGTTTTACCCACCAAAACATTTTTTCAATGCTATATAAAAAATTAATAATCGGTAAATACAAAATCTTGTTAATTGGGTAGATCCTGTAAAAGTTCTAAAATACTATGCTGTATCTTTCTTTTATTGCTTGCATTTTTTTGTTGTCATAAAAGAGAAATGAAACATTTTTCCTACTAGCGAACCATAGAGTGATTGTCAACCAAACCATTATCGGATCGTTGACACTGCTGGATGTAAAAATATATCACATTTTAAAATATTTAAGTGAACAATATACCGATGATCGTGACACAAGCACTATATTGCCTTTCTAACATGTGACTCAGTTTTTGGTGTTGATTGTTGAGATCTGTCCTTGTCAGTCCATTGAATTTTGTGTTGAACTTTGTGTTGAACGTTTTATGCTAGTCTACTCCAAATGTATTCTTACCGGCCACGTTTGACTAGCCGTTAGGTTGATATATTTGTCATTCATTTCTTTCCTAAACACGGAAATTACATATGACTCAAGCAAATATGTATAATTCTGTACATTGCTTTCTTCTTGTGATGAAATCCATTATAAAGTAGCGATCTATTTCGGGAGAGGAAATCAGACCCCGACTGAATTAAGCCACTCAATTACAGGTAACCTTCGTTATTTCCAGTGTACATGTACAACTCTTGGCACATTTGCTTATTTTCTATCGATTATCCCAAGAACACGTTCAGGTGCCGTACAGTCAATCATTCGATGCGTGAAGGAGAAAGTCAGAAACCTCTCATATCCAAAGAATTCTAAATTTGTAATTTTCAAAGATCAGCAAGCATACAGGGGAGTAGGCAATTATCCCTGAATTAAGGTATACTTTTCAAGCAGAACAAATATTCCAAAGAGTTGATTGCAACCTAGTGGAGGTGTTTTTGATATAATGAACATACCTAAGAAAAAATAAAAAAAATGGAGTGATTATACCAGAATGAACTGAGAAAAAAATATAAAAAAGGAAAGAAAAAACTAAAAGGATAATAAATGGTTTGATATAGTATAATAAAAGAAAAAGAAAAGAAACAAATGTTTTGATTAAAGAAAGAAAGAAAGAAAGAAAGAAAGAAATTCGAATCATTATAAAGAGGAAGGCAGATATACTTGCAACAAATATATCCCAGAAATCTTCTTCTATATCCCGTGTCCATTCAAATAGTAGTCGTTCATGGTTTGCCACACCCCCTCTCACTTGTCGCTCTTAATATCCCTTGTCTTGTTATTCCACTCAAACCTGGTTCCATCATCCATCCGTTTAAGTCCATCAGCTATGGGGTTCACTGCTTTCCCTTGTCTCTTTTTCCTCTACCCGTCTCATGAGCATCAACTTCTTCAAGGCCTTCTTTCTCATTCAGCCAGTTAAGTGCCATACGTGATACACGATTGGGCGGTCATATCTTGAAAGAGACATGACTGACTGGGCAGAAGATTGTTCCGCAGTAGGTTGCCATTATTTTCTGCAGAAGGCTGGTTGCCAACCAAGGCTATAGGACTCAATCTGTCGTCTTATTTAACCCATAACTGGAGGCAAGAGACGAATTAATGCCTTTTCCAAGAGTATTTGCGCATAAGTGAATGCAAGAAATTCAATTCGAATTCGAATTCGGCTTCCCGATTTCTCGTTCCGAGCCGATATCTACTGCACCACAACGCACACCCCACATTACATTACATTTCTTTCCCTAATGTTAAATATCAGTTTCTTTTTTATGTCCATCCTATTCACAACCTCGTCATTGTTCGCCTGTTTTATACATGATATCCTCAGCATCCCTCTGTAGAACCACATTTCGGCTGCTTTCTTTCATTTATATGCTTTGAAATTATCCCGCATTCGCTGACATATTGAAGGAGAAACATCACATAACAATCTAGTATTCTTTTCTTTGTTTTCAGCGAAATTCTCCTGTCTCTTAAAACTCTACTCAGCTTCTGGAATGCGTCCTTCGCCCTGCCCATGCGCCTTCGGATCTCGGTAACGCACTTTCTGTCTTTCCAGATATTTGAATTTCTGTACTTGTTTGATTCTAGTATCAACAGCTTGTAGTTGGCATTTTGGGCTCCTCTTCTTACTGATTACCATGCTTTCAGTTTTCTTGTAGTGGATATGTAATCTTTTCTTTCTGCTTTATTTAACTACTTCCTGTAGGAAGTCTTGTAGTTTCTTTTCTATATTTGTTACCAGTACTGTATCATCACCGTATTTTACATTGTTTGGATTGCGGCTACCAATGACGAATCCTAGGAGGACTTTTAGAACTCTCAGAATGGCCTTGCTGTATAGGTTGAATAAATCGAGTGAGAAGACACGTTCTTCCCTTACACCCCTTTCTATCTTTGTGTATCTGCTGAACCCGTTTCATGTCCTTAGGCAGTCAGTTTAATGCTAGTACAGGTTCTTGATTACTGGAAAGTCTTTTCCGAAAATGTCAAGACTGCCAAGCGTCCCTATCAATTCTTTGTGGCGTACTTTATCAAATGTATTTGCATAGTCGATGAAACGCAAGTACACATTTTCATGTATCTCTATTGTCCTTCCTGACAACATTCCAAGCACAAATATTGCGGTACTTGTTCCAGTCTCTTTGGCGAAACCACAATGTTCTTGTCCTATTTCCGGTCTGATTCTGCTGCTCGCTCCGTTCTTCAGAATTCGAATGATGAGTTTTATAACATAACTTATTAAGCTTATCGTTCGGTGAATTTCACATTCATCTACGCCTAGATTCTTGGACAGTGCTATGAAAATATATTTGCTTAAGTCTTCCGGGATTTCGCCACTGTTGTAGATTTTCTTTATAATTTCGGTGATGTTGCCTTCACCTAAATCGTCTAAAGCTTCCAACGTCCCTATTACAATGCCGTCTAATCCAGCTGCTTTGTTTTTATTCAGTTTAGCCAATGAGGCTTCCACTTGAGATTTTAATATTTCCGGTCCGTCTGTATTCTTGTGTATTATTGATTGCTCTCTCTTGTCGTGGAAGAGATCTCCCATGTATTCATCACACCGCTGAAATATTTGCTCCTCCTCTAATATGAGTGTTCCATCCTTGAATTTTATGCATCCTGATGAGGAGCATGTTTTCCTGTTAGTTCTCTTATTTTTTATGTATGTCGTTTTTATTCGTGATGCTTAATCACTTTATGTCTCCGCGTTTGTCGTTGAGCCATTCGACATTTGCATGTCTGCATTTGCTCCTCATTTTCAGGTGTAGTTTCTTGCATTCTCTTGCATTTTGGTATTATTTTCTGCCTCCTTTTCATCATATTCCGGATCTCCTCTGTGATCCACTTATTTTTGCACCTACGTGTATTTTTCTTTTGAGACGATTTTGTTGAAAGATATCACTAATGCTTCTTTTAGTGCGTCCCATTTCATATTTTCGTTTCTTTTCCATATATTCTTTTCACTCTGTACTTATACTTTTCTTGTAGGTTGCGATCATTCAATAGTGTTTTGTATTCCAGTCTGAGTGCTGCATTAGATTTCTTCATTATCCGTAGTTTCACCCTTAGTTTGTATATAATTGGGAGGTGGTCGCTTACACAGTCGACAAGTAGATTCTGAATGACACTTATCAAGCCATTGCTTTACTTGAACAGTATTTTTCTCATCAGAAAGCAGTGCTATATTAATGCACAAAATTCACATTTTTTCATTGTTTTGAGAATTTCCAACAGTAGCTTCACTTAAATAACTGCAATTTGTAAACTAATAATCCGATTGAGCCCAAATTTTGTCATTTGCCATTTGAAGATCAGTACTTGAAAAAAAATCCTATAGATTTTTTTTTACTAGTGTTATCTACATGTCAGGCTTCTGATTTATTGAATGATGTGTTACATATATATATATATATATATATAATATTTAAAGTCATTTCCAATCTCATCCCTATCAAGAGCAAAGAGACTAATTTAAAATTGATTTCAAAACTCCCGTCAAGTATCGACTATTTCATGTGTTCGGTCAAAAGTTACCGCAAGCTTTTAAAACAAACTACATCATTGGCAATAGTCTGTTCATCAAGCTAATATCTTACTATTGTGCGGGATGTATATCGAGGAGGTGTAAGCGGTTGCTACTTTTGCCAACCCTGTATTAGGCAAAACGAAAAACAGAAGAAAAAAACAAGCAATAATTGAAGAAAGAAAACTGAAGTATATTGTTTTAATACAGTATAGTGAAATAAAAACAAAAGAATGAAAGTAAATAGAACAACTAACGAAAGAAAGAAAGAAAGAAAGAAAGAAAGAAAGAAAGAAGATAATAGGGGGATTATATTGGATCAAACTAACGAACGAAAAAAAGAAAAAACCAAAAGTGAACGAAGAAAACTTCAAGTGCAATGAAAGAAAAAGAAAGAAACAAAAGAAGAAACAAAGTAATTATAGCGGCAAAGGAAAGAAAATGAGATCCAATGGCTACTAGAGTGAATATGGGAGCAAGAGGAAAATTAAAATAAATAGAGTTATTGTAGAGAAAGAAACAAAGAAAGAAACAAACAAACAAAGAGAAATGAAGAAAGAAAGAAAGAAAATGTTGTTGATCGACTAAAGAAGAAAGAAAAATAATAAATATTGTGACTGCAGTACAAAAAACAAAGAAAACAAAAGACAGTTACTATAGAAGTAAAAACAGTTAAGTTGATTAAATGTAATAGAAAGAAAAAGAAATGAAATTTCTGTATGACAAAAAAAATTTCGAAAATGAAAATAGATACAAAAACAAAAGAACATAAAGTAAATAAATAATAAAAACATTAATAGGAATCTGATAAACGTATTAATTTGATAAACATATTAATGAAAATAAACATGAAATGAAGTCAGACGTTTAAAAAGAAAAGGGAATAACGGGATGCAATAGCGATTTCATGGTACTAAAAAGACACATTATTGCTTTAGTGCAAAATAAAATGAAAGAAAGGTACAATAAAGTATAAACAAGACACTGTCAAACGTATGTGAAAATAATGAAAGACAAACCTAATTATTCTAGGTAAAAATTTCATAGTATATAGTCTCATTAAGAAGGTCACTTTGCACTTTTAAATTGAATTTGACTGTTTGTTTACAATATCGCATTAGAATAGTTTTCTCTTTATAAAAGTTTAATATTATTTTTTAAGCTTATTTTCTCTTACTATTACCAACTCGAAATGTCTTTTCTAATACAATAATATACTGACTTTACTTATGATGTTTTCTATCAGTATATTACATCTCTAGTCAGAATATTATTTGGCAATATGCTTCTAATTAATGGTCACACAATTTAATCGGGAACATTGATATCATTTAGGAAAGTTGGTGTAAAATCGAGAAAATTCTAAATTACACATCGTGCGGAAGATAATGCGAAACCACTCAAAAAACTTTCTTAAGGCTGAATATAAATAATCAAGAGAACGCTGTCAAAAGTGAAAGTCGTCTTTGTCCTGAAGGGAGATGGCAAAATAACAATAGCTCAGAAACTCAGTTCCCCACCTCCAGGTGTCTGTGTCTCATATCCGATTACAAAAGTGTACATAAAACCGAAAGTGTAGGCAAGCTAATCAGCTTTAAAAAAATCATTATTATTTGCAGAGAAATCTCAAAATAGAAAGTAATGAAATTGTCGGTAGGTAATGGAAATCGTTCGGGAATTATACATGAGCTTGCCTGTCGATGCGATTATACTTGTCATATTGTCAGGAATCTATATTTGTTGTAAAAAATCCAATAGATACCAACTACTTGGTTTAAAACGCTAGAGCAAATAGAGAGAAGCAATTTTATAGTTGACAAACGCGTGATAACTGCTGTATTTACAATAGTTATTGCTTTCCAGTTGACATTTATATCATGAAAATACGGTTTCCTTTAGCGTAAAAAATTAAATGTCGAATTAATTTGTGTATTTTTTCTGCTAGCAACGTATAACTACAAAAAGAAGCATAATAAACAATAATTTAGTTCTCAGAAAAAAATGAAGTATGAGTCGTTTCCGTTTTAAACGGTATATCTCTTCAGAACATACGTGATAACGCATTTCTATCGTCAGTTTCTTTGTTATCAGACTTTATGGGAAAGCTAGCATAAATTGCAGCGTGCAACGCGAGTCATCTGCTTGAAAATAAAAATTTCAAAACTAGAAAGCTATTTATATGGCGGGTATAAAATGCAAACCTTTATCACCGAGTTGTAAACAAGTGGGACAACATTGCTAACAATTGCTGTATATCACATCGTACCTCCACCAGACTGCTAGAAATATTTACAACTTTTATGTACTGTATCCCTTCAGGATATAGGCGATCATGGCGTTCCACATCTTCCTATCCTCTGTAACTCTTAGAACCCTTTCTATTGTTACTCCTACTAAACCCTGCTCTGACACCTATTTTCTCGAGTCCATCAAGTATGCTATGCATTACTTCCACTGTCTCTCTTTCCTCTTTATCCATCCTGTGAGTAACAGATTCTTCTAGTACTCTTTCCTCATTACATGTCCCAGAAACTTCAGCTGTCTTTTCCTGATGTTAATTATAAGCTTCCTTCTCATTTCCTTTTTTTCCAAAATATCGTCGTTGCTCACATGTTTGGTTCATGGTATTCTCAACATCCTTCTGTAGAATAACATTTCTGTTGCTTAAACTCCTTCATCTATCTTTGATGTGTAACGCCATCAGTGTCAGGTATATGATTTACGAGAACCATACGTACCTACTTACCCTCCTGGGTCGTCCAAGATGTCCAGTAGTGCAGATGATCGATGGAGTGATCTCTTCGACCCTGGCCTGTTTTAACCCACGTTGTGATTAGTTTGATCTTAAGAAGCCAAGATCAATTCGTTGTAAGTATTCTTATATTGGGCTGGTCAAATCAGTACGAAGGCGTACAGTACAATAAATAAATAACAATCGAAGTAATGTAAAAATATATATCAGTATTTTTATATCGAGTACTGCGTAAAATGGTTTGTTGGTAGTTGTTAGCATGCAGGATTTCTCAATCTAATTCGTTTCTCGTAAGGATTGGCCTACGGATTTAAGTTCGTTTACTGATATTTGAGTTTTACGTCATCAGATAGTCTAGTAGTCGGCTGGAGCGATCTTGCGTGCTCTCTCTCCAATCTTCTCTCCTCATCTCATTTCTCTGGTTTTTATCCCCACATCTTCTTGCCTTTTCTCTCTTAATTCGCTTTGCGCATTGGTATTTATTGGTGTCTGGAAAAAATGGAATTGGCCATGATGTCTTTAGGGAATTTGTATTTTCTTCACCTGTCATCTTCATTACCTTGGTCCTGAGAAATAAATCATTCTCCAATTTGGATGTCCCCTCATTTTCTCGTGTGACGGTTGTAGGCACTATTCTAACTACTTCTGCGTTATTTTGGGGGCTATTGAGTGGGAATAAATATATATAAATCGTCGAACAGAAACAAAACGCATGTGGCCTGAGAACTGAATTTAGCATGACACATATTTTTACCTCTGGCTATTGACTTCGATGTCAACCTTTATATATATATATATATATATATATATATATATATATATATATGTGTGTGTGTGTGTGTGTGTGTGTGTGTGTGTGGTACCGACACTTTCTATTTTTCAATAATAGTTCTTATAAATAGAGTACCTCGTTATTCATTTGTCTTAATGAAAAGTTAGAAAGTTACATTTAAGTAAACGGTCAACCTGCTAAACCAGAGGAATGAATATACTATTAACTGTAAACATAGTGCACTTTTTACTTGACTGTATGGGTTGTAATATTATGAATATATGTATACTATTTTCACTGATGTAAATTGTTATTTGCACTTATTTACTGGGTTAAATCATTTGACATTGATTGTCAAATTAATATTTGCTAAGTATTTAATTTGTTATATATTATCATATTAAAATGTGATTATTATGTTACCTAACATTGACTGTCAAATTGTATATTTATGTGGTATTCAATCCAACAGAGATTATCCTGTTAATATTTGGCAGTATTAAAGCTAGCAAGTACCTCTGGTTAATACTTAATAAGCTTTTATTCTGGCACAGATTGTCAAATTAATATTTTATAAGTATGATCCATTAAGCATTATTTTCGCATGATTTCTACATTTTTTATTCGTACCTGTGTTTAACTGTTCGGATATATATTTTTGGATTTTTTCCGTTGGTTTTGCGGTTATATTTGAATGAATATATTTAGGTGCATGGTCTGTCTATGTATAAATGCATATACATAGGTGGACATGTGGGTTTATGTACTAGTAGGCATATTTATATATTGTTTTACATGTATATGTGTACGTATATATATGTATGTATATAATTATATGTATGTTATTATATATTCATATACATATCTATGTCTATGTGTAAATGTGTGTACCTATATATTTGTATATCCGTATGTTTGTGTATATATACATATATATATATTTGTGTTTGCATATGTAGATAATTTTCAGTTTCTTGCTAAATATCTTTAGATCCCTACAGAAACTATCAGCATATCTGTCTACTAATTCTATCAATCATCCAGATCAAAACTAATAATTGCTGAGACAAGGTATTACATATTTAATCCCCAAAAGTGATGACACGGCTAAACCCCAAATTATCATGTAGTTACTGGCTTATCCACGGCTTGGAAAATGTTAAAATCAATTTTAATCGACGGAATCGCCTTGTCACGAGAAGGCTTATCAGGTCATTATACTATCTCATCCTATATCAGTGCACAATTTTGATAGATTTTAGCATTTCCATCATTTCAGAGGATGATAACCTCAGCTAGATTTGCATTTATGTACTGCTGTTAATAAGTAAGGATTAGCCCGTCTGTTCATTATCATTATCAATGCGAAAATAATCGTTTTCGAGGCGTGATACTGCACAGTTGTCACGAATTTTATTCAGTTTTCGAACAAGACCCAATAAAACTTTTCATATTAGCCTTGATGACAGATTAAAAAATATAATCACAAATGGACGTGGGTTTAGGCAGAATTGCACTGAAGAACCGGTTCTCATACAATCACCAAAATTATCAAGCGTCAATCCCAGATATTACCTAGATGAGTGACCACTTAGAAACACCAGGTGCTGTGAGCTTCAATGTGCAGATGATGTAATTTTTAGAATTGTTAATCGCGGAGCCATGTTCCAATTAAGTTGCGATCGTTATGTTCACTTACGCACTAATACCCATGGGAAAGGTATGAATTTACCTATTTTTCTATCAGCTATAGGTTAATTAGTATGACTTTTATCGCTAAATCAATTTTATTTGCCCTCCCCAAATTTCTTAAAATTAAGCAAATGGTTGATGAGAAGGAAAAAACGAATCATTCATATAAATAGAGTTCATGAAGAAAACCAATAGTGGATAAATCACAGGTGTTTGGCTCAAGCATTGAAATATATCTTATATAATATCTATACACTTTAACGGAAAGTCTCCTCTGGCGTAAAAGCAGAAATAATAAGCTGAAATTCTTGGTGATAAGAAGAACAGTGATGGAACTATGTTAGATTAAAGGTGACATGCTAAAATTTATTCGCCTGAGATAAACACCAAAAAGCCACAATTTCTTCTTCCATGTGCCGTGTCACTTCAGGTCGCTAGAGATGATTTTACTGTAATTTCTCCATTGTACCTCACAGCAAATGTTGTTTTTTGCTATCTTTTTTTTCTTTTTCTTTTTTTTTTAATAAGCGTTTCACCCCGAGCAAGGCATGTCACTGCCACTACTGCGCAGGGGGCTACATAGAGTGGAGAAAGGATGATTAAATATAGGAAATGTCAGAGGGTGGGTGATAGGCGGGTAGGGATACCGAGAATGGTTAAATATAGGAAATGTCAGAGGGTGGGTGATAGGCGGGTAGGGATACCGAGAATGGTTAAATATAGGAAATGTCAGAGGGTGGGTGATAGGCGGGTAAGAATACCGAGAATGAGGGTTGGGTAGATGAGAGTGTTCGGAGAATAAGTGGGAGTTAGAGTGATAGGAGGTGTCTATTGACCCTACATTTAAACACCTGAAGATTGTAGCTGTCGGGAAAGCAGACATGTGGAAGGGAATTCCACAGGCGGGAAGCGCGAGAAAAGAAGCTGTTGGAGTAGAATTTACGGTTACATCATATCTGTTTAACTGTAAAAGGGTGGGCCCTAGTTGCTAATGTAGTATCTCGTGTAAATTCCTGCTTAGGCGGCACCAGTGGTCTAAGTTCATCGGAGCAGAAGTCATGAAAGTACTTGTAGAAGAGGCACAGGGAAGCCACATCACGCCGGTGAGAGAGTGGTTGCAGCCGGTCTGTAAAGTCAGTATCAACCACGTTACAGATCCTCCTTTGTATTTTTTTAAGAAGCCCAAAGAGAGCATCAGGGGCACCCAACCACATATGGCAGCAATATTCAATACACGGGCGGATGGTAGATTTGTATATGTGCAGAATAGATTCAGGTGGGAAAAACTTCCGGGCCCTGCACAGAGAGCCGACTTTCATAGCGGCAGATTTGGTAATGAATTCGATATAGTCATTCCATTTGAGGTCCGCCGAAAGTGTAAGGCCAAGGAGGCGTAGTATTTTACTCTCTGGGAGGCTAGCCTGTCCCATGCTAATGGGAGGCAGATGCGATTGTCTATGTTGGTTAGTTGATAACAGCTTCGTTTTAGAAGCATTAAAATTTACTAGCCATTTCCTACCCCAGGCCACTACGGATTGGAGGTCCTTTTCAAGCACTGCAGCGAGGTTCGCTTTGTCGCCCACACCTGGTTTTTGATCGATGCGAGAGTAGATTGTTGTGTCATCGGCATACATACCAACTTGGGATCTCTCCTAGTCCTTGTTATTGTCTTGGGTAGGACGATAAACTATTTCCGGCAGCAACACCTCTAATTGCGTGGTTTTGGGGAGTGAGGAACCAACTCTTAATTACTGTTGATTCCAGAGACACCCTGACCCGGTTGATAGCAACTGTTAGGGTAATGAAATACTGAATCTCTCAAACGAATCAAAATATTATGAAAGTATAAAAATTGCCAGGAATACATGATTGGAAAATGAAGGGTAAATTTACCATCAATAGATTTCCGGCAAAATATTACGGAAGCATGCAAGAAAATTAAATTTTGGCGTTAAATGACCCATAAAGTGTTGATATGCCGTTAAACAAAAGCAAACCAAACTAATTCTTGTTCCTCCGACAGTTTACACAAGCTTGTTAGATATTTATTTGCTGCTTTTCTCTGTCTCTCTCGCTTTCATTATAACCTGAAAGAAAAAGTTCACAAATTCTGTTTCCTCATTATGTGCTCTAAAAATTTCACGGCCTCTTTCTGATTGTAAGTATAAGTGTCCTTGATGCTTCCATATTCTCTAAAATTTCGTCGTTGCTTACAATATTCAGTTCATTCTACTCGGAGCATCCTTCAGTAGAACCATGTCTGTTGCTTCAATTCTCCTTTTCAGCTGTGAGGAGATTGTTCAGTATGCACTGCAATATAGGAGGGTTGGTATTACTTAAGATTTTCTTTATTTTCAATGAATTTTTATTTTATTAACACTTCACATTATATTATACAGTCAGCGGGTACATTGATTTTTGATTTAAGAAACTCAACGTGTACATTGATGATTACTTTGATCTCTTATTTTTATGATCTTTTAGAAGATAGGGATATTTTAGAAGATAAGAATATATATTTTAGAAGATAGCGATATATATTGAAGAATATAGCGATATATATTTTAGAAGATAGGGGTATACATTTTAGAATATACGGATATTTATTTTAGAAGATACAGATATATATTTAATAAGATAGCGATATATATTTTAGAAAATAGGAATATACATTTTAGAATATACAGATATACATTTTTGAAGATAGCGATATATATATTAGAATACAGGCATATATAATTTTGATATCAAGAATAATATTGGAGAAAATGTATGACCAAGTAGAAGAAAATTACTTGTGACGCGTTTTGTTCTTCAGGATTTCCGTCAGCCTAAATTTGTTATGTTAATACAACTACAATATGAATGAGGACTGTTGAGGATTTTAGAATTCTAGCCGAATCGATTTAGAGATTGCAGAGTCACTTGATCACAATATAATTAATAGTGAATTTGCGTTCTGGTTCTTACAAAATGTCGCCATTTCTGGCAGATCTCTTACACCGTGCAGGATATATACTAACAATAGTGATGGACAGAAAAAGGCTCAAAGTAAAATCGGTTAGATATAAAAGAAAATTAAAATTCCCAGAACCTCTCAGTCGTATTTGTATGTGTACACAAGTATATTTTTCTTTTTGTTACACAATTTCCACATATATATATATATATGTGTGTGTGTGTGTGTGTGTGTGTGTGTGTGTGTGTATGTGTGTGTGTGTGGAAAATATTCAAAAGTTCTACAATATAATTGTATTGAACAGTTTTTGATACAAATGTGCATTTACCTAATTTTATTAAGACCAAAAGCTAAGTAATTAAACACTCACTATATATATATATATATATATATATATATATATATATATATTCGGCATTGAACGAGAAATTTGTCATCTGGTAGTAATTATTACTATCATTATTAACTACATGATGAGACAGTGTTCTTCCAATATCGAAACAATATGTACAATTTTGTAGTAGTTTGTACATGTCCTAAAGTATAACAATTAATTTTCATTTCTCTATTTTTATATTGAGCATTTTTTAAATTAATGTTTGAACGTTCCAATTATTTTCGTTTCTCTCTTATATATATATATATATATATATATATATATATATATAAATCAACATTCAGATGCGACAGTTTGTTTCGTGCTTGAAATCTTTATGCCATATGTGTACACGCACACACACAGACACACAGACGCACACACACACACACACACACACATACACACATATATATATATATATATATATATATATATATATATATATAACAAACTGGAAAAAGACTTTGTGCAAACTGAAACGCGAAACAAAAACATTTTACAGTTTATCTTACACGTTTTGCAAACATTTCTTGATAAATAAAATTGTATGTTGTTATTCCTATATATATATATATATATATATATATATATATATATATACACTATCCCACCTTTATGGCATGTCTAGAAGTTTCATGCGTTGTGCAATCATACGGTGCATATTTCAAATTGACAGTTTAATAAATTTGAATTTTAGTTCACTCGATGTTCATGGCAAATAAATCTTATGAAGCTAAGTTACTGCTTTTATAATAATAAGATTAAAATTTTAAATTTTCTACGATTACTTATAGATAAAGATTTTAAATTTTAAATTTTAAATGAATTTAAGAAGTAAAAAGATAATAATAAAATGCAGGGGTGTAAATAATGAATCTTAAAAATTTAATATTCACATATTACATGTACATAAAATAATGTCGGTAAAATTAAAATTTTTAATTTTTTAAATAAAAGTAAAATAAATTAAATTAAAAGAAAATACAAATGAAAAGTAAAATTAAGAAATAAATTCTTGAATTAAGAAGTAAACATTAAACTATGTAGAGGTTTAATTTATGAATAATATTACAGTAGAAAGAAAGAAAGAAAGAAAGAAAGAAAGAAAGA
Source organism: Ascarosepion bandense (assembly GCA_037127315.1). Lineage (NCBI taxonomy): Eukaryota > Metazoa > Mollusca > Cephalopoda > Sepiida > Sepiidae > Ascarosepion > Ascarosepion bandense. The sequence goes on from JBBBDQ010000778.1 coordinate 1,572,790, forward strand.
CAGAAAGAAAGAAAAAAAGAAAGAAAGAAAGAAAGAGAAAACTGTATCGAGGAATCTATATTAATCTGGGTTTAAGAATTTAAGTAGGTTTTTTTCTATGACAGCATGTGGTCTTTAAATTACTTCTTTCTTTTAAGCAAATTTAAGCAAATTAAGATTATTGATATGGTTTAAGCTAACAGAATGATATATATAGAATTCTTGCAATATTATCCATATTTTTAAATGTATAGCTTATTAGTGTTTAAAATTTGACAAGATTATCTTTTCTAGTGGTCTTTGGAATATGAATGCAGACACTCAATTATGGTTGATTTACTTGTAGAATAATCGTGCTACGAAAAAGCGGAGACAATGGCAACAGACATTGGACGAGGAATTCAAAATTGGACGTAGGAACAACAGACTAGAAATTCAGAAATGGACGTAGGAAATAAAATTCTGTATTATCGGTGAAATTAGGCGGAAGATTTCTCGATTCAAATCGCCCGCTTTGTCTCGAATGTTGTGTATAATGCACTCGGGGGAAATGAAGGTGGAAAAGACAAGAAGATAGAAACTTGGCACAAAACAAATGCCTCCGTGATTTAGGCATGTTACTAATAAATTTTTAACTAAATTCCTCATTCTTGTACTCGATTTTATAGAATTGTTCGATTAAGATAAATATGTCTATATACAATCTTTGCAAGCATCAGTTGCAAACAAAAACTGAGTATTGCTCCCATATCTATGCTGGAGTGTTTTTATATGTAATAGTTTATATATCCGTATCACCCCATGCATGGCAGTAAAGCCATTAAGACACAAGGGGTTAATGGGTGCGTAAGAATTATGAAGCAACTGACATTCCATTCAAGTTTTTAAAGATTAAAGTTGTCTGGAAAGCATGCAGCCGGAAGTAACACAAACAAGATGTATGAGAAAAGAAACTGTTAGCATTGAACTAGTGACGATACCTAGCCAGTTCAACTGTAAATTGATGTGATCTAGACGCCAGTTTCGTATTTTGGTTAAATTCAAAAAGTCAAAGTACCAGAGAAAAGAACTCACCCGAACAATTACTCTGAAAATCTTTGTAGAAAAGACCCAGCAGCAGAAAATTAAACTGAAGCGGAGTCGCCAGACCAGGACGAGTAATATTGCTGATTCTTCTTTGGACTTTATCAAGTAGCTCAAGGTAAATAGCGGGGACAGCGGGATATATGTGATAACAATACTCTAACCATGGACGTATTGTAGACTTGCAGATATCTTTGATAGATTCTAAAGAGAAATACTGTCTCGCACAACACAGTGAAACAACTTTCTTAGCAGCTGACCTAACAATGTATTCAATATAGTCTTTCCATCTCATGTCAGCTGAAAATATTTTTTTCATTTTCTTGAAGTTACTATCAACCAGGTGTTCTCTCAGATGATTAACGAAACAAATTTAATTTTGGAGTCGACTTGGACATCAGCTTCTATTTTACCCGTCTCCGACTGATCAGCCTTACTGTCGTGGAAGAATTAAACGGTTGTCCCATTAGCGTAGATACCAAGTTGATAGCTGATGACATCGAAAAGGTCATTTATGAAAATTAAAAACAAAGTATGACCAAGGATGGCGCACAGGGACCACGAAAGGATCTAGACGAGAGGCTGTTTAGGATATCTTTCATTTCATGATTTGATAGGAAAGATTGGATCAATTAAAAAATATGTACGCAGACATCGAAAATTTACAGTGTGTGGAAATACATTTATGCCAAGCTCTCTCAAAGTGTGGATGGTTTACTGGTGATTATGGCTTTTATCATGTAGAAAAGGAGTAAGCAGCAAGGCATTTGTTTTACTATTTGGATAAGGAGGCAGTTGAGAGCTCACTGTTTAATGATTATTACAGACATACCATCAAGGCTATGTCTTTTGTGGAATCTAGGTTACAGATGATAGCAAAAGCCATGGAAGGTGTTATATGCATATCGCTCGACAGAGAGTTATTTCTAAGTGGGAAGTTAGACAGGGTTTCTCAAGAGTCAAGAATGCAGTTTAAGGATAATTTACGGGCAAAGCATTCAGCTCGGAAAGCAAGCAATTAGCACGCTTATATTTATAGCGAGCAGAAACGAATCGACGCCTGTTGTGACGAGAGCTGACACCATGGTATAGACCAAAATAGTGCTTCCTGTGTGCTATATCGGCCGAACATGCCGACATAAAGCAAAAAGATGATTAGATTTTACCTGGTATTTCCGAGAAGAAAACTCAATTCTCGATCTAGAGATTAAATTTTTCTGTCCAAGTGGCGTCACAAAGAAAATCACGGAGTGAGTCCAAATCATCACGCTACTAACAGAAACACTTCTTCTGGATAGTAGGTCCCTGTTTAATAGATGACTGGAACCAAATATTAATAGATACGACAGAGTGCTCCGAGTTACCAATACAGAGATATTTCGACGACCGACAAGAGCGAGGAAAGTAGGTAATAATTAAAGCAAGTTAAGAAGTTTGTTTCTTGGTTTTGCTATAGAAACGCGTAGGGAAGTTCACGACTTGAGTAAGGGTTTGTGCAATCGAAAAAATTCATTTTGAATGCCGGCAACATCAGTATCTTTAGAATGTTTAAGCCTAATATCAGGGTGAGCATTAAAGTCACCGAAGACAAAGACGTTCGCAAACGTTGCTTTTCTATGCTGCTCAAATATATCTAATTAATGCAGTCCTTGGAGAAGGGGGAACAATAAAAGAAAAATAGATAACTAAAAGAGTAAAGTAACAAATGACTGAAGCACATGAAAGAGTTCCGGCCTTGAGAGACAATTTTCTGATGATCGAAAGATAATCCCGGATGTAAACACCAAGGACTTACATGTGAATGCTGACATCTTTTCGGCAGAGGGAAAATAGTCTGGAACCAAGCTGTACAATGTTCCTTTTTCTACTTTGACAGAATTCACAATTGTTTACGCGACCTTCTATCCCCTTTCCCACACATCGTAAATCTATCGGTGATCCATCATCAATGACTTGAAAATGAAACTTGAACTGTATTTCTTAGTTCAGTTCTTTACAGGCACGCCACGCTTTTGCCACTTACCCTGGGAAGAATCATCCACATTCCCTTATTATTTCATTGTTAAGAAGAAAGTTTCATTTAGAGAGTTTCTTCTCCACGATTCGTTAGTTTGTGGAAAAGAATTCCAAGAGGTTGCTTCATTGATCACTACAATCCTAGTTTCCTCATGCCTTAAATCAATCGTTATCTAATGTCTTCATATCATTCTTTCTCTTACCCCTTTGCAACAACTACATTGAATAACTTTCTATCTTGGTTGGCTCTTGCGCCTTGTATTTGGGGAATATTTGCGAAAAATAACTGCAGACAACCTACTGTATAGGCATCGTATATAACAGCACATGCACCAAATGCTGTCAGACTGTTTTAAATGTTTGTTTTATGTGGAAAAAATGAAGTTTCCATTGGAAAAAGAAAGTTTCATTGAATTTAAATTAATTAGTTTAATTGAAGAACTGTAGCATTGATTAATTCTTCATTTGATTAATCAGTATATCCTTCCTTACTGATTTGCTCGGGGCAGAGTATTTATCTTCCGATAAAACATTTTTGAGATAACGACGGAAAAGCGATTATTTATAGGATAAGCTTAGATAGCTCCCGATTTTCAAATTGTTTTCTTCTGCGTGTACGCATGCGCGAGAGCGTCTTTTTACTTTTCAGGTTATTCAATTCCACGCCTTTTATCCAATTACATTAGTCCAAATATTTTTCACTTGTCTCCGCTGTCGCTTCTAATTACAGACACTGTCATTAATAAGCTGCTGTATCGAGGTTTCCTAAAGTTATTTCTCCCTCTTCCTTGCCTCTAAAAAGCAGACCTAAATACTATTTTTTCAAGAAGCATTCTTAGTCATAAAGTTAGATTTTACGGATAGTAGATTTCGTTTTGTCTTATTCTCGTAGTTATTTTTACAAAGTAAACTTGATTCTTTGCAGCTAAGTATATTAGTAAAATCAATCACTATCCCGAATGCATTTTATATCAGGAAATGAGTAAAATATAGTAAAGACAATACTAAGTGGTGAAAATAAATTCCAGAAAAATCACACATTTTACTCCTCAGCATATAATATCTGTAAAACCCGATGTCATAAGAATTTAGAATTCGTTTTAATCCGAGTGTCATTCCAAATTTTAACTGAAAAATTATGATAAAATGGATATATTTTAAAGTATGAGTTTTATTTTTTCAATCAGGATTCTACTGTATTCGGTCATACTAACGATTTATACAACAAAATCACAATACAAACATTATTCATAAAAAAAATTGAATATTGCTCACTTTAATTTTCACCAGACATTAAATTAGGACATATTGTGAACTCCTCATGCCTTATTGTCCTGAAGAGCATTCTGGAAACGTTCTCAAAAACGTTCTCAAATTGGTCATAAACCAATGACATCTTTGCCTCTGTCTTTCACTCTGTCTCTCTGTCTCTCTCTCTATAAATATATATATATATATATATATATATATATATGTGTGTGTGTGTGTGTGTGTGTATGTGTGTATGGAGAGAGAGAGATCGTTCATACAGTATTTAATTACAACACTCTAACTACTGGTGTATGTTTACATGGTATATCACATGCTAAAAGTCTGCCTCCTTCTACCGAGCACCCATAGCTCAGAGGTAGAATCGCCGACTGACGCCAATTCGGACGGGTTTTAATCCTGAGTAGAAAAGCTAACTGTTGAGCTGTAATACAGCGAAGCAGATCTGTCTGCAAAATATATATATATATATATATATATATATATTATAATCATTTCACTACCACTGATGCACATGGGGATAGAGTTAAAGAAATAAAAACAATGTGTAAAGGATGACGAAGAAAGGATGAGAACCAAGTAGATAGAATATAGCAATCGACATTGCATATAAATTTTGGAAATTTCAGGTATCAGGGAGCCAGGTATGCAAATGGTATTTCACAGGCAAGAAGTACGAGAAAAAAACTGTTAGAATAGAAAAATTGGTTATATTTAATTATTTCAAAGGTAAAATAATGGGACCTTGACGCCGATCTAGTAGCACACGTAAATATATGCTATTAGGGAACCAGGAAACAGAGCTCGTGAAAGCAGTTGCTATGAAAAGACTTGTAGAGAAAACAGCAGAAAAACACATCAAGTCGGTAAAAAAATGGCTGAAGTTGGGCTGGAAATTAAGGTTTGATTAAATTGTAGATTTTATCAAGAACCGCAAAATGAAGAGAAGGATCCCCCGACCAGATATGATAAGAATATTCAATACACGTACGAATGGTAGATTTATAAATGCGCAAAATGGTTTCCGACGAGAAAAAACTTTCTGGACTGACTAAGCGATATAACCTTCCTAGCAGTAGATGCAGCTAAGGACTCGATGTAGTCATTCCATTTAAGAGTGATTAATTGAGTGATTAATGCCACGAAGGTGCAGTGCGTTGCTCTCTAATAGACTGTCGACATCCATTTTAATGGTAGACAGGGAAGTTTCTCTGTGATGGCTAGTAGAGAGCAACTTCGTTTTGTGGGCATTAAAATCTGCAAGACATTTCCTACCCCATTTAATCCAAGATTGAATGTAATTTTAAAGAGGAACAGCCAGGTTTACTTTGTGAATTTTGGCAGATTTCATATTGAGACGAGAGTAAATAGTAGTGTCATCTGCATAGATGCCTACCATATATATATATATATATATATATATATATATATATATATATATATATATAAACACGTAATTAATAAATTCTACATTACCTTGAAAAGTGCTTTAGAAGATGAAACACATTGGCCAGGTACAGTTTTTCTTATTGTCTCTTTTTTATCTATCTATCTATCTATCTATCTATCTATCTATCTATATTACATACACACATATGTGTGCGACTGAGAGTCTGTGTGAGTAGGTGTGTGTGTCTCCGTGTGTGTGTTTCGTTGAATATGACAGATAATGAACATTTGAAGAACTTTATTTATTTAGATTTTCTAACATTCTTACGTTTTTCATTTGGTCGGGGTAGGGGTTTGCAAATATCATTAGTGTCTACTGACCCAAGTGCTTTCAGCTATTTCTTTAACCATTTATTAGGGAGAGAGTTTGTTGTTAAATGTTGTTAATTTATTTCCATGTTTTTTTTTCTGTTCAATATGCCGTTTCTGTGATGTTTAAATAAAAGTAGCGTTTATTCATACCCTCATGTCTCTTTCCTGTAGTTTCCGTTTTGTTTAATGGCATATCAACCTCTGTGAGTTATTTAATGCCAGATAGGTGGAGTGTCATGTTATTTTTTTAATGTTCGGTTATAGAGAGAAGGTTGATTTAGTCAGATTTCGATGAAAAAAATTTTATTTTTATTTTTAAATTTCTTTTTTATTTAAGAAAGTTGAAGGTGTCTTCTAGTTTTGTATTTAAAAATGTATTGCTGGCAATATATTTTCCCTTAAAAAATATAATGTTGGTGATATTTTTCATTCCAAAAAATGTATATTTTTCTATAAAAGTCTATTTTTATACTTTCATAGTGTTTTGACGCAAGTTTGGCAGGTTAACGATTTGCTCATATCTGGGACCCTAGTATGTGCTACCACACAGGGTCAGGGTGGATCTGGGAAGAACAGCAATTAAGAGGTGGTTCCATGCTCCTCACAACCTCCTAATCAGATTCCTTGCTGCCGGACGCAGTTTACCGTCATACCCAGGACCTCATGTATCTTCCGCCCATGTGTGTGTCACGTTTGGTACTTAACTAACCGACTGATGACAGCGGAAATTTCATTAAAACAATTAACCGAAAAGTATTTATAGAGAAGGCACAGAGAAGCTATGTTACTGTGGTGGGAAATGGACTGAAACTGAGATGCTCGGCCAGAAAAATTAACGCTGTGCATTTTCCTTTGGATTTTATCAAGAATATCTAAATATATAGCAGATCCACCAGATCAGTTGGGACAGAGGCTAGACGAATGGCAGTCGTATAAATTTATACTTTAGTAAACACTACTATTTCACCATTAAATTCTAAGTCGGTTTAAAATTTTGAACTTTTTTCTGATTTTGATACCGGTGTTTGCATTTTTTTGTACATGACCGCAACCCTTCAACATCTCTAGGAAGCTGAAACTAAAAGGAGCACATTTTTATTACAAATCATTTACATTAATATTTACACCAAATCTGATATATGTAAATTATAAAACAAAGTCCCTTGCTTATTCAGATCTCACACATTTATCCTCTATTCATAAATTGTAAGCAGTTTACTCTTTGAAATAAGTTTAATAAAAAGAAAATTTGCATTATACTTATTACAAGACAACGTTGGTCTTTTGGTTAAGATAAAAGCAAAACAATCTATATTAAAATATAGACAATTTTTCTGTCATATTTCTTTAATAACCACCAGAATGTCGAAGATGATGCGCCAGAAATCAACATGTAGACATTTGAATTTGCTAAATATTAGCGTAATGGCCTAGTGTGTTAAAGTATTCGTTAAATTATAGGGATACCTGGCACATATGAGATCAATTACTGAGATTGAAATGTTAAGAATTCATATACTAGGTATTAGTAGAAGAAACTGAGTAATCGTGATTTGTGTGTATTAGCAGATATGAAATATCCGCCAATTATAGAACGCAGACTGACAAGAATTAACATTTCTTGACTGAATAAAATGTTCAGTTCGAACTTTCAACAATATTTACTCAGTCAAGTGTCATACGTCATACACGCTTTAGCAATAATGTCTCGAAAGAGACATGACAGACTGGGCAGAAATTGTCTCGCATTAGGTTACCATTAATTTCTGCGGTAGACTGGTTGCCACCCAAGAATATAGAAAACAATCTGTCCTGTTATTTAACTCATAGCTGGAGGGAGAAGAGATTGATACCCATTCCCAAGGGTATTTGCGCGTAAGTGAATGCAACGAATTCAACTGGAATTTGAACTCGGTTCTCCGATTTCATGTCCCGATATCCACTGCACCACAACGCACATCTGCATAATATTACCGGTAAAAAAACAGGCTCATGTCTATAGCTGAGGCTTTAAGCGTGTAACGGAAAATATGAGAACGATATTCCGTTAAAGCAAATCGTGTAATAGAAATATGATACGCATTCTTTTGTTTCATTAAACTAATCGCAAATCAAACATAAGTGCATATCAATAATATTGTAACGAGGCGCTTTATTTCAAGTGATCTGTGTATTTTGAACATGATGTTTTCGACTGTGAGATTTAAATAAAAAAAAACTACTAAAAAAACAAGTTTTGAAATTTTCTCATGTTTTTTATGAATTCTAATTAATTCGCAATAAGCCGTAAGACAAGACACTATTTAAAATAGATTACATAGGTTATTTCTTATGTCGTGTCCCAACCCATGAACAAATTGTTTCCTGAAGTTTACTTTAGTTAAATCATTATATTTAAAACACTAGATGAAGTAATAAAAGTTTTTAATCAAAACATTATCTTGGTGGTTGCATCAAATATTGAATGACTGGTTGAGTAAATAATCGATTGTAAAATTTGCCTGCAGTCGGATTTCATAATGTATGTTTCCATTCGGCAAAATGAGTTCACAGGAAAGAAAGAAATTGGAAAATCGTTCGTCTAATAACAAAATTCGGAAAAGAATTTATTGTTTAGACTTTAACAGATTTTATTTTAATCATTACACCAGTGTTTATATGTGTTCTGTGTTCTGTTTTCTATTAAAAGTAGAAAATTTCTCATTAAGTGAACATAGATTATCTAATGGATTCGAAAATTCTCATCAAATATCGTCCGCTCGAAAAGAGTTAAAAAGCGATTGTCCTATGGGGATTTCTTCTTTATACTGTTTAATTACCATTTTCTCCTGTAGTGATTATCAGCAAAGTGACTGTTCGTTTTGGTAATGATAATTGCTTCGATACAGATTTACCGCATCTCAAAACCTTGGAAGGAAATCCTCCACACTTAACTGACACATCCCAAATTTAGTTGGCAATATAATTGGTTCGACTACAATAATGGAAAGAAAAGATCCTACAGTTATAAACAACGTCTGGATAATGAGAAATGATTTAAACGCAATTTAAATAAGTTTGTTTGGCATCTGATTTGAATATTTAAAAAAATTCCATACCTTAGTTCTGTGGTTCTCACCTCGTTTTACTCGTGGACTACTTTTACTCTTAATATTTTTATAAATAGGTTTAAATATTTTTTTACAGAAATCTAAATCTAAACGTAGTTATAAATAGAACTTTGTCTGTCTGTGTGTGTGTCCGTTAACTATAGACTCCGAAACAGCTGAACCGATTTTCTTGAAAACTTACAGTTGTACTATAAGTGTCTGCGAGTGTTTTTAGCTAGGTTTTGTGTCGAGGTACCCCCGATAAATATCGAAAATCGAAAAAATCGGGTTATAGAAGGAGTGGGTCGATTTTAATTAAATTTGATACACTCATAGACAAAGACATAAGAAACGACATTCAGAAGTTTCAAGGTTGTAGTTCTTATAATAGTTCAGAAAATTTTATATCAATACCAGGAAATCAAACTTTTACTTACATCCATTCATTTTTCTTTCAGTCTACGGTTTCGCTTTAATTGGAAACAACTATTGCTTTTTAGCCTATCGTGCCAACATCCAAAGAGTCTGAGCTCCAGGACCATGGATTAGTTTTAAAGCTTTCATTACACCCGAGCAACGCCGGGCTAAACTGCTAGTAGTAAATAAATATGCTTCATTTTTAAATAAAAGAAATTTAATGAACATAAACTTGTAGTTAGCAGCCAAAATTCCATGGAGCATTTATGGACACAAGTAAAAAACTCTCATAATAAATAGTTTGAAAATATCTGAGTCATTAATAAATTAAAAAAGCAGGTACATTTAATGAGAAACCTGTAGTAGATGCTGCTTTTCGACCTTTTTTTATATTTGGATTCATTGATTTTTATGGTCATCGAAAATCACCTCTTTTAACAATGTCGAGTGAAATACGGGCTTTTAATAGTATGTTATACAAACGACTAAATGCCAATTCAACTCGGTAAGAAGATTTTAGAATCAAAACAACCGGAACATTAAAGGAGACGCTAACTTATACGGTTTGATAGCATTTTTTGCGAGTTGTTTTTTCTATTTTTGTATTTTAATATAGAGTAGATTAAAGTAGGTATTCCAGTTAACTGTTCCGAAAAGAAAATTGTTCTGTGGACTCCGTGTGGTTTGATTAATCTCTCACCATTAAAGAATCTTTCCCTGAATACATATATTCAAGAGAACTCGTATTCAGAATTTACTAAAGCTACTTCATTTAGTTAGCTCTCATTTGTAACCGACCGAAGTATCGTCTCGCACGAGACCTTTTCGGTGTTAGATTATTATTGTGTTTTTTGTTTGTTTTTTTATCTTTCATTTTTGCTTGCATATACTTGTTTCAGTCAAACTTTGGACTTTACATTTTGTTAATTTTTACTTTATTTTTATTAATTTGGACCAATTACATTGGATTTTTTATTTTCTGTTTATTTTGCTATTTTGATTTATTCCCTTTATTGTAACTGCGTTACACAAGGCAATTATTTTAAATCTTTCTTGTCTTTTATTTATTATTTTTGTTCGACGAATGTTTAATTTTTCTCGTACATTATTAAATTCATTAGTGTATATATTTCCAACATCATATTTTTATTTCGTCTCCTAATTCAAAGAAAAACTTATTTTCAGTGTTTACTGTTTTTTTCTAACTTTTTCTCATCAGACGGTTTTTACATTTTTATTTTATTTTAGTGCATTTTAGTGTTTATAATTTCAGCTTTTATTTTCTACCGTCGCTTGTATAAACGAACTTCATTTTTTCATGAAGTATTCTTTTTTTTTCCAGTCTTATTTTTGCTATTTTTCTTTTTTTTTTTTTTTCAAATTATTTTGTCTACTGTCTGGTTTAATATTTAGTTGTTATATATCATTCTTTTATTTTTTACATGTCACCTTTTGGGCAAAACTTTATATTTTTTGTATCACACGTTTTCTGTCGTCTCCTTTTCATTCTTTATTCGCTAACTTTAGCATTCAGGTTTACCATGATGATTCTGATATCTTGTGATTTGCACTGAGCCTTAGAGTTGTCTACATGGAATAGAAGGATTCTATTTCTTTTACTTTACATTGTGTTGTCAGTGCATAAACTACTCTCGAAGCAACAGAAATTTGGTTCTACAGAAGGATGCTGAGGATACCAAGGATCGAGCAAGTGAGTAACGACAAAGTGTTGGGGATGATGCAAACGTGAAGAAAACTTATGCTTAGCATGAGAAAAAGTCAATTGAATTTTCTGAGACACGTAATGAGAAAGGAGAGTTTAGAGAATGTAATACTTACAGCAATGGTAGAGGGAAAGAGACACAGAAGAAAGCAGAGCAAGACATACTTGATGGGCTTGAGCAAATTAATGGCGGGGTGAGGTTTGGGAGAGATACGAAGAGGAAAAATAAAAAGAGTGACAAGGGACCAAGTCAAGTCGAAGTCCATGTTCGGCTACGTACTGAAGAGACACGGCACATAAGATTTTTCTTTTATACTTGGTTTTATTTTTACTTAGAATATTTTCATTTACTTCTCCCCTCAGCTGACAAAAGTAGTGTTGAGTGATTTTTGTGTTTTAATTTCTTTCGTTATGCTAATTGTATCATTTTTGCATTGTTAAATTGCCATTTTCTTCCATTCACGGAAGAATTCCATTTCATTTATGCATTTTAAGTTTTTTTTTCGATTTGCTATTTTATGAATAAAAAAGAAACACACGCACATACATGTATGCATATTTTGACTAAAGAGAAAAACACTTTGTGAAAAATAATCATCCCTTTGAAAATGGCCGACAAACGTCGATTAATCCAGCAAGACTTGTTTGGGATCACCTCAAAGGTAGACGTACCCAATAAAAAATCAAAATCAAACTCTGCATAAAATAATAGCGCTCTGACTGCTGAAAAGCAGAAAAATGATCAAGAAAAATACGTATGGAAGTCAGAAAAGGACGACGAAAAAGTACGAATAAAAAGAATGACAATAATGAGGCGGGGGGAAAAATCACCCTCTTGCTGATAGTCCTACCTCAAAATGTGTGAGGAACATTGCAGAGTTATAAAAAGTAGTTGTATTTTTGGAAGACACCCTCACCTTAAAAAAAAAAGATTGTGTATTTCGTACGTGCAAAATTTGTCGCTATACAAAAGGCAGAGTGGTTACGTTATTGGTTTCTTTACCGAATAATCAAGTGAACGGGATATTTCGTTTGGAACATACTGCCACACAGCTGCGGTCTGTTTACAAAAAATGTTATTTTGAGAAGCCAGTATTATAGTAACCGTAGGACTAATGTAGCGGTGTTCAAGGTTCCCCAAGAAATGTATCGGAGAGCATTGGGCTGTCTATCTGTTCCAGTACAGAAAAACACGAAGTGATAACCTGAATGGCAGATAGAGTTTGGACATCATACTTAATTCGAAGTTTTCTTTTCTATCCCAAGCTGTATCGATATATCTTGCTGGAAAATGACGAACATTGTGACTGACCGAAAGTCTGTATAAGAAGTATAGAAAGACCGCTCACCTCTTTTCTTGCACAAAGAAGGCCTCTGAAGATCAGGCCTCAAGCGAACGGTATTCACACCCAAGACGAGTCAGTTATTTCTGGATTGCTTGTGATTGGCCTACTAACAAATGAGACCGGAATGGTTAAATCTTCAGTTGGCTCCCGATTACGGTCCACATTCCAGCAAAAGCGTTTGCGAAAAAGGAAAAGGAGAAATCGCTGGTTGATGGAAGTCAAAAGTAAAGTGTCAGGCAGCATAAACTCAGTCCCTTGAATCTCTCTCTCTCTCTCTCTCTCTCTCTCTCTCTCTCGTATGTAGCTCGGCTTCTAACAAAGAAGAATTAAAGAGATTACATGGAGAGTTAAGCCATACCGTTGTTACGCACATGGTCTACATGGTCTTACTCAGTAGCGGATTTGAAAGAGTTTAGCAACTCATGTAAAACTTGCAATAAAAATGAATACAGATTCTACCATCCTCACACCAGTTAGGTCATAAAATCTACGCAATCCTACGAAAGAAACGCATTAGATTTAACAGTTCCGCTTTCATAAGAAAAATAAAAAAAGAACTTGCAACAAATTCATGTGAAAATAATTATCGAATACTCGCGGTTTCCTTTCGTGATACCCTGCCCAGATGTACAAGCACTTTGCTCTGTTTTTCGGTCCTCTGTCCATATTCATTCGGACAGAGGTGTTTTATTCATGTCCGAACGCGTACGGCCATTCCTACAAAAGCAAGAAGTGGCTGTAATTAGAATAGCAACATATAACTCTCAAACAATGTCAACTGCAAGAGGTGTAATAGATAATCTGGATAACTGATAAATTAACAGCTGATGTCAAAGGGGCAGCTGTAGAGAATTGCGACTAATTATCCCAAAAGGCCTGCATGCAATTAGAACACTGATATACACAGCAACTAACACAACATCCTATCAACAAGTTTTGCCTTCTTCGGTCCTGAAATAGGGGGATATTGCTAAAAATAATCACGCGACTGAATAAAATTGAATCATTGTGGATCAAGGGAAGATGCTAAATGCAAAACCCCACTATGCGCGTGTCCGTAACCCGGAGGGACAGGAAGACACAGTCTCACTAAGAGAATTGGCTCTAGAAAGATATGAACCAAGACCCACAAGTGTAAGCGAAGGCTTTCATGACACTTCAAAGTTTTTTAAAGATACGAAGACTATTACAAAAAGGCAGCATAATAAAATCTAATTCTAGCAAAACCGAGGAAGTACCTCAAGATGGTTCTGGCAAACAACAAAGAATGGCTGCTCATTTTAAGGACTTCTTTCCTCTGCTGGAATAAAGCATCGGAAATATGGCATGATCCATTTCCCCCATTAATGGATATGTCCGGAATAAAAATATTCAGGAGAACGCTGCTTGTATTCAGAGTTCATTAAAAATTACATTTCAGTTAATACGAATTGTCTCTAACATTTCTACGACATCGTCTACGCTCAATATGATATTTTTTTGAACCCACAGTTATGTTGCATAAAATTCCAATGGTCCATAATCTGTGTAAGAAGTATAGAAAGACCGCTCACCTCTTTTCTTGCACAAAGAAGGCCTCTGAAGATCAGGCCTCAAACGAACGGTATTCACACCCAAGACGAGTCAGTTATTTCTGCATTGCTTGTGATTGGCCTACTAACAAATGAGACCGGAATGGTTAAATCTTCAGTTGGCTCCCGATTACGGTCCACATTCCAGCAAAAACGTTTGCGAAAAAGGAAAAGGAGAAATTGCTGGTTGATGGAAGTCAAGAGTAAAGCTGGTGAGAATCTCTCATTTAGAGAATAAATTAATGAATGAAACTGGTATCAAAACGTCTAAATGAAGCAAAATCGTTGATGGGTTTATTATTGGTTACTGCAAAATATTAATTACTAACGTAAAAGAAGGGGGTCGCCCGGTCTCACACGCCATCCCCTTCTTTTGAATGAGTTTAGAGGTGACCGCCTTGTTTCTTGTTTATGAAGGGGTTCCCGGTTCATCTCCCTTCTCTGGTCTTAGTGTTAGTTCAGCTGGAAGCTCTTTGCAGTTACGGAGTATGGTGGCAACGTCTTTACATTCTGAGGGTACCTGGTTGGCGGTTTCCTGGTTGCTGCTTCCTACTGGTAGTTAGGAACCCGAACTCTTGCGTAGCGTCTTGAGAGGCTGCTCTGATCAACAGTTGAATAATACCGGGGTTCTTGTAGTGCCATATCACTGCATGAACGTTCGGTGGGCAACCGCGAGGCCACATTATGTTGTAGGCCTCGCCAGTCTCCATCCTTCACAAGTTGCAAACGATTGACCGACTGATTCTATTCTAAGACCTCTCCTTTACTGAATCATTATGGAAAAAATCAAACATAATAGCAAAACTAAATCAGCTCATTTGAAAACGCCCAAACCTGTCTGCATCTCTTTCACTAACATACGCAGCATCCGCACCAACTTCCTCAGCGTAGATTAATTCCTCCATAATAACTCACCTGATATATTAGCCCTTTGTGAAACTAATCTTAACCCTTCTATCCCCTCATCTGAGTTCTACGTTCCTGGCTACCTTCCCCTCTTCAGGAAGGCCTCCAATGTTCATATGCATGGACTTGGTGTCTATGTCAGCGAACACCTTCCATTAGCTAGGATGTCATCTTTTGAATCACCAGATCATTCTTTCATGTGCTTCCGCCTCTCACTTCACAGCTCGATTAGCTATCTCTTCTTTCTCTACCGCTCTCCTTCCTCTCCTGACTGTTCATTACTTGACATCATTTCTGACAATATCGACAAAGCCATTTCTTCCATCCCTCTGCCCATGTATTCGTGTTTGGTGACTTTAACGCCCACCACACCAAGTGGCTGGAGAACGCTGTCACCGACCCTGCTGGTGTCCACACCATGAACTTTTCAATCACCCAATCCCTTACGCAAGTAGTGGACTTCCCCACGCGTTTCTCCGACAACCCTAACGGAAGGGACTCACCTCTAGACCTCTGCTTCACTTCCATCCCAGACTCTTGCACTACCAGACAACTCTGCCCACTCGGAAACTCTGACCACACTGTAGTGTCCGTCAGTATTTCAGTCCACTCCCGCCCGACCCATGAAACCCAGACAAGTAGAATATCCTACTGCTATCAAAGAGCAGACTGGGATTCGTTCCGAGTTTTCCTCTGTGACATCCCTTGGAACAACGTTTTTAGTCTTCCCATCGAAGAATGTGCATCCGAGGTCTCCTCCTGGGTTAAGGCTGGCATCGATGCCTTCATCCCTGCTAGGAAATTCCAGCTTAAATCTCATTCGTCTCCATGGTTCTCACCCGCTTTCTCGGCTGCCATTGCCCACCGGAATCATTTCTTCCGACTCTATCGCAACTACGCGTCGGTCCAAATCAGGCGCCTTTTCACTTCAGCTCGTAATAAGTGTAAAAGGATACTTAACGAAGCTAAGATGTTGTTTGCTGCCAGAATGAAGCAACGCATAGCATGCTCTACATTCGGCTCTAAAGACTACTGGCGACTCTGTTAAATAGTACTTAACAAGAGCAAGTCCACAATACCCCCGCTAATCAACAAATTTGAGGTCCTCACCTCCCCAGCAGATAAGACTGAATGCTTTGCCCGCAGATTCTCGAACAATTCGAGTCTGGACTCATCTGGAGTTTTTACACCCGACTTCTGACCTAGAACCGAGGCACAACTGAATGATGTCCACATTACACCTTTGCTTGTCTCTAAGATAATCTTAAAACTTGACCCTCACAAAGCGAGTGGTGGAGACGGAATCCCAACCATAGTCTTAAAGAAATGTGCTCCTGAACTCTCCTCTGTCCTTTCTAAGCTCTACAACCTGCCTGTTGGAAATCTTCCTCTGTAGTTCCTATATTTAAAAACACTGGAGAACCCTCGGACCCTGCAAATTACCGCCCTATCAGCCTTCTTCCGATCTTTGGCAAAGTGTTCGAAGCCATTATCAACGCCGAGGTGGTTCAACATCTCACAGCACACAGGCTCCTCTCGGACAAGCAATATGGTTTCCGCTTCACCAGGTCTACTGCTTATATGCTAACGACCATCACCGAGTACATATACCAGGCACTCGACAGGAATGGCGAAGCTCGAACCGTTGCATTAGATATATCTAAGGTGTTCGACAGAGTTTGTCATGCTGGCCTTCTATGTAAACTGCGGAGCAATGGTATAACTGGACATTTGTTTCAACTAATCCAGTCATTCCTCTCTAACCGCAAAATGAAGGTGGTATTAAACGGACATGCCTCCCAGAACTACCATACAAACGCAGGTGTCCCCCAAGGCACCATCTTAGGTCCTACACTCTTCCTGATATACATTAATGATCTCCCTGATTCCATAAGAGCCCAAGTAGGTTCGTACGCCGATGACACCACAATTTACTCTAGCCTCCTACAAAAATCTGGTGTAGGCGTCAAAGCTAACCTCGCAGCCGAGATTGAAAAAGACCTCCAATCCATATTGGACTGGGGTAAGAAATGGCTAGTAACTTTTAATGCTTCTAAAACGAAGCTACTCTCAATTAACCATCATCGACAATCTCACCTACCTCCCATTAGCATGGACCAGGCTTGCCTCCCAGAGAGTAAAACACCACCCTTCCTTGGTCTCACACTTTCAGCGGACCTCAAATGGAATGACTATATCGAATCCATTGCTAAATCCGCTGCTATGAAAGTCGGTTCTCTGTGTAGGACCCGGAAGTTTTTTCCGTCTAAATCTATCCTGCACATATATAAATCTACCATCCGCCCGTGCATTGAATACTGCTGCCATATCTGGTCGGGTGCCCCTGCTATTCTCCTCGGGCTTCTCGGGCTTCTCGATAAGGTTCAGAGGAGGGTCTGTAATGTGATAGATACCGACTTGGCAGACCGCCTGCAGTCTCTCTCCCACCGGCGCGACGTGGCTTCCCTGTGTCTCTTCTATAAATACTTTCACGGCTTCTGCTCCGATGAACTTAGATCACTGGTGCCCCCTAAATAACGAATTTGCACGAGATACTAGATTAGCAACTAGATCCCAGCTTTTTACAGTGAAACCGATAAAATGCAACCGCAACTTCTACTCCAACAGTTTCTTTCCTCGCACTTCCCGACTGTGGAATTCCCTTCCACACGATTGCTTCCCCGATGGCTACAATCTCCAGGAGTTTAAATGTAAGGTCAATACACACCTCCTAACACACTAACCTACTCCCATTCTATCAAACACTCTTCCCATCTGCCCAACCCTTGTCCTCGGTATCCTTACTCATCTGTCACCTTCCTCCTGACATTCCCTATGTCTAACCACTCCTTCTCTCTACCTTCCCCTATGTAGCCCCATGCGCAATAGTGGCAGTGGAATGCCTTGCTTGGGGTGAAATGATTAAAAAAAAAAAAGCCCCACTCCGAAAACTGGAATGATAATATTAAAGAAAAAAATTAAATTCCTCAGTTTACTCCATAGGAGTTCAAAACCTCATTTTAACTCTGATTTGGTCTATAATTCTAATTCCAGCTAAAAAAGAAAAAAGTGCGTCTAAACTCCGATTTCAGCCGATATTCCAATTCAGGCTAAAAATTGAGTTATTCAAATAAAAACTTCGTAGAACTTCAATTGAGTTTAGTTCTTCAATTCTCAAACTCTGCAGAACATCACCGAAACTCTCAGTTTAAGTCTGATTCTTTGGAATTTTAAAGACATTACATTGTTTTACCAATTAACAAAGTTTAGGAAATATTTTAAATTAAATGTTTTCATGTATGAATAAAGTGTCGCTGAAGACATTTGAGTTTGAAACACGGATCGCCAGAGAACAAACATAGTCGACCTTGTTTTGATGTAATTAGAGGAATCGTGCTGCTGAGATCACATGACGTTATAAAATTACACACACACACAAACACACACACACACACACACACACACACACACACATATATATATATATATATATATATATATATATATATATATATATATAATAAGAATTCGGGGAAAAAGAAAGTGGTCTGACAGTATTCTTTAAATGAGTTATTTCGAGTATATGGAACTTTACAAAAATCTAAAACAAGAATTTTTAAATTCACAACAATTATTTATGAGTTTCAAGTCAAACAACAACTCATCCTGACACAAATCCCAATGATAGAAGTTTAAGTATTAGAAGAAGAGATAATTTTCAATTCGTGGATAATCCTGATACTAAAAGGTATAATAAGTTTATTATAACCAAGTGTTTCAGACGCCCTGACAGAATTTGCTCTTTATTTATTTTGAAGGTAGATATATCAAATCTACAGAAACCTTTAATTATTAATTTAGTTATACTTTGTAAAATTTGTAATATTTTGGGAAAATATTTCTTTGTAGATATAAATAGTTTATACATAAAACAACAGTGTTGAATGATTGTATAATGTTATTTCACACACACACATATGTATATATATATATATATATATATATGAATATATATAATTACTATAATAATTATTCTTAGTAGGTACATACATTTGTTGTCCGTGTTTTATGTTTTTTTTAATTTTCATATACAGTGGGATAAATAACAACCGGCCAAGACTAAGAATTTCTATGAATAAAAAGTATGACACTCATGGCAAAAATTGAAATTGTCTTCCCTTTTATTGACCAGGGAAGCCACACATATATATATTCCGTTGTTAATTTGGCTACAGGACACCTGGTTACCAAAGTAAAAGTTAATTATATATTTAAGAAAATCACTATCACTAGTCTTGACTTGACTGAATCTGTCAATTTCATTTTCAAAGATGATTAAAGATATATACGTGCACGCACACTTACACACACACAAATGCGTGTGTGTGTATGTGTGTGTGTGTGTGTGTGTAGTGTGCGTGTATATATGTATACAAGACGTTTGATTATGAAGAATAGTCGCTTCGTTTGTTTTATCTGTTTAACTTAATTAAACAGAATTTTTTGATAATTTTTATTTACCTAGAGTATATATATATATATACCTACGCTCTCACACCTTGATTAAGCACTCTAGAAGAATGGTAGACTTTGAAAAACTGGCTACTCAAGCATTTACGCATCGTTCGTTCAGCAATGAATAAGAACACTCTCAGCTATTGGGCGTGTAAAATGATAATATATACGCTTAAAAGTCTGCCTCCTTCTACCGATCGCCCATAGCTCAGAGGTTGAATCGCCGACTGACGCCAATTCAGTCGGGTTTCAATCCTGGATTAAAAGCAATCGGAATCTAAACGTACTGATGAGCCGTGATACAGCGAAACATATCTGTCTGCGGATGACTATATACCTAGTATATATATATATATATATATATATATATATATATATATATATATATATAAGTCCTTGAATATGTTCTCTCTGATTTTTCATGAAAAGTAATGTTTTATTTACAAAAAACTTAGTTAGAAACGAGTCACTGATAGTATTGTCCATCACTAGCCACTAATTGGAGTAGATAGATCTATCTTTTGCCCGGTTCACACTCCACCCATGTCTATTGAACAGGTTAAGAGGCTCACCCCTTGTTCCCTGTTTAGGATATAGTTTCAAGCTTTCTCTTTTCTAATCTTTTCACAATTAAGTAGCCCCCTGCACATCAGTGGCGTTACCGCCTTGCTCGGGGAGATACGATTAAAAAAAATATATATTTTCTCATCTTTCTGGCAGCATTTGAATTTCACGTCAGAAAAATGACTCGCCTTTTCAGGCTAACCACGAGTAAACTCATTTTTTGACATCTTCTTTTGACATGTTTGACATTTTTGAATAAAAGTGCTGTTGAGCCAGATCAAGTGCCATCGATCGAAACAAGTGATAATCGGACCTTGCAATGTCTGATGAATAGAGCGGATGGAGTAGGAGATTCCATTTAAGCGTTTCCAAGAAGGTTTTCACATTTTCGCTGTGATGTTTCAAAGTCATTTTGTTTTGTCCCTACTCGTTAATCAGCGCCTTTTTTTTTCAATACTTGACTCAAACGCATCATTTGTAGTCGATAACGATCTCCCGTGATGTTTTTTTTCGATTGAGCAGCTCATAATAAACTACACCTAGCTGATACCACCAAATACTGAGCAGAAGCTTCGAATGATGGTCATTTGACATTGCCACCAATGTCGATGCATGGCCGGACTTAACCCACGGTCTTTGCGCTTACGTTTATCGTACTTTTTATCACCAATCACGATACGATAAAACAAACCTTTCCTTTTCTGCTGATAAAGCTGTTCACACTGAGAAGACGCTGTTCGATGTATTTCGGTTTCAAATCGTACGGTACCCAATGTCTATGCGTTTGAATAGTTCCTAGTGCTTCCAAACGTTTCGAATGATTCTGCAAGTTCAGCTTTCCCCTGTTATGAGTCATTATGAAGTAATGCCTGCAATACTTCGTCTTCAAATTTTTTTCGTTCTTTATCCTTAACATTAAAATTATTATTTTTTAAATGCCTAAATCAATTTCTACATGTTGCTTCCAACTCATCATGGTTGCCGCATGTCTCCAAAAGGGTCCTGTGTGCTTCAGATGCAGATTTCTTTTGAATAAAGTAAAGGGGTAAAATTCCCCGCAAATACATTTTATTTGGCATGAAATTCGACATGTTTGAGACTATGAAAACAAGGTTGTTTACACTTCAGCGAAATAGCATACACTAAATCTGAAGCTTGCTTATAGTACTTCTTTAAAGATGCGTTACCAACTTAAACTACACGCACGTAGTTCTGAGCACACCTTCTGATGGAAAACAGCGAGAACTTATTTAAAGTACGAATATATATATATATATATTTACGCTCTCACACCCTGATTGAGCACTTTGGAAGAAAGATTGACTTTGAAAAACAGTAGCCACTCTAGCGTATACGCATCGCTCATTCAGTAAAATGAATTGGCGCACACTAGCTATTGGGCGCGTAATATGATATGCGCTAAAAAAGACTGCCTTCTTCCACCGAACGCCACGTGGCCCAGGGCTAGAGTCGCCGACTGACGCCAATTCGGTCGGGTTTCGAGCCTGGGTTATGTAGCAATCGGAGTCTAACCGTACTGAAGATCTGTGATACAGCGAACTAGATCTGTTTGCGGACGACAATATATATATATATATATATATATATATATAAAACGCATCTTGATATTTAAGTCCGGTAAATTTCGATAGAGACGAATTCAAAAGAACTCAATGTTTATTTAATTTAACAGAGTAATATAATTTAGAAACAAATTTTATCGGCTCGGAACGAGAAACCGGGGAGCCGAGTTCGAATTCCAGCTGAATCCATTGTATTCACTTACGCGCAAATACCCTTAGGAAAGGTATCAATCCGTCTCTTCCTTCCAGTTATGGGTTAAATAGCAGGACAGATTGGGTTCTATAGCCTTGTTCGGCAACCACTATACTGCAGAAAGCAATGGCAACCTACTGCGGGATAATCTTCTGCCCAGTCAGTCATGTCTCTTTCGAGACATGATCGCCCAAGCGTGTATCACGTATGGCACTTAACTGACTAACTGACTGACAATTTCATGGATAATACGTATTTCACAGCTTAAAGAAAGCTGCCCGTCAGACCCAAAAGATACAGCAACTAATAATATTCAAAATAATCCCGAAAAAATAGTTACACACAGACGCTCACATGCCCGTGTTTTGAATAGACATTTGTAACTGTACTCTACAAAAACAATTCCTCACTCATTAAAAAAAACCCAAAGAGAAAAATGAAAATATAGACAATTGATAAGAAGAGAAAAACAAAGAAGAGAAAGGGAAAGAGAATGAAAAATATAAAGAGAAAGTTTACGTCTTAGATCGACATCAGCTTCAACTACCTTCTTAGAAAAACATAACATGAAAATTTTACATTAAAAATTGTAAATCATACTTAATAATATAAATTAAACTATAATCACTTGTAGTATTATATTATATAGTTAAAGTTCTTAAAACTTATAAAAGAAAATTATAAATAAAATAAAACAAAACGGAAAAAAGCAAAAAAAGAAAAGAAAGTCAAGGAGAACGAACAGTGTAGATTGACATTAGCGTCTATTACAATCTATCTTTAATAGAAAAATGTAACATGAAATTGTAACATTAACATTTAGTTTTAAATATAATGGGGTAATTTACGATAAAAAATACATATTTATTTAATCACTTTAAAAGTTAACTTTATTGGGTACTCGTATTTGAGTAGACGCTCTGTTTATTTATTAAACAGCATATTTTTATTTTTATTTTTGTCTAGCAGCCTGAATATTTTAGAAATGTTATTAAAGAAAACTATGCGCTCGGAATGTGCGCTGTGGATCAGTGGATATCGCTTCGGAACGAGAAATCGGGAAGCCGAGTTCGAATTCCAGTTGAATTTCTTGCATTCAGTTACGCGCAAATATCATTAGGAAAGGTATTAATCCGTCTCTTCCCTCCAGTTATGGGTTAAATAACAGGACAGATTAAGTTTTATAGCTCTGGCTGGCAACCAGTCTACTGCAGAAAATAATGGCAACCTACTGCGGGATAATTTTCTGCCCAGTCAGTCATGTCTCTATCGAGACATGATCGCCAAAGAGTGTATCATGTATGGCACTTAACTGAATGACTGATGCGCTCTGGTCATAGATAAAGGAACTTTTAAGTCTTGCTTGAGGGCAAAAGACAGAAGGGAAACGTTGATTACTATTTCCCTGATAGGATTTATCAACGTAAATATTTACTTTAATACAGTCTATCAGAGGTCGAAACTCGTTGCTAAATAAGATTTTTTTTTCTTTTATCGTTATTCATATTGTCTTTTAGAGATATTTTTTAGTTATATCTGTATTCTTACATATATATGTGCTTGTGCACGAGCTCGTGGTTGTATGTGTGCGCATGCGGTTTGTGACAGGGAAAATGTACATAGAAACACACGCATGAAACTGAGCTTAGATTTATGAGAAAAGGTTTGCTGATGATTTAACTTCATCCTATTTTTAACTTTTAATTCTGTCCTAAGAATAATTTGTTCCAGGGAAATTACAAGTTAAACATTTTTCCATAATATTTATATATTTCAGTTGCATTTTTATACAGGTTAGTTTTATTTCCAGTTTTTCTTGCTTAAACACAGTCGCTAACACATTAAATTAAAGGCTGAAATCTTTATATCTAAGCGAAATATTCCCTTTTATTCCTAAGCTACTGATATTGGACAGTGTAATTATACACTTTACCGCAAACTTACGTCTGAAAATGATTCTGGATTTAGTTAAGTCATGTATGCAGATTATACCAGCATTCATCTCCAACTAATGACTACCGGACTCAGATACAAAATTAACTGTTCAGAGTCATCATTTATAATCTACTCTTATTGCAAGAGAGTCGGTTTTCTTTGATGTTGCCTACTGCGTGGGATATAAAGTCTTGCCTTTTAATTCGCTCCGATTTGTTTGCTTTGAATTAGAACCGTTTTAAATGACACTCACCCACAACATGTCTATATTTGTGTCAACTTAATTATAACAAAATATTTTTACAGTACTCAACGGAGGTGCGTTATGGTGCAGTGGATATCGGCCCTGAACAAGAAATCGGAGATCCAAGTTCAAATTCTACTTGAATTTGTTGCATTCACTTATGTGTAAATATCCTTGGCGAATGTATTAATCCATCGCTTCTCCCTCAAACTATAGGTTAAATAGCAGGGCAGATTTTGAAACCGGTTTCAAAAATGGTTTACATCACTATCTCTCTCTATATATATATTTTTTCAAACATATGTTGTTAAATATAACAGACAATGAATGTCTATCATGATTAATCCTGAGCCGTTCTAAACAGCGTATTTTGACTTTAGTTTAACGTGAAAATAAAGACAAAAATAGTTCAAAATTTGGATATTTTTTCCACTGGTTCTAAGCTTTCGGCTTGCATGAGCCAACTCCAGATAGCTTACAGGGACGTTAACATACAGACATCCACCATCAAAGATGATATTATCTTGTCTTGACATAGAACATTGCTATACGACGTAGGTCGTAAATTTGTAATGCAGTTTTATGACGTCACACCGCGCGAGAGACCGAAATGTTAACATAACCATATGTCTAAATGCAATGTCATGTGTTGTGACTAGATTGAAATGTGATTTTATTAAGTATGGGTTATAATTCAGTTTATTATTTTAAATCT
Organism: Ascarosepion bandense; assembly: GCA_037127315.1. Lineage (NCBI taxonomy): Eukaryota > Metazoa > Mollusca > Cephalopoda > Sepiida > Sepiidae > Ascarosepion > Ascarosepion bandense. The sequence goes on from JBBBDQ010000778.1 coordinate 1,597,699, forward strand.
TAAAATATATCACGCCCAGCGCGAAATCTAAAAATGTATATAAGAAGAGTAATACTATGCATTTCTGGAGGCTTTTAGAATTCTATGGAAGCTTCTAGGCCTTTTTGGAAGCCTTCTAAAATTGCTTGAGCAGTCGGAGCTTGGCAAATTAATAAATAGAAGAAAAAAAAACGAAATTTGGAACATTACGTATTCAGTTTTAAAATCTTGCAAATCTTTTTTTTAGGATTTACAATGCAGGAAATGTAAGTTAGGAAGGTGGTGAAATAGTAAATCATATTGGCAGAATGATGTATAACTTCAAAAACCAAGATATGTCAATAAAATAAAACCCCTACAAAGAGATATTCCAATGGAAGTAAAGCCAACAATTATAAACACAGGATCTTAGTAAAAGAATAAGGCATCCAAGGGAAGTGAACCACAAAATATGAACATTCATAATCAAAATAGAATGCGAAGCTTAAAAAATTGAATAATGAACGTATTTTTTACAGTAATTGTTGTACACTGACTCATCCACCCGCTTTCAGTAGAATGTCTGCTCATAGGAACGGTCGAAGCAAAGTGGGTCTCAATGCATAGCATTTGAGTTGAAGAAATTGCAACACGGAACAACGATATTCTCGATTACTGAATCGATATTTTATGTGATTAAACCACATCTTCACGCCACCCTTTGTTCCAATGTTTCCTTACAGTGTTATTAAGCAGAATTAACATCGTTATACGAATATTATCACACACACACACACACACACACACACACACACGCGCACACACACACACACACGCGCACACACACACACACACACACACACACACACACACATATATATATATATATATATATATATATATATATATATATATATAGGAAAACTCAACACGTCATATTAGTTATAAACTATAGTTCATTTCAACGAGCTTAATTAGCTCATATCATCAGATTCTTTTACAATATTTCCTCCATCTGACATAAAATTTTCTGCCGGAAGGAACTTTTTCTTAAAATGAAGAGGGAACATAATAGAAATAATAACAATAAACATAAGATTACAAACAAATAAATAAATGACAATAAATATAAGGGAGAGGAGGAAGGAAAGAAGAGAGATAGAGTCCAGTTCCAAATATGGGTAGTATCCGTTTGAAGTTATTTTGGCCGTCTTAGATAGCATGACCTCTGAAAAAACCAATTCCCCTGACTTTATGCGTCTATTTGATCCCATCAGGTCAACCCACTTACTTATACTAACTTTTATCCACATATATCTAAGTGTACATTCCCTCATATACTTACTCTTTCATTTTATTTAAGTTTACATATCCACTGATTACTTTTTGTTTTGTCTTTTTAGGTCTTAGCGTTTAATACTCGCACATATATACGCTTCATAGGCCTGGGGCTTCCGTGCGCCTACGTAGTGTGGTTTATATACGTACTCCCATATCACGTTAAATAAATTGTCGTATTCTCAATCTCGCATATATTTATATACACAAGATATATATGAGATAATTAGGTACATATTTAAGCCTATTTACCCAAACACAATTATATATATATATGTATATATGTGCGGATGTAAGCAAACAAGACCGCATATGCACGGACACACCCATATACATAACTTATAACTTATACAAGTGCACTGGTAGTCTACTGTGTCCCCATGTATAAGGACCCTGAATTAACAACCCAGTGCGTTTGTGTACTTTTAATTTTTAAATGGATTAGTAATTTTCTTTTTTTATTTTTTAATTCGTAATATATTATTACTTGTTATTAATAACAAGTAATAATATACAGATATTATTATTAATATAATAGTAATATTAATACTAGTAATATTACAGATATTATTATTATAGTAATATAATAGTAATAATATTACAGATATTATTATTAATATCTGTAACATTTTTCTTCATTTGGGTGTTGATTTATTCATATATTGGTGAAAATATGTCACACTAGGGAAGTTACAGTTCGAGCCTATATAATTGATTTTATCTAAAGATGACATATTTTGCCTCTAATTTGGTGTTCCCATACGATGGAAAAAAATTCTATTTTACCTAATTAAGTTTGTTCCTACATATAGAGTACACATTTTTTTAGGTGCCCATTTTTCGTACATTAATGCATCCAATAATGCACAATACATAAAACATGATACATAAACATGTGATTCATAAAGCATAATACATAATACATATGAATTTTCACAAATTTTCTAGGAGCATGTATAAGTTTAAGTGGATCCCATATTTCTTTTAAATATTTCTGTTAATATATTGAGCATTTTTCATTTCATAGTTTAAGGTAGGATATTTCCATCACAATATATGTATACTAATCATAATATAATATAAGGTTATTGTTTGCTTGGATGGGTATGTCCTTCTATTGAATGGTGGGTTCGTAACTTCTTTACAATTGGTCTGCAACTTTTCCAACGAATGAGCCATCAGTTTAGGAGAGTTGGTAAGGGTATCGGAAGGTGGTGATTGTCGGATAGTTTAAATTAATTTCTATGACGGCATTTGTAAATTATATCGTTTCTCTGATTTACTAATTGGCTAGATTCTCTGAACTTGATAATTCTAATCTTTTCATCTAAGCATAAGTTGCATCTACCTCTAAAGCTATTGGGAGTTTGGGATTCCCCTATAATTTTCCATTCGATCTGAGGGGAAATATTTTTGCTTTTTAATTCCTAGAAATATTTAGAAAGGGCGGTTTGATATTTTAGGTGGGGTTTAGGGAAAGATTGGGTGTGATTATATAGGCGTTGTTTCCATGGACCGGCGGAAATTCCTATATATGTTTTTTTTGTGGTTTTTGTCTACGCTAGGATAGATGGTTGTTTGGTATATTACTTTTTCTGATTTACATATGCCTCCTATTGGGCATTTATTTTTTATTCGACAGTTACAGAAAGTTGCACTTTCTGTATTACCGTTGTTATGAAATTTCTTTAATATATTATTATTATGGGAATTAATGATGTTATTAACGTTGTTGGTACAAGAATAACTCATTTTTAATGTCATTTTATTGCAGAGTTTTCTTAGGGGGTTGTTCTGTTTAAAGTGTTTATCAACTAATTTTAGGAAGTATTCCCCGCTATTAATAGTCGATAGTTTAAAGAATTGAGGGTTAAACCATATCACCCTTCTTTTTCTATTCCTAGGTTTATTGGTTCTGGGTGGGGGGGGGTCTAAGTAATGTAATTCCTGCTTGAACCCACTTTTTGAAGGCGATATTGTAAGGCGTTTTATTCTCATTAAAGATTTTACTACTCGATGATAGTTTGCTGAGTCTAGTGTTTACGATTTTGGGTATTTGTCTAATTATTTGGTGTGGCTGGTTGGAGTTGACGTTTATGTAGATTGGGGCTTCATTGTTTTTTTGGTATGGTTTGAATGTGCTGCTGGTTAAATTTAAGCTAATGTCGATTGTCTATTTTTAAATTAGAGGAGATCTGTATTTTAAATCCAAGCCATTTAAATGCCCTTATTACTTTTTTCTCTATGCGAGATGATAGTGGACCATTACTGTTGGGGATAATTATTAGTCCGTTGTCTCTGTATAAACCTATTTGCTTGGTGTTCACTATTCTACTAAGGGTATTTAGAATATAGATTCCTATTAAATCTGCGATTTGGGCAGAGTCAAAAGCACCCATTGGTCAATCAAAGCAATCACCTTGGCTTTTTATCCAAGTCGAGTTATTGCTAGACAAAATGGATGATCCAGATGCTAGTAGAATCTTTGATTCTTCATCCGAAATATTAACAAAGCTTTTAGCGAATTCTAAACTATCCAACAATAGATTTTTATATATGGATGGATAGAAATCCATAACGTCAAATTGAATGAAGGTAGTTTTATTCTTATTTTGGATGCCCTTGAACCATTTTATGGTGTTTGCAGAAACTTTCCACAAATTGATAGTGGAAGATTTTTGTATTTGGTCTATTATATTTTTTTAGAATGTTTTTAGTTATTAGTCCTAATTCTGTCTTTGAGGGGTTGATCAATCTAGTCTGTAGCTTATTATCAAAGTTGGGCTTGTGATCCTTAAACAGCAAATAAGCATCTTTCAGGTGGATCTTTCTAATTCCGTCTTCTCTCCTAAGTTTATTTACACATCTAGCCGCATCTGTGTTGATTTTGGATACAGTCATGTTGTCTCTATCTACTTTATAGGTGCTGGTGATTTTTCTATTGATGATTTGTTGGTAGTGAGAGGGATTGATTTTATATATGTTCCTATATTTATCCGCTCTAATCCATAATTCCGGGGACTTCATGATCTCTTTAATGTCCTGGTTTATTCTATGTAGGAATTTATTTGATGATTTTCTGAACTTGATGTTCTTAACTAATTTGAGCATATCTTTTTCAAAGGGGTCTAACAACTTGTTATTGGGGGTTCAGATGGGTTCAAGTAAAAATGAGTTTTCCATCTTAGCCTTTTCAAGAAATCAATGATCTTCTCCATAAGGGATCTGGTAAAGGAATGTTATCGCTCTGGTTAACACCCATCGAACTCTCTATATGGATTTATCTATTACTAATTTATACTAAGGAAATATTCTTGGATTGTCCTCACTGGTTACGGACTGACAACTATACCTATATTGCTCCTAATAACATAGTCGAGCTCTCCCAGGAATATTTACTATCTGGAAAACAATTCTTTACGGACGGATATTACCTACAAAATGGATAAAATTTCCCCGGAATATTTACTCAAAAATATCCCCTACCCTTCTTTACATTCCTTCATCAGATTCCTTACGGAGAAGATCATTGATTTCTTGAAATAAAAATCTAAATAAAAATTTTCTTCAAATGTTCATTATCTGTCATATTCAACGAAACACACACACAGAGACACACACATACTCACACAGACTCTCACTCACACACATATGTGTGTATATAAAATAGATAGATAGATAGATAGATAGATAGATAGATAGATAGATAGATAGATAGATAGATAGATAGATAAAAAAGAGACAATAAGAAAAAATGTACCAGGCCAATGTGTTTCATCTTCTAAAGCACTTATCAAGGTAATGTAGAATTTATTAAGTACGTGTTTATATATATATATATATATATATATATGCACGGGGCCACACTTCTAGATTGTAAGCATTAATACAGGCAGCCACAGAACTCTCTTTTGGCACCTAAATTTCATCAACATTCTTCTTGATGGCATCAGTTCTTAAGTCGGTATCTATGATATTGACACAACTCTTAACATTTGTTTTGATTATAAGTATGTTTGGTTTGGTTTGGTATTTTACATTGCCAACTCATCTAATAAATAACCTCGATTCTGTTGTTAAGATTTTAACGGTGACAAGGAATAGCCTGTTAATCTTTCACGCCTCCTAAATGAAACAGTTCTCTATTAATCATCTGAGAGATCCATTTATGACTTCCATCAGTATAATTAATGCAAATTTCTAGTTGGGTGACTCGTTGCGTTTCGTCGGGCTAACGTTTGCCGCTGACATGAAATGGAAAAATTATTTCGAATTTCATAGGTCTGCTGCTAGGAAGTTTGTTTCTTTGTGCCCTGCTAGACAATATTTTCTCGGCAGTATCTAACTTACATATCTACTAGTACACCTTCCGTCTATGCGTATAATATTGCTGCTACAGCTGATTTAGTACTCCTACTATATATTTAGGAATCTTTGATAAAATTCAATAAAGATCTGTAATGTTATTGGTTTTGACCTGGCATCTCGATTTATGTCATGTTCCTTCCACCGTAACATAATTTCCCTGTGCATTTTCTATAAATATTCATATGGCAAATTTTCTCCTCAAAATTTTTAAGAATTTAAATGGAGTACCAGATTGGAGATCAGGCCTTATCAATACAGATTTGAAATGACTATTTAAGCATAAGATCTATGCTAAGTGTGTTCGCTTCTAGCTTCTGGGACTTTCTTCAGTCTTCATTTCTTTTTAAGTTTGATGTTCAAAAATGTTGATGCAATATCAGTTGTTGTCTTCCGCCTTCGTAATTTCTGTTGTTTTAATAATCTCGCTCATTAAAAACATTTTTATCGTATTCTTTCACACCCAGTAACACCTTTTGTGTTAGTTGGTTTGTTGTCATACTTACGGTGAATAGAGTAAAATGTATATATATATTAGCTACGAATAAGCGTAAATTACATGACATTTTTTTAAAAAAATAACCATAAAAAACCCGGTTTTGACCCAGGGTTTATCATGTTTTATTCTGGTAATGATTATATATGTATATTAAAAGATGATAGCATATACACAACATTACACAAGTTCTTCTTCTTCTATGTGCCCTGTCCCTTCAGGACGTAGGCGATCATGGCTCTCCACATCTCCCTATCCCTTGTGGCTCTTAGTATGTTTGCTCCTGTTGCTCCTGGCAACCCCCGTTCCGTCATCCACCTGATCAGTCCCTGCAAATATGTTATCCGCTGCCTTCCTCTGTCTCTCCTTCCTTCTATCTGTCCAGTCAGTATCAGGTTCTCCAGGCTCTCCTTCCTCATTGCATGTCCCAGAAACTTCAGTTGTCTCTTCCTGATGCTCAGCATCAATTTCCTTTTTGTTGCCATTTTTTCTAACACCTCGTCGTTGCTTGATATCCGTAGCATCCTTCTGTAGAACCACATTTCGGCCGCTTCCAGTTTTGTCCTCATTTTCGATGATATTGTCCAGCATTCACAGCCGTATTGAAGAACTGACATCATGTAGCAGTCTAGCACTCTTTTCTTCGTTTCTATTGAGATTTTCCTGTGTGTTAGTATTTTGCTCATCTTCTGGAACGCGTCCTTTGCCATGCCAATTGGCCTTCGGATCTCCGTGTCGCACTTTCCATCTCCTGTTAGAACACTTCCTAGGGACTTAAATTCTTGTACTTGTTTGATTCTGTTATCCTCCACCTGTATTTGGCATTTTGGGTTGTATCTTTTGCTGATGACCATGCACTCAGTTTTCTTAAAGTTTATTTGTAGTCCCTTCTTGTCACCCTCCACTGCTACTTTCTGTATGAGGTCTTGTAGTTTCCTTTCCGTTTCCGCAATCAGCACTGTATCGTCCGCATATCTTATGTTGTTCAGGTTGTGGCCTCCAATAACAAATCCTGGACACAAGTCATAAATAGCAAAATTTGTGTATGTAGACTGAGTGTGGATCGTTTCACTATTCTATCCACGGTCCCACTCCCACAACTACAGTAAACTAATACGTCAATCACGAAATATTTCTAACGTTTTATTATTTGAAAAAGTCGTTGAGATGAAATTTGAATATTTCGCTGATAGGTTTGTGTATGGTCTTCTTAAGTTGTATCTATGTCTTTCTAAACATCAACAAAACATATATAATTACTGTAATGCTTACAAAAGCACAGATAAAACTTAACAAAAATACACAAATCTGTCAGTGAACTATTTAAATTTCATCTCAATGACTTTTTCAAATAACAAAACGTTATAAATATTTCGTGAGTAACGTTTGAGTTTACTGATATTCTTTCAAGCAGCTTTAAAATTTTATGTTGTTATCACAATTCTAAATCTATTCACAAGCCGTAACAACAAAAAATATACTTCTCAATAGTAAATATAAGCCCTGATGATGGTTATAACAATCGAAACATTATAATACCATACAATATATCCATATTTTGTTGTTCCTCAATTATTTCTATCTCACATTGTCGGAATTTATTTTTCATTTCCCTTAATATATATATATATATGCAAGAGTCACTAAATGAACACCGGTGTAGGAAAAGGAAAAACTCTAATTTCAAAAGCTATTTTGCCCAGGAAATACCACCGCCACTGCGAACTTGGAGAATTTTCTTTTTAAAAATAATAAATGCAGAAGAGATGAAAAGGAAATATATATGATTTACATCCTTAAATTAAACAAAGGGTCTAGTTTGAAATTTCCAGAAGGGTATTCTTCTTCTATGTGCCTTGTTCTTTCAGGACGTAGCTTTCCACGTCTCACTATCTCTGGTAGCTCTTAGCACGCTTTCACCTGCTACACCACGCAACCCCCATTCTGTCATCCACCTGCTCAGGCCAGTTAAGTACGTAACGTGCTGTTTTCCTCTGTTTATCCTTCCCTCTATCTGGTCTGTTCCTATCAGGTTCTCCAAGCCCTCTTTCCCTATTGCATGTCCCAGGCTGGACCAAAAGATTTCTGAAGGAGTCATATCGATACAACAACCGAAAAGTTTTGAGAGTAGCAGTAAATACTACAATAATTTTCATTCTATAAAAAATGTAAATATCGATACATTCTCATTGTAAAATCAAAATTACATATTTACACAGATGTAAAATATATTGAAATAGGAGGATTATTTCATTCTCAGGATGTTCGTTGTGTTGCAGTAGATATCGACTTAGAACGACAGATCAGGGTGCCGAGTTCGCATTTCAGTTGATTTCCGTGCATTCACTTACGCACAAATACTCTTGAGAAAGGTATTAATCCTTCTCTTCCCTCCAGTTGTGGGGTAAATAAAAAAACAGATTGAGTTCTATAGCCTTGGTTAGCGACCAGTTTTCCGTAGAAATCAATGGCAACCTACTGCGGGATAATCTTCTGCCTAGTCAGTCATATCTCTTTCGATACACGATAGCCCAAGCGTTTATCATGTATGGCACTTAACTGACTGAGTTCATTCACACAGAATCATCTCGCTGTATAAGTAGGTCCGGTAAGAAACATACCCTTGCCTTACACCTCTTTATTTTTTGTATATTTACTAAATTCTGTAAATCTGTGTGCAGATTGTTTGCTGCCAGTATAGGTTCTTGATTATTCTAATACCCTTTGCTAACAATTCATGTTTACTTGGCTGGATGAAAAGTGCTACACTGAAAGGCACACGGGGATAGCAAAAGATGTTAGCTAAGTTATGTGTTGTTTTAATCTGTTCCTCTTACATTCAATATAATAACTGAGTATAAAGTTTTTCAAGCTCTCTTTTAATAATTATATTTCATAGAAATTTCAGCAGTAGATTTTCGATGTTATGCATAAGTGTTCTTTTTTGCTTCCATTTTCTCTAAGACTTCATTGTTTCTAAAATACATGTTTGATCTGAAGCTATAGGGAGAAGGTAAATCTTTTTTTAAAATTGGCCTTGTGTCATACATAACCGAACTCCCTACAACTTATGATTATTCACTATCATTAGATGGTTGGAAATTGGAATGTGTGTATTTGTGGTAGAATAAAAATATACCTTTTGCATGTTTAAAGAGAAATTTAGTAATGGAAAATAATAACATGAATTGGTAGAAGTAAAACGTTCCAACAGAAATAGTATAAAGAGGTTAAGGGTATCAAGAGTTCGTCCGGCTTCAATGTTCTCCACTCGACTGCTGTCAGCACAGTTTTGAACTAAATTCTAACTGCGTGACAAATGACGTCTTTTAAATAACATTATTTACACCTGGGACCTCGCACTTCCGGTCTTTTCTGTCACATCTCGGGCGCTGATTTATTTTGTCCTCTGCTCGTCAAAACAATATCTGCTCACAATCTGCATTCTACACCCAGTGACATCCCCATGTATCGCCCAGAGCAAAATAAACTTCTTGAAAAAATTCAACACTAAACCAACAAGTATACAACAGGGGAAACTTTAGGACAGAAAAAAATCTCCTACAGATTAATCTGTTGTAGGTGTGTTTCGGGGGTTTCGGCTTTGACATATTCGTCCAATCTTTGTTGTTACCTAACCAGCTTTCGCGTTGCCGTCCTCACTTGTGATCGCCTTCAACACTGTCTTGCATGATGTTCCTTCAGAGTCTGTTATGCCATGTGGTGTGGCCAAATCATGATATCTTCCGACGGTTAATAGTAGCGAGAAGAAATTCCCGTTGACTCATCTGACTTTTGACCTTGTTCTGTGCACAGTTAGTGGTTTCATGCTCAGAGTAGAACAGGGAGAGAAGATTTCTAAAGCATTTATTTTCAAGTGTCCAAGTCTCACGCCCGAAAAGTGTGAGGTTTGGGAAATCCGCAAAATATTGCGACAATATGTACAATTACAAAAGATTTCACACTGTCATTAAAAATAAAACAATATGCATTAAATTTCAATTTTGACCTCCACAATTTTATTTCTCATTTTACATTGAAAGTGAATATACAGTGGCTAACAGCAATATTGCTTTGTACTATTTGGTAATTAAAGAGAAAAAAGCGCTTTTTTGTCAAACGAAATCCAGATTCAGATTTTATAATTTGATGTTTGAAAATCATTCTTTTTTAACGAGAACATTAAATTATTTTTTCTTTTTTTTTATTTAAATTTCTTCATCATCAATAATAATCTTCATCTTGAGATCTTCGTGTATTTTTGTAGAATGTTCAATCGAAAAAATGATTTATAGAGAATAAAATTTCCACACCGAAATCATAGAATTTCTTGTAAAGAATTTTCCAAACCACATCCCATATTTAGAAATATGTTTAAATAAATATTTTTAAAATTCAAAATGGCATATAATAAAGAGAATATTTAAAATTATTTTTTAATTGGAATGAAATTTATTCAATTTTACAAAGTTGTACATATTTTTTTAATGTGAGAATAAAGAAATAGTAATAAAGTTCAATTTTTTAATGAAGCTTTTAATTTTGAAAATCTTATCTGCTGCTATTATTATTATTATTATTATTATTATTATTATTATTATTATTATTAAAAATGCCATTAAAGAATTTTCATTTTTGTATTTCTGTTATTAAATGTAATAAGTTTTGAACGACAGAAAAAAAATCCCCAAAAGTTATTTGGACGCTTACCAGTTCTCTTGAGAATTTCTTAGACATAATTCTTTTTTACGTCTCTTTTAATTTAATGTTAGCTTCTGAGTTCGGATGTAACATTTTATATTCTGTTATTTTATAGTTGCTTCAGTCTCCGGCCACTGGTAAAGTCAGTCTTTCTAAAACATCTAAAAATTTTAGTTTAATTTTAACAGCAAAATAAACAAATCGTAAAATTGTATAGTCCTGAGACAATCTTATGAAACATTTGTGTCAGAAAATCAATTATAAATCATTATCTTTGTAATGTTTTTGATAGCCAAATTTGCCTTAAAGACAGCAGCGTTGATGACTAAAACAAATGATTCGTTTTTATATATGACTTATCATACCTTTTCCGGTTATTTAAAACCAGAAAATATTTCTAGATTTTAAGAATTTTTTTGCGGTAAAGATTGATTTACTAATAGAATTTTATTAATTAATCCCTAGCTTTAGGGGGAAGGGGTGATTCAATACCTTTCCCAGGAGTATTTTCGGGTAAGTAAATATTATACAATTTAACTTGGAAGTGGAACTTCCAATCACGTGCCGTTATCTATTTCAACACCCGCACATACAAGCTTACACAACTTAGCATTCTTAATCAGTCAGCCATTTTGGTACTAGTCAGTTTTTATGTTGCTTAAGCATTAAAAAGACCTACGAAAATATAATTTCTTGAGAGTTTGCTCATTAGCATACTTGTGTCTTAGTGTACATTCTCGGCTTGACTCAACATATGTCTTATATGTTAATAATACATTATAATAATAAGTATGGGGCTTTGTCGACATTACTGAATAAATTTTTAAATTCTCATTTATTTCACTTAAGAGATTTGACAACTAGGAGACAATCAAATTAAAAATTCAATATCATTCTTCAAAGTTTAAGATATTTAATTACGAAGTCTTACGGAAAGTTTCGGAATGGTATTAACCTACATATTTATTTAAATTTATTTGTTGCGAACATTATTTTAATGGCTATCTTATTAGGGTGGATAGTCTGTTTTTATTGAATTCTATAATTTAAACAAATAAGTTTAAATAAATATGTTGGTTAATGCAATTTCGTAACTTTCAGTAAAATTTCATAATATTGTCTTTGTTTACATTTGTTTACTTTAGGATACAAACCAGAGCATATATGAATGTTCAAAGAAGTCACGATTTGTGAATTTATGACTTAAATCGAGTTTGCTATACCTTAAAACCTTCTGTGGTCGAGTGGTACAATACGTTAGATCTAATACTTACATTATAATAACTATTCCCAACAGAAAATTTAAACAACATTTACGAAAAGATAACATGACGGAAAACAAGTGAACTCCACTGAGCCTTTTCTCTCTCGCACAATCCTGTCGATTGATTGCTTGCTTGATTGATTCATTGATTCATTGATTCATTGATTCATTTTTCTTCATTTTCTTCATCTTTATGCCGTGTCTCTTCAGCACGTAGATGTTTATTGCTCTCCCCAACTCTCTGTTCTTATTAGTCCTCGGCAGCTTTTCTCCCTTTGCTAAATTTCCCGCCCACCTTTCTGTCAATCATTCGCACGAACTCGTCAGGGAGGTGGCCGATTTATTCCTGTCTATCTATTACCTTCTATATGCCATGTGAGGCTCAAATTACTCAAGCCCTTCTTCATATATATAAGAATTTTCGTCCGTCACTTTCTGATTTTATGTAAAAGTGCTTTTTCGTTATCTTTACTATTTTCTAATTGCTTACTCAACCCGTTCATGTAATTCTCAGTTTCCATCTGTAGAATCACGTTTCTGTTATTTCCACTTTCTTAATCATATATGGTGAGATTATCTAGCATTCCTTGCTACAGAAGTGGATTCCTATCGCAACACTCTACGTTTCTAATTAAATTTTCCTATTTTTAGTACTTTAGATTTTCGAAGGAATAATTCGCTATTGCAATGCGCGTTCGGATGTCGATGATGCATTTTCCATCCATTGTTATAACAATTAAGTTCACATCGCCTTGGTGTAATGGTTAGCAAGCTTATCTCACTAGAACCTATTATAACGTAATAATGAGTTCAATCCTCACTTGGTATTCCATGCTTTTGAACTTGTGTCATGTCTTAGCAGTGCTTAGAAAATCAACTGTTATAAAAATTCACAGATATTTAAACTTCTCTATTTGTTTTATGTTGTTCACATCTTATTTGCTTTCTCTCTTTTTGATAACCATAATTTTCACCTGTTTACATTTTATCTAGGATCCTTTTTACCCGGGGAAATTTCAATTTTACTACATTCGGGGTAAGTTAACCTGATTCTCGACTGTTGATCTAAGGAAATTTCGTGATACTACATTATTTTTTTATCTTCGTTTGATCTGTTACAATGTCTTAAAGAGCAAGCGTCTCTGTTGGATTCCAACAGGAAATTCGTGATACTACATCATTTTTTACGTCTTCGTTTGATCTGTTACAATGTCTTAAAATACGCGTCGACTGTTGATCTATGAAATTTCGTGATACTACATCATTTTTATCTTCGTTTGATCTGTTACAATGTCTTAAAAATGCAAGTTATCGACTGTTGATTCTAAGAAATTTCGTGATACTACATCATTTTTTATCTTCGTTTGATCTGTTACAAATGTCTTAAATACATGCGTCGACTGGTTGATCTAAGGAAATTTCGTGATACTACATCATTTTTTATCTTCGTCGATCTGTTACAAATGTCTTAAAATACAAGCGTCGACTGTTGATCTAAGGAAATTTCGTGATACTACATCATTTTTTATCTTCGTTTGATCTATGTTAAATGTTCAAATAGCGTCGACTGTTGATCTAAGGAAATTTTATTATCACATCATTTTTATCTTCGTCGATCTGTTGTTAATGCCCTAAAATACAAATAAGTTGACTGTTGATCTAAGGAAATTTTGATACTACATCATTTTTTATCTTCGTTTGATCTGTTACAACTTTTAAAATACATGCGTCGACTGTTGATCTAAGGAAATTTCGTGATAATTATCTGTTTTTATCTTCGTTTGATCTGTTACAATGTCTTAAAAATACAAGCGTCGACTGTTGATCTAAGGAAATTTCGTGATACTACGTCATTTTTACCGTTTGATCTGTTACAATGTCTTAAAAATACAAGCGTCGACTGTTGATTCAAGTGAAATTTCGTGATACGTCATTTTTTATCGTCGATCTGTTACAACGTCTAAAATACAAGCGTCGACTGTTGATCTGGCGAAATTTCGTGATACTACACTGCCTTCTATCTTCGTTTGGATCTGTTACAACGTCTTAAAAATGCAAGCGTCGATTCATGATCTAAGGAAATTTCGTGATACTACGTCATTTTTTATCTTCGTTTGATCTGTTACAATGTCTGAAAAATGTATGTCGACTGTTGATCTAAGAATTTTCTGTGATACTGCATTCTCATTTTTTATCTTCGTTTGATCTGTTAAAATGTCTTAAAATACAAGCGTCGACTGTTGGATTCAAGGAAATTTCGTGATACTACATCATTTTTTATCTCTTTTTCCGATCTGTTACAATGTCTTAAAACACACGACTGTTGATCTAAGGAAATTTCTTGAGTTGGCTTTAATACCCTCATTTTTTATCTTCGTTTGATCTGTTACAGTCTTAAAATACAAGCGGTCGACTGTTGATCTAAGGAAATTTTCGTGATACTAATTTTGCCTTTTTTATCTTCATTTTATTCCGTTACAATGTCTTAAAAATACATGCGTCGACTGTTGATTCAAGGAAATTTCGTATACTACATCATTTTTTATCTTCATTTGATCTGTTGCCGTCTTAAATAAGGCGTCGACTGTTGATCTAAGAAAATTTCAGATACTTACGCTCATTATTTTTTTATCTTCGTTTGATCTGTTACAATGTCTTAAAATACAAGCGTCTGACTGTTGATCTAAGGAAATTTCGTGATACTACGTCATTTTTATCTTCGTTTGATCTGTTACAATGTCTGAAAACAAGCGTCGACTGTTGGATCTAAGAAATTTCGTGATACCACATCATTTTCTATCTTCGTTTGATCTGTTACACGCTCCTAAAATGCAAGCGTTTGACTGTTGATCTGCTGAAATTTCGTGATACTACGTCATTTTTTATCTTCATTTGATCTGTTACAATGTCTTAAAATACAAGCGTCGACTGTTGATCTAAGGAAATTTCGTGGATACTACATCATTTTTTATCTCTGCTTGATCTGTTACAATGTCTAAAATGTTGTCAATTGATTCAAGGAAATTTCTGTGATACTACATCATTTTTTATCTCTGTTTGATCTGTTACAATGTCTGTAAGTGTTGTCGATTGCTGATTCGGCGAAATTTCGTGATACTACATCATTTTTAATTTCGTTTGATCTGTTACAACGTCTTAAAATGCAAGCGTCATTTACGTAACCGCTTTCTTCATTAACTCGGTAATGCATTTTCAAGGTATCTAGTACACTTAATATCCTTTTGCATGATCTCTAGGAATTATTCACTTGGAAAAAAATAGCACTCTCTACAAAAGTACGGCTAATTATTATGCTTCACTAAAAATCACGGATTCTTACAGTGTGTGAACGTCTTTATATTTATTAAACTTGTTTTCATATTGTTTCGATATTTATGCATTGACTTGGAGTTAACTTGTTTTTCTTAAATGTACTGTGTCCGTTTAGGAAGTTGGTGATAATGGCTCTCCATAATTTCCCGTCTTTTGTAGATCTTAATAAATGTTATCTTTTTGTTATCTCCCCTAAACTTTGCCCCGGTATCCATTCACTCAAAGTCACTGGCCACGTTACACTTTGTTTTCCTCCGTCCTACGTGACTTTAAATTGCAAGCATCAAATTTTTCAACCCCTATTTCTTCATTTTGTGCCTTAGAAATTTCAATGATCTTAACTATAAATGTCCCTTTTTTTTCCCATTTTCTCTAAAACCTCGTCGTTGCTCCCATGTTTGCTTTTCCTCATTCTGTTGATATCTGCGGCAATTTATAAAGAATCCATTGGAAAAATATGTTCGATATCCTTTTATTGCATTTATAGATAGGATTTTGGGCGTTCTGTCCAATTGTAAATGGTCTGACAAAATTCCACTAACATCTCCTTTCTTCTCTTTAGTCAGTAACTATTAATAATATAACATTACAGACAATGGCAAGGAGACGAAGGAAGTTCTAGCTGTGAAATATTTTTTTCTTCATCTTCAAAATTCGGAATAAGAAAAGGATTATCTTTTTACTAATTACGTTTTGTTTGGATAACAACTGGTAATGGTTAAATCGTTTTTAAAAAGTACAGTAATCGTTCAGAATATTTTTCTTTCGGTGATCGACAATATCAGTCAGTTAAGTGCCATACGTGATACACGCTTGGGCGATCATGTCTCGAAAGAGACATGACTGACTGGGCTGAAGATTATCCCGCAGTAGGTTGCCATTGCTTTCTGCGGTAGACTGGTTACCGACCAATCTTTCCTGTTATTTAGCCCATAACTGGAGGGAAGAGACGGATTAATACCTTTCCCAAGGGTATTTGCGCGTAAGTGAATGCAATGAATTCGGCTGGAATTCGAACTCGGCTCCCCCGATTTCTCGTTCCGAGCCAATATCCAATGCACCACAACGCACATCCGATCGTCAATATGAGCAGAAAAAAATAAAGACATTTTCTATAAACAGCGAAATTATTTTTAAAAAATAGCATTGACGATTTTAAAGACGTAAATAATGCTTATTTATGTGTCTGTATTTTATTAATGCATCCCGATTGATATATTAACAGCATGATAGATTTCAATTCATTTCTTTTGAAATGATACAAAGTATCATAAGTTTCATGCTGATGTTTTCCATTATCACTCGTTTACTATGAACATCAGTAGAATAAACTGAACAAAAACGATCCATTTCACATGCGAGCTTTTGTCGAGGCCATTACAAGGACAGAATTCTAACATTACCTACAGTCAATAAGTGGTTAGCTATTGTATTTAGACGTGACGTTCCCGCCGAAGAAAATCGAAGTAATCATTGGTATCAGATTTAAATTTCTGTACCTTGACATGAAATATTTGTACAACGCATTAATTGTATTGTGCCACTGGCGTGAAGGACTAACCATATGTAATCTTTCTGAACCAAACACATTTGATAAACCGGACGCGTTCTGTATCGCATTTTTTAAAAGTAAAGTTTAGATATTATATTTTACTAAAATATTTACTCATAGAATTATTAACAACATATAAAACTAAAAAAAAGATTCTATATTTGAAGAAAAAATAACTTTGATTTAATGTCAGTTTTAACACTGTAATTAAAATTATTTGTCGAATTAATTCAAGGCCACATTTAATTTAGTCTTAATTAACAAAAATATATTCTTACTTAATATATAGATAAAAACCCCGAAAATGAATATTAGCACAAATAATGATTAACCTTTTAAGTGTAGCTTAATCAATACTTGATTGATTTGGAAATTAAATAAAGTTAGCAAATAAGAATTATTTTAATCTTTTTTTATAATCATTTCGCCCCAAGCAAGGTTAAAATGTCAGTGGTGCGTAAAGAGGTTACAGTGAGCAAAATATAAGAAAAAAAAAGAAAGTACAGGGAATGTCTAAGAAAGGTAAGAGATAGATGAGAGTCAAGCAGAGAGACGTTGACAATTGCCGTTGCATTTAAACTTTTTAAGATTTTAGCCATCAGGGAAGCAAACGAACGGAAGGCAGTTCTACAAACTGGTTTTACGAAAAAATAAACTATTAAAGTAGAAGAGGAGGTTACATTTAACTTTTTCTGACTTTAAAAAGTGGTACCCAAATTTCAATTTTATAACACATGTAAATGCATGTGATCGAAAAACCAGAGAAAAAGGTTCGTGAAAATACTTGTAGAAAAATAGAGGGGAACCCCACCACATCTATAAAAAAAAAGGACTGAAGCTGAGCTGCCAAATCAGGGTCGATAATATTTCAGATCCTCCTTTGGATTTTGTCGAGAACCTCAAGATGAATAGCGGGATCAACAGACAAGAT
Organism: Ascarosepion bandense; assembly: GCA_037127315.1. Lineage (NCBI taxonomy): Eukaryota > Metazoa > Mollusca > Cephalopoda > Sepiida > Sepiidae > Ascarosepion > Ascarosepion bandense. Next base: position 1,615,637 of record JBBBDQ010000778.1, read on the forward strand.
ATGGCAACAGTATTCAATGCACGGACGAATGGTAGATTTATTAATCTGCAAGATGGATTTTGACATACCAATATATAACAGGCAGAATTACATATATATTTTCAAAAGTATTTTCCATAATAGATCAGCATCCTATTTCCATTTGAAAAGAATTATAACTGATCATTTTCATATCTAGCAGGGAATACTGAAAAGTCCGTGTCCCAAACAAGAAACTTTTCGCTCGAAATCATTAATAGTTCGTCATATATTTTATATAATGTAAAGTGTCTTATGAAAAATGTTGTTTACATTAGTGCTACTTAATGCAGGATATGCATACTGGTGCCGCTACTGGTAACACTGGCTACCGGTACGCAGATGATGACAAAATGTTGATGATTCCTGAAATTATCACAACTTTTGTTCCTTTGGGAATAAATTTGTGTGTGTGTGTGTGTGTGTTTGCGTGTGATTTTCGCTTGTGGAACTCTCTTCCAGCTTCTTGCTTCCCAGTCAGCTTTGATATTCAGAAATTTAAAAGCAATTTTAACCTTTAAAATTTGTTTTCTTAATTACTGTTTTTTATTGACTCCTTTTCTTATTAAGGATGTTCTTTGTTTTTTGTTTTTTTTAATCTTTCACAATCAGCGACTCCTTGCGTTTTAGTCGGCTTATTTCTTTGCTTGGGGTGAAACGAAATGGAAAGGAGAATGTCTTGAGGTCATGAAATAGCTTTGAAAGTACTTCTACTATTTATTTAAGTTTATGCGCGACTCACTTCTTATCCACGTGATACAATTAAAAATAATATGAAAATACCATGGATATTCATTTACAATATCATTTGGTATTGTATTCAATAGAACCAAAACTTGATGACAAAGAGAAATTTTATTTATAATATTAAAAAAAAACAACTATTTTTTTATTTTATTGTTTTTTTTCTTGGTTTAAAAATATGTTGATAGCTTTTTTATTTTAATTACTTTTACTTAATTTGTAAGTTTGCATTATAAATTTTAAAAACAGTTTTTAAAATGTTTATTATATTTTTCTCGTAAACACCAAAATTAATACGAATGTTTTACTGTTAATTTTTTTCTAGATACAACGTGTGAAACACATGATAATTTACTGATTTTGTACAAAATATAGTTTAAGAAATATATCGTATCGCTCCCTAGCATAATGGTGAAACGTTCCGGTTTGAGAGACCAACCAGTTTGAGGACTATTGTTTTATGGCTTGTGATCGAAGTCACGAAATGTATCTATAACATTATTTTAAAAAAATTAATTCTTTGTTTGCTCAGTTCATGAAAACAAAATGAAATATTCACATTACTATTCGAATTTAATTATCTTTAACCCTACCTTTTAATATTCGGGAAAGGCCTATTCAGTGCTCCTGTTATATCACTTAACAGGTAGGATATGCGATACGGATTATATAACAAGCATATATTTACTACTTACAACCTACTTTATCTGCACTTCTATACTGAATGCAGAATGCAAGGACTGAGATATACTTTGCAGAGATAGAAGACAAATTCTGATGTATGTGAGTATTGGTCCGATTATAAGTGTATACATTAGAAGATATGTGTGTACGTGGCAACAATACTGTGTGTGCATCGATCTTCTTAAGTCCACTTTGACTAAAACCCCTACTATTGATTTCTGGACTTTCCTTTTGCGTTATTTTTATCAATGTAATCTTTCGCATTAGCTTTCAATATTTTTTAGACTTATAAACGTACCGACTCCAAACAGTTCTTTTCTTTGAATAGAAACGTTTTTTTAGAAACATGAACTATAATAAAGAATTACTTATTCTGTTCCTCGCAGCAAAGCACTAACCAACAGTTTCTTTTGTAGTATTTCATTCTAAGTCTTTCATTTATTAGTTATTGATTTGTTCTTAGTCAATTAAATTTTACTTTTGAAAGCGAATTTCATTTTTTTAAATCCATATTTTCTGAAATCAATTTTAGTAAGAATAAATATATTTAATTGGATATTACTATGCTTTGGTGAAAAGCAGCATTATTCATCCAATCTTTTTTCAGACTACTGAATCCATTTTCAAATCTATTGTTATTCGTTTCGTCTAACCTAGAGTCTTCTTCATATTCAACATACATAAGAAAGAAAGCCTTGTTTTTTCTTTAGAAGTAGTTGCTGAATAATATGTAGCTCAAGTTGCTGGGAATGACCCGGCAAGATTGATACATTAGTTGATATTCACGTGTGCTTAACAAAAATTTGTTTTGTTTCAAAACAAGACCTCTCTCTTTCTCTGCGAATTGTAAACGAAGAGACTTTATCATACAATGGTGCGAGCGAAGGGATGTAGCGACAATACAAAAATTTTCAGTAGACCAAAAATCACTTTAAATGATTTTTTTTTCGGAATAGTTCACACGAGAATATATTAAAAATAGTTACGTATTATTAAGTTATTTTTAAGTACTTTAAATATAATACGTCGACAAGAAGTTTAAAGAACACTTAATTATCTCTCAGAATATATCTATCAACTACGGTTGTTGTGTGTACCCTTTGCTATTCAGGTAACGGCTGAGGAATCTGGGTTGTTTTACTGTTTACATTGTGCCTAATATTAACCAAAGATAGCGTAAAAATGAAACGTGTATCTGCGTGACATACTTTCGTACCTACCCAGTTTCAATCATAAGAGATGAATATGAACAGATCGTATATTCTGAGATAAATTCTTTTGATATTGCGCGTTTATTTTGAATGAACACGCAAGCTGGCAAGTAAAAAGCGGATGTGTGTATGTTTATATAGGTTTCTGGGGACGGATGTGCACGTAAGTGCGTGCTTGGTTATTACGTTTATTTTGTACAGATAGTACAAAGAATTAAAGAATTTAATTTAAGAATTTAAAAATGAAATATCGTGTTGAATCGACTTTCAAAGTGACAAAACACACATCTTCTTTGTAAATTAATTACATAAAAGGATTTTGTATTTCTTGTATTAACTTGAGCACCATGAGGGTATCTGGCGCGAAGAAATAACCACAGACGTAGAATGACGTCATGCATGTATGTGTTATGGGGAAACACACCGATTCCTCAGATAATGGACTATGACTCCTATATTAATAAGAGTTAATAGGAAGTTCATAGAAGTCCTTTAGACTTTTATTGAAGTTCAGTAGAACTACTAGGCAGTTGATATTAGTCGGCAGTAAGCGGAATACTAAGGAGTCAGCTTTCAGTGGAAGATTACCAAGTTCCTAACATTTTGGGTACGTTAAGTCGATTAGCAACGAAGATAGCACAATTATAACCTTCATTGCGAAAACTACTCCACAACAGTATGCATGTATGTATGTAAGTATGTGCGTATGTATGTATGTAAGTATGTGTGTATGTATGTATGTATGTGTATCGCTATGTGCGTGTGTGCGGGTAGTGTATGCTTATATTTGTATATATATGTGTGTGTGTGTGTGTGTGTGTGTGTGTGTGACAGAATACAGAAAAAAGAACACATAGGAAACATGTGTCAATCTGACATGTTTTTCATTTTCTCTTAGTTTGTGAAGAACTGAAAAAATTAAATATATTAGCTTCAGATACGTTACCTTATCTTTTTTTATTCAACTATCTCGTCGGATTTTTATCCATATACTCAACACACACACACACACACACACACACACACACACACACACACACACACACATTATATATATATATATATATATATATATATATATATATATATATATGAACTAAATTGAATCAATAATTATGTAATTAAAAAAACAAATTGATAATTGCTAAATTTGAATATTACAAAACATGTGATACTTAAAATTTAATAATAATGATGAAATTATGTATGTATATACGCATATATATATATGTATATATATGTAAATGTGTGTGTATGTAAATATATTTTAATATATGTAGAATGAATTTAGAGAACTATATAAATATATACATAAATATAAAATAAACTAAATTTTCAATGTTCAAAACTGTTGAATGATCATTTCAACATGAAATCCTTAAGATATATATATAGAATGAATGTAGGGAAGTATATATAAATATATATATATATATATATATATATATATATGTGTGTGTGTGTGTGTGTGTGTGTGTGTGTGTGTGTGTGTGTGTATCAAGTGACTGGTTCTAAATTTCAATTTGTGTTGCTTCTAATGAAATTTTAGCGTGTTAAGAGTTAAATTTCAAAGTTTAGAATTAGTGTTCATCCGTTCGGAAATACTATAAATATGAGATCTGAAAAATTGATCTAGACTTAAAAATAGATTTAATACACATCTGAACATGATTAGTTTTTAATGCGAAATTCTTAAATGGACTAGCCACACATGTGCTTTGAACATATATATATATATATCTGTGTGTGTGTGTGTGTGTGTGTGTGTGTGTGTGTGTGTGTTATAAATGTGTTAATAACGTGGACAACGAGGGCTAGTTTGATCAGCTCAATTTTATGAAGTACTTCACATATGCGCGGATTCATAAATTAGTTTTCATTTTTCATCTTAGATTCATTTTCGGGATTTTTTTTCGGTTCCCTAAAGTCACTTCCGTAAAGAATTCTCGACTGCGGTTCGTATTAACATTTTCACTAGTAAAACTCTTTATTCCTCATCTTAATATTTCTCCCTTTTCTCGTAAATAATTAGCTTATATTACAAATTATACTTCCAAATGCGTCCATGTTATTTCAACAACTTTAATCTAATAATAACTATAGTTATAATAATTAACATTATCAAATTAGTAAAAAAAAATATCCGAATTTGTTAAAAATATATTACCCTGTGCATACCGATATATTTTGTCATATAATGGCAGGAAATCCAATAGATATTCCCTACCGTGCATTAAAGAAATCAAATATAAAGGAAAAAAATATTATATTCTTTAGATTAAGCTCAGTTAAATTTCATAGCGAGCATTAAATGATGCCATTTCGTAATCTTTTCCCCGGGGTTTTGTAGAGCTTCCCGCCACTGGGTCAGCTCAGTATCTTCGGTGGCTTTGAAACCGAGTCGGACTTGTCCAATCATCTCATCAGTCCGGAGTCGCTCATGGTCGTACACTGAGAAGGTAATGGCCGTGCACTGCATGGTCTCTGGCTGGGGAGAGATGCAGAACGTGAATTTGTCACCGAATACAGGTTCCATACATTTCTTCTTTATCTTTGTCTGGTGGCGTTCCTTTAGATCTCCATTCAGGGAAAGTTCCACACGTACGTATGGATCTGAAACGATAGAGAAAAGAAGAAAAATAGTTTTATTTCTATTTCTATTTGAATACGACGTGTATAATCAGTGTTTTCATTAGGAAATATCCATCACGATTTGTATTTAGATTCTTCTCTATTGACTTCATCATAAGTATATATTTAAAATTACCTTTGATTATACAACTTTGATTTGGAGCCAAAAATGGGTCCACGGAAATATAACACGGAACACGAGGTGTAGGTTAAAGAAAGATGTATTTACAGAAAAGGTTACAAAGAAGAAGGTACAGTAAGCAGAGCTTATGAATCCAGTATAATCCTTGGTAGTCGACTGTGGTCATGCGCACAGTGCTACTGTCTGTTTCCCCCCCCCCACTATTGCTATCACACATCTGTTATTATAGCAGTGGGTGAGTCCATGTTGAGGTGAGTCTGGGTTCCACAACAAACTTATAGAAACTTATTATGACTGACCACCCGTCTTTCAAACATGCAGAAAACTGCTCGAAAATATTTGTATTTTCCAACACACATAAAGCCTACCTGTGGCTTATATTGCAATTACATAGGGTGTTTCAATAACGTTGACTGATTTTAAATATGAATTAATTTTAAGCGTTTAATGTTTTTTTCCAAGTTCTTTCAGATTTAACATCTTCAGTTTTTGGCAATTTCAGCCATGAAATGATTAATAGTCAACAAACTTGTTAAAGTTATCGAAGCCTATTACAAAAATAGATGTTCAAACAAGAGAGGTTCCTACGTCATATCATCTCTTGAAACAGTGATGTCAATTAGTCATAAAGATCATGTGACGTCAGGTCTTTAGATTTCTTCCTCTGGGGTCATCTCAAAAGTAAGGTCTATGACAACAAGCCAACAAGTCAACAACAATTCAATAGCTGAAAGATGAAATAGTAAGGTATATTGGTAAGGCATATTGGTGAGATCGAAGACTAACTATGCAGAGACGTCATCCAAACTTTTGACCATCGAGTGGAAGTGTGCAACCGAAGCCTTGGCCAACATTTGGGCGATATTATTTGTCACACATACTATCACGACATAAATAACATGATCCAATAATGAAATCATCAACATTTCACCAATACCGCTGTTTTAATTATTGCAAAATTCGATCTGTCTTAATTAAACACCCTATGTTTAGCGGATATCAGTTTTAGTTCGTGGGAAAGAACGTAAAATCTGGCTCGATCAAAACTTTTGACTAATACTTCTTCCGAAGTGTTTCACCTACTAAAATTAAGTCAATCCTTGGTGTGGTATGGCTTTCAGTCATTTCAAAACTGTGCCGCAGGCCATAATCATTTCCTTAGGCATCTATTATCAAGAAATCATCTTTAGCCTATTGAGATTCGAATTCGTGTCTCACGGTCGGAATGATGACGTTCTAAACGAATGCCTACTGAGAAACTTATATGTTAAACAAATTGTAATGTATTATGCAGACATAAATATTTTTTTCTAATACTTTTACTGGAAAGTCACTTTGTAAGTTTTAAAGTTTATCTTTTCATTGTTTTAGTTGTGATATCCTTTGGTATTTTTACGAAACTAAAAATGACCTCTGAAATGTATATTATCATGACTTTATTCTATAAATATCTGGATAATTGCACTTATTTGTTGTATTCTTAGACTATGTTAATGTGATAGTATCTATATTATGTATTTAAAGAGGAATAAGAACACACGCATACACACATATATGTATGTACACACACAGACACACACACATATATATGTATATGTGTGTGTGTGTGTTTTTAAATGTAACTCATCTGTACACCCAACTTCAAACATTGCCTGATGATGAGAATCTATCTCGAAACATAGAAATTTCCGTGTCGCAATGTATAATTAATTCATAACTATATAATTGTATATATATGTATATAAATATTACTGCATTTATTATTCGTTACTAATATAAACACATTTTTTAAATGTTTACACATGTTTTTACTACCTACATATTCCTAAAAAATTAAAAAGTAACACATTTTACTTCATAAGTTCTTAGATATTTAACAAACGATGGCCATTATATCTGAAATCTATAAAAAAATCAAATTCAGTATTTATTCTTTATGTTAATAAAATGATTTGAAATTGAAATTTTAACATAGAAATTTAAAATACTTTCATACTACGGAGGCTACCAGTTATACAATAGTGAGCCTCCTTAGTGGCTTCTTGCGTTCTTTCCAGCAAGTGTTACTACTTGGTTCTCGACATCAAATAAAATTAGAGATTACATATATGTTCAAATCTGGTGAGTCAATGCCATTTTAAATCTTGTCACAATTCGATTTTCTTCCCTGGATAATGTACACTAGTTCCTGAGAAATTTAAGCATAGTAAAGATTTGTAATATTTATTTTTGCACACGAATTGGCGCAACTTGCTGTTTAGAATAAAATTTTGCGCTTAAGTGATCAAGTATTTTGTCTTTGGTATCCTCCTGATGACATCTGTTGTATAAGTCAAAACGTACAACATAAAGATCTCTATCGATCGATGACCGGCTTTCAAGGCAAAAAACTAAAACGCGCCACTGGCCAAATCATGTTAGGAATAAAGCAAGAAAATGAGCAAGGGACACAAATCAATACGCAAAACAAAAGAAATCACTTTCAGAAAAACTAAGATTAATCAACGATTTTTGCTGAAGTCTAGACAAATTTTGAGGTTATTATCAAAAGAGCTGACTGGTGCTAGTTTAGAAAAAACAATTCTCTTAGCAACAACGAAAACAAAAATACAAGTTTGGAATTTATTTTTACTCAAATATTAAATCAATATAAAAAATACGATAATACTGATCATAAATCAACACACACACACATACACACACACACACACACAAACACACACACACACACACATATATATATATATATATATATATATATATATAGGGTACGATTGATAAAGTGCTGTCTAAATAACGCAAAAATGAAAATAACACTGACATCTCATTTTAACAAATACAATTACCAAAATTACACAAAAATATCTTGAAATACAAAAGAGAAAATTTTATCCAATAAAATGGCCATTGGTTTCAAGAATACCCTCCAGACGACTTCAAAATCTCTTGCTTTTGTTTTGGATGGTCTCCTTGTTTAAGGAAGTAAATGCTGACATAATCTTTGCCTTCAGCTCATCTTTGGTATCAGATGTTTTGTTCGAATCTTGCTCACACTACCCCACCCATACATAATAATCAAGGGAGTTGCAATTTGATGAGATATGTTGTCAGATGTAAGGGGTGATATGGTCACAGAAATTGTCTGTCAACCATCACTATTTTCTCCTGCTTGTGTGGAATAGTACAGAATCCTGCTGCCAGGCCTAAGATCTTCAAACAGCTACTCGTTTGACTCTACCCAGCACTACCTCCTCAAGATACTTGATGTCGGCCTCCATGTTGAGTCTGAAGTCTTGTGAGAAGACGAATAGAGGCATAAGTCGCCATCACTAGGAATTTTTTCAAACACTGGATTTATCAACTTCCGAATCTTCTGCACTGTCCTCAGATTGATTCACAAACACTCTGTAATCTTTGTATTAGAGCTTCCGCTGTGAATGGCAAGCTGTACTGCATGCCATCACGGTGCTCTTTTTCTCACACGGGTTAACTAAATAACCCTACTATTCTACAGTTCTGTGGACAAAATCAAAAACAGAAAACACGCATGTGCTAAATGAAAAATGTAAAATGACTAAATACCAGCCTGTATATCTATATTGCTATAATATTGATATAATATATTGATATATATTGAAGGTTTATATTGATATGTATATTATATAAGCTCTAAACAAGGACTTGTATATTTTTAAAAATATATGCCATACAGTTGAATTTCTTGGGAAAATACTTTTCTAAAACCAAGAATTTAATTATAGTTACAAGTATAAGTTATCACTTTTTACAAAGAGAAAATTCAATATTTTAAAGAAGGATATATATATATATATATATATATATATATATATATATATATATATATATATATATATATATCGTTCATTCAGTAATGGATTTTAACACCCTGGGCTACTGGCGTGTATTTACATTGTATATAACACGCTAAAGTCCGCCTGCTGCCGAGGTAGAATCTGATGTCAATCCGGTTGGGTTTCAATCCCGAGTGGAAGGCTGTCTCACGGTACTGATGAACTGTGATGCAACGAAACAGATCTGTCTGCCGATGACTCTCTCTCTCTCTCTCTCTCTCTCTCTCTATATATATATATATATATATATATATATATATATATCAACCCTTCATGAGTACTTAAGGATTTTTTTGGCTGTTTGGGTACTGTATGATTTGCGTGAATATAAGCTTTTGGATGGCGTTTCTCTATGTGGTTTGCGATATAAACGCAACAGTCTCTTGTTTCTTTCTTTTTAACTATCATAATATTTGTCTAAATATATATACTCATCTATCCCAATTATTACTTTCCTTCTTTTTTCTATCTATCTATCTATCTATCTATCTATCTATCTATCTATCTATCTATCTATCTAGCTCTTAATCATTGGGATTTTATTTTACGCTATGATCACAGAAGTTGGAGTGATAAACCTCAAGAAAAGCAAACAAGTGTTGTAATTTATTACAGGAATGCAGTAACGCGCAATATGAGGGAGTGAGAGAGAGAGAGTGAGCGAGAGCGAGAAAGGGAGTATAAAGTCAAAATTAGAGAAAGAGATACTTTTTTGTTTCTAAAAATAGACAATAATTATTGCAACACAGTTAAATTTGTTCGAATATACTCTAAATATTGATTCGAAATAATAATAGCAACTGTATCGGCTAGGGTTTTAATTACTTTTACACACGGCAAGGGTGTCTTCTAAAAAAGCAGAAAAATGAGAAAACAACAAATTTTTAATTAGAAAGAAAATATTGTTGAAATTTTATGTATTATCACGATTGATGGCATCGAATGCTAGATATTTTCTTCACAGTTGAAAAAACAGACACAGATATAGATAAATGTTGTGATAGTAAGAATTGTACTAAGAATATTTGAGTAACAAGGAATGTTTTAGCATAATGAGGGCGTAACTGACAATTACATTTATAATGAAAATGAGCCATTTGAAATTTCTCACACACAAAGATGTTTTGGCTAAGTTGAGACTCACCAAATATATTGAAGGACAAAGAGGGAAAGATTCGGCGACAGTAGAACGTGAATGGGACCCTGTTGCTCATGAATGAAACGGAGCTGTCTAATAATAACATTTCATGCCAGACCTTTCCAATGCCAAACTTCACGGATGCGCAATTCAGATTGTTTAAAAACAGATTATCATACAGACATTTTGAATCAGATCAACCTGCCGAATAATTGTCTGAAATGGGTCTTCTATTGTTCCTGTTTGCATTTAAGAGCAAGTAATATCCAAAATCCGTTGTGGTTTAATGAATATCGGCTCGAAATGAGAAATTGTAGAGCCGAGTTGGAATTCTAGTCGTTTTATCCACGCAGAAATACCCTTGGGAAAGGTATTTATCCACGTGTTCTCCATCTACTGATGGGTTAAATATCAGGACTGATTGGGTTCTATAAGCTTGGTTAACAATCAGTCTACCACTGAAAGAAATGGCAAACTCCTGCTTACTCAGTCATGGGAGGAAGGAGACATGATCACGCAAGAGAAATTGTATTTTTACGATAGAATTATAATAATTTATTTTTCAATTTTTTTGTCATTATATCAGATGTAACTTTATATAGTTCAAATCACACGTCACTTTAAGAAAATGAATGATGCAACCGTATAGTTCAAGTATAAAGACATTTCAATGTAAATAATTTGACGTAGTCACCCGGCAACCTAACGTTAAAGATTCAAAGTAACTGGGGTGGGCATACGTGGTGGATTTCACACAGCTGGTGCAGAAAATTCAAATTACGTACTTTGCCTGAATATTGATAAATATCGCAGAATGATTTTGAGACATCAATATGAGAAGAAACAATCATTTTTTACCCTTTTCTGCTAATTTGCAAAAGAAACAAGAAAAAACATTTCATACACTGGGATTAAATCTTAAGTAGAGTTTAATGTGTTACATTTTCTCTCTAAAAGAATGTTAATGAGGGATTCTATGTCAGAAAGTAAATTAAAACATGTACATGAGTTTTTTAAATGCTACACTGCTGGACGGCTTCTTGTATAATCATTTTGACTTTTACAGTTTATCTAAATATTAAGCCTCTTGGCTAGACTAAATAAATGTCAACAAGTATACAAAAATGTATGCTAAAAAGAAACCCTCATCTACTGATGGACTTTATCAAGGCGAAGGATTCTTAGCTTAGATAAAGTTCATCAGTGGACGGAATGCCTAGACGAAAATGTTTTTCTCTTGTCTTTCTTTTTTATCATACTGTCCCTTTCCCCAGATTATAACTGAGAATCTTTACAGAAACTTTATTCTTCCTTAAGTCTGTATGTGTTTGTTAAAAATGCTTTAGCAGACATTTACTAATTTTTAATGAATATTCAAATACTGAGCGTCATAGGCGGATTATGCTGACTTTAATAAATACATTTTTAAAAATCTTATAACCTGAGTCGTCGTCACGCGCTCGCATTTGAGTATCGGGATCGTCAACGGCACTCCTTATTCTCTTTCTCTCCTCTGGTGGCAGTGATGGAGATGACTCTGAAGGCCCAGCTTATTCCTGAAGATTCTTTAGCAGGGTTACAAAGGATTGTGAGTGGCGGTGCCGTTGGGCGTGACCGGGCCCTGCTAGCAGCAAGTCACAAATCATCTTCATGTTGATTGGGCTGGAAAGTCCCGGTACTCCCTCGGATCTCCCTACGCCAGGAATACCGATTTGCAGCAGCGGTTTTCCAGGATTCATCGTTGATATTAACCTGTGTCAGGGATATTTTCAGCTGATCCTTGAGGCGTCCTTTTGAGTCTCCACGTAGCTTCTTACCGCTGGCGAGTTGCCCAAACTAGATGATACGTGTGTTTTGAGTGGGGATTGAGTATGTGAGTGTTGAATAACAAATTACCCTACGAAACTTATGCTTGGATTGCTTCTAATTTTTATTAAATGCCCAAGTCACCAATCTTTTTCCCAGACTGAAATAGCATTAATGGATAAAAAAGCCTTTACTAGAGTACATAAGTGCTCATTAAAAGTTATTAAAAAGACATCTGTGTGTGAATAAATCATTATTTTAATTCTGCTTTAAATAAAAGGCAAGCGTTTGTTTTAGACATTTCAGTTAATTAAGTCTTATATTCAAAAAAATACTCCGAAACGCATCTCTAGAACAAATACTGGATTTCAATGAGAATTTTAAATGTACTTCTGTCTGTATTTCTGAGATGAGGTATTGTAACTATTTATATTGTTCGAACTCGAATCTCGATTGGCATACTCAAAACGTTTCGGCCATTGTATGTTCATTTGGTATACGTTAAAATTTCGAACCAAAGAGTTTATTTAGTCCACGGGGGTAGGTATTCTACCTCCACGTACCATGCCTTCTCTAGATATCTCAGTTTTAGTTTATTCCCTTTAGTAACTCAACTCTCCTAATTTTTGTTCCCTATTCTGTGACAATATATTGAACTCACAACTACTTTTTGAATTAATTCAATCGACGTTTTATTGATTGGATGGACAATGTGTTCAACGTATTTCAATGTACAACTACTGAACAAGGCCGGAGCATACAACCGCCGGAACGTCGTGAATATAGCGATAAAAGTGAGGACAACAGTCCGAAAAATGTAAATAGTGCAAATAGTTTATGATTTCTCTTTGAGTTTTTCGTATACAATGGTAGCTCGATGAGTAGCGAAAAGCATTTTTAAAATGGTTAAAAAGTTTATCTATATACAGAAATTAATTTTCCTTTTAACTGAGATTAGATTTTGGCCATCATCATTCAAATAGACTCAAAATTTAAGTTTAAAAACATATGTGAATTATTTAAAATACGTTGCGTATGCGGAAGAATGGAATGCAATAAATAAAATAAAAATTATAAATGATAATAAAAAAATGTTTTTTTCTATGATGTTATTAACAAAAGAACTGGAAATATTATTACTTCACTTGGCTTTGTCAAACGCCACATAGGTGACACTGTTTACATTCTATAAAAAAAGAAAAATATTTTCTTCGTATTTATCTTTTTCTCGTTTCCTGCAGGATGTTCAGGGCGTGGAAAAAATGATGTCCTCATTCGTTTCCCCGGTGCACTTTCAACTTCCCAACGCACATATGAAGTAAATAAACCCTTTCTTTGGTTGTTCCAGCACAGCGCAAGTCTGACTTAAGCTCAACCATGCTAAAAGCCTCAGAAAATGAAGTAAGTACAAATTTTACGTTGGTCTTACCAAATCTATGCAATCCTGACTTGATCACAACCAATGCTTTGGGTCAAGTCACTGGATCTAAACAACGCTTTTATCCACTGAGCAACGTGTCTTTGACTAAAGCAGTCTTGATCAAAAACTTAGAGGAGAGTTAAAGAGAAAGAATTGAGACATCCGAAAATGGCATTACTCATGAAACGAGAACAATATACTCCAGTGATCGAAAAAAAGTATTCATGTGAACATATACACACACAATATATATATCAACACACAAACATTAAATTTTATACATATCGACTTTCATAAAATACATGAGCGTTACAACAAATGTGTTTGCCGGATGTTTAAAAGATTAGCTTTCTAAAATACTATGCGGAATGAAAGACTAAATGATGTTTATAGTAATATAATACGCCTTCTACAATTAGTTAAATATTAGCCTTGAGTAGCAGCTAGTCAATGATAAGGAATATATCGAATTAAGGAGGAAGTCAACAGAAAGTACTCTCTGAAGAATTTATAGTATCACTTATATTGAAGAAGTGGCGCTGTGAAGACCTATGATCACCTACTTCAAGAAATGACATGGCATTAAAAGTAATATTTGAGCTAAGCCTGTAAGTAGAGTTGGGTTGTTTGCGTTGAAAATCTAAATTCTAAATCTTCGCTGTTGAATGCATTAGAAGGTCAGCTACTGGCGCCAGATGAATATATCCAGCTATCATTGTTATTAATCTAACCTCAGCTCCTGTGATTTCTTATTTTACCAAATATGATTGCAAATACACACTACTTTTTGAAACAATCATAATTACAATAATAAACCGAAGGTGAAGAAGAAAACAAAAGCTTTCAATTAACACTAATGTGCTGCTCAAAAACAATGCTTTTCGTTATATCAGTTGAGGAGAATAAACCATAACGTAGATCTTTTAATTATTCTATTTAATTATAAAATATCTATCTATCTATCTATCTATCTATCTATCTATCTATCTATATATATATCTATATATATATATATATATATATATATATACGAGTGAATAAGGAACGAAAAAAATTTACAATGTCCAAAACATTAATGTAAAACTGTGCTCGATATATAATATAGATCTGTGAATATTTATTTTATATTTTAGAACAGGTAAAAAAAAATTGTATCCACTACAAAGTGTACATTTTGTTTCGTCATTGAAATTACAATGTCTCATCAGGTGGCGTGGAAAGGAACGGAAAACGTCTTTTCTTATAATTGGTGTGTTGTGTGTAGTATGTTGGTGGGGCTAGCGATAAGGAAATAAGTCTTTTAGATTATCCGTTAGAATTTTGAAAGAAGTGGGGTGGGTAGAGTTTATACTTGATTAATAAAATGGTCGGGTATTTCGTAGACAGATTTAACATTGTAATTTCATTGTCCAAACAAAATGTACACTTTGTAGTGGATACAAAAATCATAAGATCACATGAAAAATTACATAAAAAATTGACCATGACATCGTGCCTGTCATTTTTAATAATAATAATATATGATATATATGTGTGTGTGTGTGTGTGTGTGTGTGCGCGTGTGTGTGTGTGTGTGTGCGCGTGTGTGTGTGTGTGCGTGCGTGTGCGTGTGTTTTAAGAAATTGGGTGTCATTCGGCAGGATTCGAACCTGCGACCCCTATTGATATAGAAGAAGCCACCAATTGGTCTAGTACATGTTAGACCAGTCAATCACGAATGATTCCACAGTCTAATCGAAGTCAAACCAAGCCTTATATATCACAATTTTCGATTCTACGTAAATAACCATCTCTGCTCTGACATGAGTCATTCATCAATGTCTTCTTTTATGTCGATAGGTGTCGCAGGTTCGAGTTCTGCCGAATGACACATTTTCGTAATAAAATTTATCGTAAATAATTGGGCCGCTAGAAATCAATATATAACTATACTGTTTGATTAAAAACAGAATATATACTCAAATACGAGTATCGATTAAAATACTGTTCAAACAAATAAAAAGGTCGATTGTTAAAACCATTTCGTTAATCTCCGGGATTTTTCGTAATATTGTATGTCTATATTTGATGACATTATGATGTATATCATGGTAGATATGACTATTTACGTAGAATCGAAAATTGTGTTACGTAAGGCTTAATTAGACTTATATATATATATATATATATATATATATATAGTTATGAATTAATTGTATATTGCGATACGGAAATTCTTCTCATCAGGCAATGTTGCTGTTGGTTGTGCAGATGTTTATCATTTAAATGGTTTGCTGTGTATGTATGTAGGAAGATATAAAATTTACATGTGTGTTTCTTTTGTCTAATCAGAGTGGGGATTCATTTCGGGATTTGGCCCCAAAGAATTACTAACCAACTTTTTCTCTTATTTTCTTTTTTTTCGTTTTTTCTTTTTTCCTCCCTCATCCTACCCTTTTCTCTTGTTTCATTTCCCTCCTTAACAGTCAAGATGTTAACCTGCCCTTAACCTGATCTTATCCTTTCCCTTTTTTCTCTCTTCTCCCTTCACTTTTTGATGTGATATACTCATTCAGTGCCAATTCTATATTTTTCACTTACTTATCATTTTTAGTCTATTCATTTATTTGTTGTAAAGTTTTTAAAACAAAGAAGGTTTTTTTATAAAATTTAATTTTTTGGTCTATCTATTTATTTGTTGTAAAGTGTTTTTGTAAGAAGAAAGATTTATTTTAAAAAATAACTTTTTGTTTTAATTTATTTTATATAGTTCGTTAGTAATTATTTTCCTTAAGCTCTTGTTGGTTATATGCCTGTTATTTAATTTAAATTTTATCCATTTTCTAATGTGAATAATTTGCAATGTCTACATATGGCATTTATCTCGTTGCGTTTATTTAATAGTTTTTTTTATTCTTATAGGAATGTAATAATAAATAGTTTTTCGCATAAACATAATGAACATGGTTCATTTAAGAACTTACATGTTTTAGCTTCTTTTAAAATTTACCACTTTATTATGGGTGTTTTTTGTTTGTTTTTTTTTTTGTTTCCTTTAGGTACCAATGATATTTCCATAGGGATATTCTATTTTTGTATTTCTTGTTATTAAATGAAGAGTTGTACTGGTAAATTCGCTTCTTTAGATTGTATTTAGTACTCCCCATAAATTTTTAAATATTATTTGGGTTTTCATTTGAGGATATTTCGCATTGATAGACTATTGATTCCGTTAAGCCCCTGTTTTATAACGGACAATCTATAGGGTTTTTACAATTACATTTTATCTTGTGTAAATTGATATTTTATGTTATCCACTTGCTTTTGTTGATTTTGTTGAAGTTTTTTTTTAAATATTATTATTGTGATTTTTTATAATTTCTTCTGGATTTTTCATACAGCTGTAACTTAATTTAATAGTGTTTTTATTAAAGATCTTGCTTAGTGGATTTTTTCCCGGAAAGTGTTTCCTAATTAACGTGGGAATTTTTTCCCCAATTTACTACAAAGTCATCTGGTTGAAAGTGGGTGTATACCAGATGATATTCCTATTTCTATTTTTTCTTCGGGACTTAATTTCCTCGTTTACATATTTAATATTTTGGTTTTTGTATCCACTATTTTTTAATGCAGTATTATAAAATTGCTATGCTTATTAAATACGTTCTCATTAGCTGAATTTCTACTAATTCTGTATTCTATTGATGAGGTATATGCTTGATGACAGATGGAGGGTGGTTAGACATTGGTTGAATGTATAAAGGATTGGTAATTGTTTTTTGTATGGTTGGTGTGTATGTTTCTCTATTTCTACGTTTACATCGAGGAAATCTACTTTTTTATATTCAATTGTTACTTTTAAATTAAGATTTTTAAACTCTTTATGTATCATCTTTTTTAATTCTATCTCTTTTGAAATTAGTGACATTTTTATTATCATAAGTCTATTGTCTCTATATAGTCCAATACCTTTAATATTTACTTCCGTATAGGCTGTGACATTATATAATATAAATAATCCTATCAGATTTGAAGATTCCGTATAGTCCATAGATTCCATGGTAATATCAAAATTGTCCTCGTTGGAATTATTTTTTTTCCACTGTTCATCTTTATGAATGTGCAGAGATGTTTTTGCATTCATATTATTGTTTTCTCCTCCTTTGTTATATCTGATTAAAGAGTGGCGAATTCCAATGCTGTAAAAAAATAGTTATTTTGATATAGGTGGATATTACTCCTCGATATAACATTGGATAAAAGAGCAGTTGTTATTTTCTTTTATATTATAAAACCAGTTTGTTATATCTGTGGTGTCTTTCCATAATCTTAATTCCAAGTATTCCATGATTTGTTTGTTAATCATTTCTAAAATGTTCTTAGTAATTTTTCCGATCTCTGGTCTAGTGGAATTTATCATTCTCGTGGTGGGATATATATTGAAATTTTCCTTGTGATCCTTTATTGTTATGTAGCACTTCTTTGTAATGAATTTTGCTACTCTGTTGCTTATTTTTAATTTATCTGTGATTCTTTTACTAGCTGTGTTAACCTTATCAACTAAGTCTATTTTATTCCTATCAACATTTCTATAGTTTTTTGTCAAGTTTTTCATGATTAGTGTATTATATTCTTTGGTGTTCTTCTACTATGTACCTTGTTCTTTCAGGACGTAGGCGACCATGGTCTTCCACGACTGCCTATCTCTGGTGGCTCTTAGCCCGCTTTCTCCTGTAACGTCTCACAGCCCCCGTTCCGTCATCCACCTGATCAGGCCATTCAAATATGTTATCTGCTGCTTTCCTCTGTCTCTTTTTCCCTCTGGCCGGTTAGTAACAGGTTCGCCAAGGCCTCCTTTCTCATTGCATGTCCCAGGAACTTCATTTGTCTCTTCCGGATGCTCAATATTAATTTCCTTTCAGCTTCCAACATTTCCAAAACCTCGTCATTGCTCACATGCTCGGTCCAAGATATCCGCAGCATCCTTCTGTAGAACCACATTTTAGCTGCTTCAAGTTTTTCCTTCATCTTTGTTGATATTGTCCAACATTCACTGCCATATTGAAGAACTGACATCACATAATAATCCAGTACTCTCTTCTTTGAGGTGTTACTTTGTAGAAATTGGCCATTTTATCCGATTTCATGAATACTCTGTCGGATGTTTTTATTTTTTTCACCACTTGTCCAAGATGTTGTTGGAAATCATTTCTCCTTTTGTGAAATGTTATGTTGCTTATTTTGTCGAGTAAATCATTTTCGAAGACGGATAACTTTTCAATGTATGGGGCTGTTCTTTTTTTCTTTTTTTTTTTTTGCTTTAGAACATATGTACTTATAGTTATTTAATTGTTCCTTCTTTGCGTAGAAAGAAATGAGACCTCCATCTCATCAGCCAGATTAAATCCTCTGTTTAGAGGATTATATTATAGAGCTTAATAGAATTATATAGTTATGAATTAATTGTACATTGCGACACGGAATTTCTATGTTTCAAGATAGATTCTCATCTTCAGGCAATGTTGCTGTTCGTTGTGCAGATGATTTACATTTGAATGATAAAAACCTTTGGTTTGCTGTGTATGTATGTGGGAAGATATAAAATTTACACGTGTGTTTCTTTTGGCCAATCAGAGTGAAGATTCATTTTGGGATCTGGCCCCAACGAATACATACTAACCAATCTTTTCTCTTTGCTTTTTCTTTTTTTTTTTTCTGTTTTCCTCCCTCCGAGAATCCCAAAACAGAAATTTTTTTCTTCCCCCTGAGAATCTATCTCGAAACAGAAATTTCTGTGTCGCAATGTACATAATTACATTAAGCTCTATAATACTCCTTATATTGAGCACTCTTCATAATAAAATAATTATTAGAGCACTCAAAATAAAAAAAACCTTGAGTCCTCTTTACCTGGAAGTATAAATATATATATATATATATGAACATATCACAATACTCGTTTCGAAAAACCCTCCGCGTATATATGCGGGAAGAAAAAACGGTTGTAAAAACAAGAAAGAGCTAAGCACATGAACATCAGACATAGCGATTTGGATCGAGCCAGTACGTATCCCAAAGAAAAAACCCGAGACGAGTAATCAATAACAAAAAACGCTCAATGCGTAAGCAGAGCAGAATAAGTAAATTAACCTATATATATATATATATATATATATATATATATATATATATATATATATATATATATATTGCCTTGTCTTCCTATGTAGATATTAATTCTGAATATAAATTATGTAACATTTGTCCGATTGTTCTGTATGTCCGAGTCTTTTCGGCTGTAACTTTTAGCCACAATCAAAGATAATATCATTTTTAAATAAATATTTAACCGAATGTATGAATTTTTTTCTATGTATATAGAGTTATATGAATGTTTTATTATGTGGCATCGTTCGTACTTGATGTTACTGGGTCTTGGTTTGTTGATTTTTATGAGTAATGATTCCACTGTTGTTAGCTTTTTTTTATTCATTCTTCCATTTCGAGTTATTAAGTTTTGAGGATATTTGTGGGATATGACGCTGTGTAGCCACTTGACTAGTTTACTGTTGTCATTCGTGAATATTTGTGGCTAGTTTATCTTCAATATTTAATGGGTGTAGTAACTGGTTAAACGAGAAGTGTTCCGTTTAATAATGACAGAGAATTCATACCGTGAGCAGGCAGATATAATTTTTAAATACGGCCGCGCGAACGGTAATGGAGGCGAAGCTGCACGGCTATATTAGATTACATTACAGACCAAAGAGATCTAAGTCATCCAACCTTGTTGAGACAAAATACGTGCCAACACAAACAATGTAAGAAGTTTTTGTTTTTTTTTTTTGGAAAGCATATAGGATTGCACATTTTGAAGTGTCTACCGTAAAATTCAAATTTAATTACTGTTTTAGTGTGAGGAACATGTCTACAAAGTTTGTAGAACTATTTTTGATACATCCACTATAGTGTAATTTATATATATTTATATTGTGTATACAAGGCTTGATTTAAGTTCGATTAACACATCACTCAATAAGTCCCGGGCCTGACATACAGATGACGCCAATGATAAAAAATATCTATATGATTTTAATGAAATAGTAACGTTCTAATGTCACGTGACAAAATTATGCTGACTTTAAACGCGGTCGTACAGACACAAAGGATGCGTAATGCTCAGATAGCCCAAAATCGGCCGTTGTCCCGAAAAACACCAACAAATCCTTAAACTCGTTTTGGCCGATCATAAATTGAAGTTGCTTGAGATAACATATGAGTCGAACATATCAGAAAGCAGTGTATTTGTATTTTGTATGAAAACTTGTCAATGAGAATGCTGTGCTCACAGTGGGTGCCGCGTTTGCACACAGTCGATCAAAAACAACAATGCCTCGACAATTCAGAGCGTTGTTTGCAATTGTTTTAACGCGACAATAAGTTTTTGCATAAATATGTGACAACGGATAAAACATGGATCCACCACTTCACTCCGGAGTCGAATCAGCAGTCAGCTGAGTTGACAGCAGCAGTTGAAATCCGTCCAAAGTGACTAAAGATGTAAACATCAGCAGGCAAGGTTTTTGTACATCGATTACCTTGAGAAAGGAAGGACCATCACTAGTGAATATTATATGATATTACTGGTGCATTTGACGGAAGAAATCGTTAAAAAACGACCACAAATGAAGAAGAAAATAATGTGATTTTTTCACCTAGACAACACACTGTCTCACAAGTCAATATCAACGATGGCAGAACGAGATGAATTGCATTTCGAATTAATACTGCATCCACCATATTCTCCAGATCTGGCCCGCAGTGACTACTCGCTGTTTGCAGACCTCAAAAAATACTTCTGAGAAAGAGATTTGACCCAAATAAAGTAGTGATATCGGAAATTGAAGCTTGTTTTTTTTGTTGTTGTTGTTGTTGTTTTTTACAGGCCAAAGACAAATCGTTCTACTAAAAAGTCATTGAAATGTTAGATAAGTGTTGGAATCACTGTATTACCCTTGAAGAACACTATACTTATGAATAAAATTGAATTTTGCCTAAAAGTTTTTTTTGGGTTTTTATTTATTGGTAAGGACCGGGACTTACTGAGTGATGTGCTTTACTGTGGAATCATTCGTAGTCGAGCTGAGACGCACCAGATCAATTGGTGGCTTCTTTTATGTTGAGCTGTGAATATTTATTAAAAATTATGTTTTAGAATATGTACATTATTTTTTAATATATGTCCTCGACAATCATATGTTTGTTTCAACGCTGGGTACGTTTCTTCGGGAGGTAAAAGCAAAACTGAATTCGTCTGCTCCCTATCTTTGGTTCATTGTTGTTGTGGGAGGTTGGTTGGGGTTTTTGATAATGAAGGGAATGTGCCTTCTAGAGTTTTGAAGAGCCTGGTGTGTAAGTGCTAAATTGTTGATTAATGGTATTATCTGTTGGAGTGTATGTTTTTATCTGTCGGGTATATCTTTTAGTTAGAATTTCGCAGAGATTGGCGTGTTGGCGGGGGTTATTACTCGGTCAGTTTTGTGTGTTTGCGTGGGGTTTTCTTGCGTGTGCGATTGGGGCCTTGTTTGTTGACCTTAAGAATTTTTAGGTGTCTTGCTTACCTCGCTCTTGATTTATTCTTGTCTCTTATTACCAGATAAATTTTATTTATTCTCTTTCATTGAGTGGCGAGGCTGTTTTTCTTAGGGTTCTTTATATAGGGGTGGAGTGTTTTTTCTTTTTAATTTTGATTTTTTCAGTACGACATATTTTGTATTTTATTTTTGTTTTTTATATTTTTTGATTTTAGCGGGATCGGGGTGTTTATTCATATTTATTGTATTTAGGCAAATTTATTTCTAAAAAGTCTAAACTTGCATTCTTTCGGAAGTAAATGCAAATTTGTATTTTGTCAGATTTTATAATGTTTCTAAATTTGCATATTTAAGCTTAATATTGAATTTAGAAGATTGATATTTTCTTTTTAATTTTTTTTTTTCAATTTAGGAGCTATTCCTTTTTTAATATTAAACTTTGTTGTAGACTTTCGTAATTTGATCTATTTAAGTGTGGATTGTTTTGTATTTAGGCGAGGTTATTTATAAAAAATAAAAAATTGCATTGTTTAGAGGGCAAATGTAAATTTGTATTTTATCAGTTTTTTATAATTTATCGAAATTTGTATGTTTTTTAATCTTGATTTTGAATTTAGGGGATCGATTTGTTTTCCTTTAATTTCTAAATATTCCTAGATTATAGTTTGGGAGCCTGTTTACTTCTTTTAATTTTACATTTTATTTATTTAGATGTTGTTGTGGGTATTAGATCTTACTTTAAGGGTTTATTAGATCGACTTTTCTGTAGCATTTTTAGTCTTTTATAACAAGAATATCTAGTCAACATCCTAGTATTTCCTAGCATGATTGTAGGGTTAAGTCCCTAATGTGTTTACAGTTTACTGTGGTTTCTTGCCTCTGGTTTAAAAGCTTGTTACTTTTTATATATTTAAGGATCTCTATTTTTTCTTGAAGGCAGAGAAAACATGTTTTTTTTTTTGTTTTTTTTTATAAGCGTTTCACCCTGAGCAAGGCATGTCACTGCCACTAGTGTGCAGGGGGCTACATAGAGTGGAGAAAGGATGATTAAATATAGGAAATGTCAGAGGGTGGGTGATAGGCGGGTAGGGATACCGAGAATCGTTAAATATTGGAAATGTTAGAGGGTGGGTGATAGGCGGGTAAGGATACCGAGAATGAGGGTTGGGTAGATGAGAGTGTTCTGAGAATAAGTGGGAGTTAGAGTGATAGGAGGTGTCTATTGACCCTACATTTAAACACAGGGAGATTGTAGCAGTCGGAAAAGCAGACTTGTGGAAGGGAGTTCCACAGGCGTGAAGCGCGAAAAAAGAAGCTGTTGGAGTAGAATTTACGGTTACATCTTATCTGTTTAACTGTAAAAGGGTGGGACCTAGTTGCTAATCTAGTATCTCGTGTAAATTCCTGCTTAGGCGGCACCAGTGCTCTAAGTTCATCGGAGTAGAAGCCATGAAAGTACTTGTAGAAGAGGCACAGGGAAGCCACATCACGACGGTGAGATAGTGGTTGCAGCCGGTCGGCCAAGTCAGTATCAACCACGTTACAGATCCTCCTTTGTATTTTGTCAAGAAGCCCAAGGAGAGCAGCAGGGGCACCCGATCAGATATGGCAGCAATATTCAATACACAGGCGGATGGTAGATTTGTATATGTGCAGAATAGATTCAGGTGGGAAAAACTTCCGGGCCCTGCACAGAGAGCCGACTTTCATAGCGGTAGATTTGGCAATGGGTTCGATATAGTCATTCCATTTCAGGTCCGCCGAAAGTGCAAGGCCAAGGAGGCGTAGTGTTTTACTCTCTGGGAGGCTAGCCTGTCCCATGCTAATGGGAAGTAGATGCGATTGTCTATGGTGGTTAGTTGATAACAGCTTCCTTTTTAGAAGCATTGAAATTTACTAGCCATTTCCTACCCCAGGCCACTACGGATTGGGGGTCCTTTTCAAGCTTGGCAGCGAGGTACGGTTTGTCACCCACACCTGGATTTTGATCGATGCGAGAGTAGATTGTTGTGTCATCGGCATACATGCCTACTTGGGCTCTAATGGCGTCGAGGAGATAATTAATGTACGTGGAATGAGCGTGGGACCTAGGATAGAACCTTGAGGGACGCCCGCGTTCGTATGGTAGTTTTGGGAGGCATGCCCATTTAATACCACCTTCAATGTGCGGTTAGAGAGGAATGACTGGATGAGTTCAAACATATGTCCAGTTATCCCGTAGCTTCGCAGTTTGCATAAGAGGCCAGCGTGCCAGACCCTGTCGAACGCTTTGGAGATATCCAAGGCAACGGTTAGGGCTTCGCCATTCTTGTCAAGTGCCCGGTATATGTACTCGGTAATGGTCGTTATCATATCAGCAGTAGACCTGATGAAGCGAAACCCGTACTGTTTGACAGAGAGAAGCCTGTGGGCCGTGAGATGCTGAATCACCTCGGCGTTGATAATGGCTTCGAAAACTTTGCCAAAGATCGGAAGGAGACTAATAGGACGGTAATTGGCGGGGTCTGAGGGTTCGCCAGAATTCTTAAATATAGGAACTACACAGGTCTTCCAACAGGCAGGAAAACAGGAAGCAGATAGGCAGAGGTTGGTTCTTTTATACATTTTGCTGTTCTTGCGTGTTTGAGGATTTTCCATTTAACCTTAGGTGTTTTATTATCGTTTTTTAATTTCCAAAAGTATTTTGAGAGAGACGTCATGTTTTGTTTTTCTTTGTTATTGAAGGATGAGAGGTGATTGTAAAAGCGCTTTTTAAATACTTTCATAGTATTCCCAATATATATTTTTTCCTTTTAGGATTTTCTATGGATGAGATCGAACACATATATATCAGAGATTTTGTCAGACATTTATTATGGGGCATTGATTGGGGTTTCTACAGTTACAGAGGTTGTTGTCACTGGACGGACTTGTATTAGTGTTGGATTTAATTTTGCTGTGTAGTTTTAATATTTTGGTGTTATGCATTTTTATTATTTTTTCTAGATTATTGGAACAGCTATAACTTAACTTTATGGTATTTTATTGAAGATTTTGCTCAGAGGGTTATTTTTGGGAAAGTGCCTTTCTATTAATTTAAAGAATTTAACTGATTGATTGAAAGGAGGGTTATACCATATTATTTTTCTGTTTCTATTCTTGCTTTTTGGATTTTTGAATTTTTTTTACAAAGCTGATTTTTGATGATTTATACCCGCTTTCCTTAAGGATTTTATTATAAATTACCTTGTGCTTATCAAATATTTCTTTACTGGATGAGTGCGTGTTAATGCGATGTTCTACCGATGATGGGATGTGCTTAATTATGGATGGTGGGTGATTAGAGTTGGGGTTTATATATATTGCGTTGGCGTTGTTTTTCATGTAAGGTTGGAATGTGTTCGATACTAGGTCTAATGTTATGTCAAGGAAGTCTACTTGTTCGATATTGTGATTAATCACTTCATTAAGGCCAAAAGATTTGAAGACTCTATGGATTATTTTTCTGGTATATATGTATTCGGGTATATATGTATTCTAGTATATATGTATTCTTTAAAACTTATAATATATAGAAGAAGAAGACTCAGCATTAGAACTGAGCACTTTTAGATAGCATGTGATCATTTAATCTCTAGATAAAAATCCAAAGAAGGATCTGGAATGTAATCGACCTTGACTTGGAATCTCGATTTCAGTCTCACCAATGTGACGTAGTTTCCCTCGGTCTTTTCTACAACTATTGTCATGGCAACTGTTACATCGAGCTTTTTTCTTGTTGACATGACCACGTGAATTTATGCGTGCTACTAGATGACGTCGAGCTACAACACTTTTACCGTTGAAATAGTTAAATATAATCCCTTCATCTACTCCAATAGATTTTTTTCTTTCTCACACTTCCCGTCTGTGGAATTCTGTCCCGTTTTCTTGCTTCTTACAATCTTCAAAAATTTACATTCAATGGCAATTGGCATCTTCTTTTACCTTAAACCCGCCCATCTTTCATTCTTTCTTCAACATGCCACAGTACTCATTTTTTTATCACAGTATCTCCGTCCCAACTAGTGGCGACCTAACCTTTGCTTGGAGCTTAATGATTAAAGAAAAATTCACTACTATCTTGCAATTGTTTTTCTATGCCACAGTGCGATCTTCTTCATTTGGAGATAGGAATTAAATGCGAAACTGAGTTACAATGCAATGTCTTTTCCTGCAATCAGGCTGTGAATCCAAACTCTCTATATCTCTGTCCTTCTATCTTCCCATATATATATATATATATTGTCATCCGCAGACAGATCTGTTTCGCTGTATCACAGCTCATCAGTACGGTTAGACTCTGATTGCTTTTTTACCAGGAT
The DNA here is from genome assembly GCA_037127315.1 of Ascarosepion bandense. Classification (NCBI taxonomy): domain Eukaryota; kingdom Metazoa; phylum Mollusca; class Cephalopoda; order Sepiida; family Sepiidae; genus Ascarosepion; species Ascarosepion bandense. The sequence goes on from JBBBDQ010000778.1 coordinate 1,642,219, forward strand.
TGAAACCCGACGGAATTGGCGTCAGTTGGCAATTCTCCCTCTAGGCTATGGGCGTTCAGTGGAATAAGGCAGACTTTTTAGCGCATATATTATCATTATACGAGCCCAATAGCTAGAATGCTCTAATTCATTTTACTGAATGAGCGATGCGTACACGCCAGAGGTATGTGTGTGTGTGTGTGTGTGTGTGTGTGTGTGTGTGTGTGTGTGTAGAATCGCCGATTGATATCAGTTCGGTCGGGTTTCAATTTTGGCTAAAAGCTATCGGATGTGTAACTGTACTGATGAGTTGTGGCACAGCGAAACAACTCTGTCTGCGGATGACTATATATATATATATATATATATATGTGTGTGTGTGTGTGTGTGTGTGTGTGTGTGTGTGTGTATAATTTAAAACGTTATTTTAGAAGAAACCCGTACTTTAGTCCGTTTTGGAAACGGTATTTTCCTTGTCTACCGTTTTGTGTACTCGAGAAAATGTGCCCCAAAAAGGATTCAAATCATCCCACACATCCTTCACAAGAGAAACTGCGGTCTGATCCGACAGGCTTTGACCACTTGGCTATGGAGAGTGTTAAGCAAGGTCATATTTTCTTTAATGCATATTAACTCGTTCAGATATATATATATGTGTGTGTGTGTGTGTGTGTGTGTGTGTGTGTGTGTGTGTGTGTGTGTGTGCGAGTGCGCGAGCGCGCAGCTCCAGAATCTCTAGTGTACCATTTTCTGTCTGTCCCATCATAAGTTCAGCATTCTTTACTATAAGCAGCTCTTTGTGTAGCACTAACCTGAAGGTATTCTCAGCGATAATGAGAAACTATGTCTGTTTGAACATTTTCTCGTTAGAAACAGCATCATCTTACCAATGCGAAGCGTGCCAGTAATGAAAATCTATTTTTCTCGAGGATTGATATTAACTATACAGGACCATTACATTTGTCGTCTTACCTCAACTGTAGCCTTTCTATAAACATTCACAAATCTCCTGTGAATATTGACAGCATGCACTGTTCCCAAAAACAAATTTTATAACGACTCACTAAATTTTGTGTCTTGAGTGCAGACATTTTGAGTGTCTTATGTGCAAGAAAATCAAACGTATTTCCAGAATTTTTCCTGCTAGGCTTCTAGACATTTTATACATTACTGTAAAGAAAAAAAATAGTGGAATTTAATACTTTTAAAATTAAAACAAAGCAACATTACTGGTTGACAAAATGTTGTAATATGATGATTTAACACGCAAACAATCAAGTAAGTGATTTATGTAGCCAGAAAAGTATCTAGTTTCATAGCAATAATAAAAAAAATTAAAGAAAGTATATAAACTATTATCGGAAATTATTTTCATGTGCAAAAATTACGACCATATTGGATTTATATAGGGGTTCTCATACGAACCTAGTCTGTAAATAGCTGGGTGACAGTGTTAGAATATCAGCTTCTGTAAGTTTAGGTGTATGGGAGGGGCGATGAATAACCGCACCGAATTTGAAACCGAGAAGCTCAATTCCAATTAGAAGCTTTTTATTATATTCACTTTCGCAATCTCAGAAATACTTGTGGGTCTTTCCCTAAATGCGATTGATTTATTTTAGACCGAATGATTATGCTATGTTTAAATATCAAAGATTTATTGAATTTTAGACTTTTTATCCACTAGGAAGCATTCTTACTTGTACTGATTCATCTAAACGTACCCACTTCTATACTGTTACTCTCAGTCATGTATAGATGACGCTCTTGTTAAATGAATACCCTGTATATATGCATAATGGGTGAAATGAGCTATATATATATATATAGTCATCCGCAGACAGATCTGTTTCGCTGTATCACAGCTCATCAGTACGGTTAAGCTACGACTGCTTTTAACCCAGGATTGAAACCCGACCAAAGTGGCGTCAGTCAGCGATTCTACTTGTGGGCTATGGGCGCTGGGTAGAAGAAGGCAGACTTTTTAGCATGTATATTATCATTATACACGCCCAATAGCCATAGTGGTCTAATTCATTAGTGAATGAGCGATGCGTACATTATTTCTGCAACCTAGGTTCCAATGTTCTGATATCTTCTGGCGATTTACAATATCCTCACCATGGCTGAAACCGAGTTTGCGGAAAAAAAAAACTAATTTCTAAATGAAAATATTGAAACAACTTTACAATATAAATGTATTAAACATACATGCATATATGGTCATATTTTATATATATGGTCATAATTAAATTAGACAAGTACCCAGTTGTATTAAAACGTGTTCAATGCATTTATATCGCAGAGTTTTTTAATATTTTTCATTTAGAAATGAGTTATTTTTCTTTAGCCTCGATATCAACCTTAGTGAAGATATTGTAAATCGCTTGTTCGGTTAAAGCCTAGGTCGCAGAAATAACTTATTTTAAAATCAATATATATATATATATATATATATATATATATATCAGTTTTATGTGCATTTGCTAGAAGAATGACCTATATGGCGTCTTCATCAGCTTCCTTTTCTTGTACACTCGGCCGTTCTGCGCTTTGTTATGTTATACAATAGATCAAGAAAGGTAGGAAGCTGTTTTTAGCAAAAATAAGCCTTCTTCTTTCACATGGCGGGTTCCTTCAGAACACGTGCAATCATTATTTTACGTAAATTCCTGTTCTCTCTAGCTCTTAACATTTTTTCTATCCTTCTTTTCCTTGTGCTCTCATTTATTCATACAAAATCGCTCGGTACTAATCTCCTGTGTCCCTCTTGCCCTCAGTGCGTACTTTGCGTGTTCAGTTTTTGCAAACTAATTTTTGCATTATATGTCTCTGAAATTACAATAATCTGTTCCTGATTTAATTTATAATAAAATCAGTCAGTTAAATGCCATACGTGAGACACGCTTGGGCGATCATGTCTCGAAAAATACATGACTGACTCAGCAGAAGATTTTCCCTCAGTAGGTTACCATTACTTTATGCGGTAGACTGTTTGCCAACCAAGGTTATAGAACCCAGTCTGTCTTGTTATTTGACCCATAGCCGGAAGGAAGAGACAGGTTATGACCTTTCTCAAGGGCATTTGCACGTAAGGAAATCTAATGAATTCAACTGGAACTCGAACTTGACTCTCCGATATCTCGTTCCTAGTCAATATCCACTGCATTACAAAACACATAAAACTGTTTTTGTTCATCAGCTGCACTGTCCATGATAAATTCAGTATACTTCCGAAGGACCAAGCCTCTGTTGTTTGAGATCTCTTTTTAATGTGTAAGGAATTTGTCCGCCATTCACTGCCATAGCGGAGGATAGATATTATTTCTAACAAATTTTCATGTTTTTTTTTTGTTTTATTTTGTTTTGTTTTTTTTTACTTTCTTTAGATTTTCAAAGGTACTTTCGCTATTACTGTACCCCGTAAAAATTCTGGAAGGCAAAGCACAAACTATCCATCAAATATTTAAAAGAATTTCCTTTCTTTCCTAGTGACCTGTACACCAGCAGAGAGACTCCCACGAAATATTGTTTAAATAACGGAAACTAAATGAAAAATGATTTTAATAGATTGAACTCTTCTGGAAATATAAATTCAGTCAGTTAAGTGCCGTACGTTATACACATTTCGGTGATCATCTTCCTTTTCGCTTAACTAAAGGCGACTTGCCTGCATACGGACAGGTAACGAATTCAGCAGATATACAAAGATGGAACGGGGCGTAAGACAAGGATGTGTCTTTTCACAGGATCTCTTCAACTTGTCCAGCGTGACTATTCTGAGGACCTTAAATGTTATGCCAGGATTCGTCATCGGAGGCCACAATTTAAACAACATAAGGTACGCAGATGATACGGTGCCGATAGCTTACACGGAAAGGAAACTACAATACTACAGGTAACTGAAGAGAGTGGCAAGAAAAGACTACAAATAAACTGAAAGAAAAACGAATGCATGGTCATCAGCAAAAAGAACAGCCCAAAAGCCAAAGCAGGTAAGAAAATTTAAATACCTGGGAAGTGTTCTAACAAAAGACTGAAACAGCGACACAGAGATCCGTAGGCGGACTGGCATGACGAATGATGCGTTCCAGAAGTTGAATATAGTATTTCAAAAAGTTCGCTAGAAACAAAGAAGAGCGTACTGGATTGATGTCATGCGATGTCAGTTCTTCGGTATGGCAGTGAATGCTAGACGATATCACCAAAGATGAGGGAAAAACTTGAAGCAACTGAAATGTGTTTCTAAAGAATGGTGCTGCGGGTATCATGGATCGAGCATATAAACAAATATGAGGCTTTGGAAAGGATGGAAGTGAAAAGGAAATTAATATTGAGTATCAGGAAGAAACAGCTGAAGTTCCTGAGACATGCAATGAGGAAGGAGTGCTTGTTTAACCTAATACTAACAGGGCAGATAGAACGAAAAAGAGAGAAGGGAAAGCAGCGGATAACATGCTTGTAGGACCTGAGCAGGTGGATGACAGAACGGGGATTGTGATATAACAGGAGAAAGTGTACTAATAGACACCAGGCATAAGGAGACGTGGAAAGCCATGATCGCCTATGTCCTGAGAGGACAAGGCACATAGAAGAAGAAGAACAGGCTACACAGCCGCGCTGGCTTCTTCTAAATCCTTCTGAAATTTGTGCACAAATGACTTACAACTTCGTAAATAATGCGCAATCTACACGCTTTACTTGTATCGCAACAATTACTGCATATGATTTCATCTCATGCTTCAGCTTGTAATTCAACATCATTCAATTAAATTGCATACGTGGTACACGCTTTGTTTTTAAAGTCACTTTTGATTCATCACTGCCGAATCAGAAGATTTTCTCACAGTAGGTTGCCATTTTATTCTACAATAGACTAGTAGCTTAATAAGGCTACAGAACTCAACCTGCCCAGTCATACAAACTATAGCTCGGTAAGTGGGGGAGAAATGATGGATTCTTACCTTTCCGAAGTAAATGCAACAAACTTGACTGGATTTCGAACTCAGCTCTCCATCTTTTTTTTCCGAGTCGTTATCCATGACACCATAACGCACATGCGCTCCCTTAAAAATCTCGACAACGCATTTTAGTCGTCTTACTGTAACATGGAAAGCACCAAAAATCTCGTGGATGAAAAAGAAAAAGCTTCCTTGAAGTTAACTCATCCTTCGACGAAAATGTTTTTGATTAAAGTAGTTTCTGTAGATGAAATGACTTTCGACCATACCTTGTAAGAGACAGATAAATCTAATTAAAGTAAGTGCTGAGACGCCTAAAGTGACCGAAGTGTTTTAGCCAATCTAAGCTCAAGAGATTTGCATACTAGTAATTTATAAACTAGACCCCCTCATATGATTTCTTGTTACGTGCCTTCAAATCATATTAATGTTATCTTGAGAATATAGTGTGTCATTAATCACAACTCCAATCTACATTATTCAGGTGAGTCTGAGATCATTAATCTTACGTTATCATACCAAGTCAATGATTTATTAGGACTTATCGAAACAATAAGTGTTGATTTATTAATTAATTCACCTAAATAAGAGAAAATAAACATATATTTTTGTCCAGTGTTCATTTCATTTATTTCTGTTGCTTTTTATTGTATGCCATTATTGTTTGAACCTCATTAAGCAACTAATGAAAAGTAAGCAAATTAAAACGCGTCTCTTTTATCGTCAATAAATTGCTATCTTAGAGGCAGCTGTTAAGCTTCAAAAGACCAGTCACTAACTTCAACACATAACATTTAATATTTGTTCATATTTCTGAGATGAGGTATTAACCTTATTCACGTTGTTCAAAGTGTTGTTCTCATCTTTTTTGTTCTATTCAATTTGTTTTGGGCTGAATTGACTCATGATACGAGAACAATCTACCCCAGTGATCGAAATAATGGGTTCACTTCAAAATTCCAGTCACTTGAAGAAGGCCGGGACGTACAACTGCCGAAACGTCGTAAATATGACAATGAAGATGAGGACAAAACCTGAAACAAAATATGCGGTATTCATTCTTAATTTTCGCTTATACGTTAGATACATCTCTATATTGTCTTCACGTATTACTATTTTTGAATGTACTTTTAATAGATTTTTTTTACATGAAGTATCATGAATTATCATTCACTGTAAAATGTATTTCTTTACGTTTTGTTTAAATTTTATATCACCACAAACTGACCGTCATCTAACCATTCACGTTGATTTAACAAACGCAAAATATTTGCCTGCTCAAAGCAGCAAAAATTATTAAATAGCAGAAAAAAGTAAATACTAATAAAAATTAATAATTAATAGTTGATAAACATTTTTCAAAACGCCTCGATACAAATCTAATTTTTCAAGAATACTTTTAACATAAATGCTTTTAAAACTACAAACTGACACCTTACTTTACAATTCAACCCTTCGGTGTTCCTTGTTATATATATATATATATATATACATATATATATATATATATAACACTGTTTTATTAAATATTTTTTATTCGTCATTTAAAATATACATGTATATAACTTCTAAAGCTTCAGTGGATTTATCTTTTATTCGTGATTTCTTTAGTTCAAACCTTATTAGAGTAGATGCTCGTATTTTGGATTTTCTATCGATTGCTGGTTTTGTTGATTCAACGTTGGCACCCCGACTAAGGAATTACCAACTGACCCATATCCAGCTATCACGAAATTTACTTGCAACGATTCAGAATCATATTATTTTATTTGCGGGTCATGACACCTTGACGACCTGCGATGACATTGCCTCTAATTTTTTTTTCTTCCACGATAATGACTGCTCCTTCCTAATGCTGTCACAAGATTTTGGCAACGTCGCGAAATGTCGTATCAGATAAATTCCACACTGATCAAATAACACTTGAATTCATTTTTATTCATTTTCTTCAAGATATTTTCTTTATTTAATTTGTTTTTAATTGTCTGTACTTCTAAGATATCTATTCTAGACAATACTGTGCTGATAGCAGGTACGGAAAAGAAAATACAGGACCTCTTATAGCAAGTAACAAGGAAAAGTGAGGAGAAAAGGCTAGTTATCTGCTTTTAAGAATTGAATACATTAAGTTAATTGTTCCACTGTAGCCATGTATTTAACTCACAACTCTCTGGGTCAAGTTACTAGGTCTAACCAATGCATTTAACCACTGAGCCATGTGCCATTGTACTATGTAAATATTTCGCACAAAACAAGGTGAGGTAAGAAAAGCTACTAAGATGCAAGGAGGCACTGTGAATGAAAGAAACAGGGAGAATAATGAAAGCAAGAAAAAGTAATAAAATAAAAGCATACGGTTCGTGGAGACAAAAACTGATGCTGAAGGTGTAGTTGACTCTAAATCAACACGTCGAAAGATAACTTTCAAGTGAGAAGACTGTAGAAGGAACTATTTATATTCAACTTACGTCTAGCAATTTCAACCGTAAATTTATGAGACCCAACCGATAATCTCGTACTACGCTTCAATTCATTAAGTCGAGGTTCGAAAGACGAAAGTTTACATGTTTTTTTTACGTCAGTCAGTCAGTTAAGTGCCATCCGTGATACACGCTTGAGCAAGCATGTCTCAAAAGAGACATGACTGACTGGACAGAAGATTCTCCCGCAGTAGGTTGCAATTACCTTCTGCGGTAGACTTCTTACCAGCCAAGGCTATAGAAACTAATCGGTCTTGTTATTTAACCTATAACTAGAGGAAAGAGACGGATTAATACCTTTCGCAAGGGGATTTGCGCGTAATTGAATGCAAGGAATTTAACTGGAATTCGAGCTCTGCTCCCCGATTCCTCGTTCCGAGCAGATATCCACTGTACTACAACTCACATTTTTTATGTATTTATTAAAATTAAATAATTTATACTAATATCATCCTGGTACGTATTATCCATCAAGGTAACGTCACAAGACAATGTATTTGTAATGTTACATATTTATGTTACATACACATTAGAGTGACTGTTATACAAAATTCAGTCGTGATGTCAAATTGTAGAAATCCAGTGACGACACGCAAATAGACGCGAATAGCACCTACAGTTTCATTTAAAGTATACTTAACTACTTCAGCTATGATATTCTATGCTAACAGTTTATTTGCTCGCTTTTCCCGCTCGTAGAACTCTCTTCAAGCTTCTTGCTTTCCAGTCAACATTGATCTTCAAAAACTCGAATGCAGTGCCAATCATCATCATCTGTCCTGTTAATGCCTTTTCTTTTAATTTTATTTCAGTAATAGTTTTGCTACTTTCAGATTCAGTAATCTCTTGCATCGCAGTCGTTTTATTGTCTTCTTTGGGGTGGCATCATATTTACACTGGTGCACATGTTTCTAATACTTGCATGTACGTACAAAACATCCACCTTTGGCAAAATTTGTAAAAGAAAATCTATAATAATCTAAAATGAAATAACACCTTCCAGTAATGAAGAAAATTATTTTAATCAATGCCACATTAATACCGCATGCAATTTTTATCCTTTTTGAGCTGCAAATTAGAAATTTCTCAAAGAAAGGCATCCTGAAATCAGAGAGCGTCTCCTCCAAAATAGCAGCTTAGTTCATCTAGAGATAACCATTCTGAGATTCACCATATGATTGCATAAGTTTCCATGGTGACACTGAAGGTTTAAGTACCGGAGAAATATGATTATAAGAGGGCATATTCGAATCCGAATGCGCGTTGCATAGAAACGAATTGACTAGTCATTCTTGTTGCTAAGTTACTTCAGGGTTTATGCTCACGAGAAAAGATTCAGTAGTTTGCTTTGCTTATAAGTTGTTTTACTTTTATGGCACAGACTTTTCCTTGTTAATCATAATTAATAAAAAGAAAGCACGGTTATAGAGGTTATGCCGTAAGACCTATACTAAATGATATGCATTGTTACAGGGAACAAGTCAACTTAATTAAACATAGGCAAATAGACCTTTCCTCGCTATATTTAGTCAACAATCCACAAAATGCTTTAAGATATAAACATCACCATGCTTCGGAGATGCTTAACAAATTTTAATTAACAGAGAGTAAGTTAACAGAAACGGTTTAAAATATTTTTTATTATAATCTATTTTGTTAGTATTTTGAAAGAAGGACAAACACAGACGATATAGATAAAAAATATTTGAGCGCAACAGTTATCGACACTGACATGGGGTTCAAATTCTTTCCGATGCAGTTGTATTGTTTTTTGTACAAACTGCCTTGAAAAATGGATAAATGAAGCTCTTTCCCCCTAGTTATGGATTAAATAGCAGGACATGCTGGGTACTCATATCTGGATTGGAGCCATTCTGGGGGAAAGACATCTATAAATTCTAAAAAGTTTGGGTATTGAACTAGAAGCTTCACATTAAAAAACTTAGTTATAAAAAAAACAGCAACACGTAGCGTGTTGAGGCTATGGCTCATTAAATGAATCGGTTAACAAACATAACATGTTCACTTTATCAAAATGCCAAAAATGTACAGAAGGAAAATCAAAAGCATGTATATGTAATCATATAATTGGTATAATTAAAGAGGTACTTGAAATATTAAATTAGAACAAAATATAATTACATAACACATCAACAGGCACTACAAGAACTATAGCACTATTAAATAGGCACTCTCTAAGATATCTAAAATACATCTTAAATCACATTGCAAAATGCGGTTAAAGATTATTGAAGCCTTTGAAAATTGCTGACTTGATTTTTCCCATTCTAGGCTTACTTCTATATCACACTGAAAAACCAGTTCTCATAGATCACCAGAGTTGAGCAAAGTTAAGCTTAAAAAACACCTAGATGGATGACTGCTTCAGAGGCTGTAAGCTTGGATGTACATGTGGTGTATTGGACAACAGCTTAAAATTAGAAAATCGAGAACCATGTTCTAATTCCAGTCGAGTCATTATTATTCCGTTACGCGCAAATACCGTTGAGAAAGATATGAGTCATCCCGTCTCCCGCTAAGTATAAGCTAGGAGGTTTTGTATAAGTAAATTATTATTATCTCTCCAAAATACTTACAGTCTAAAAGTATTTTCTGATTTCAAATATCCCACAACATGTTGATAAGCCATGAAAAATAAAATCAATCAAAATGGCGCTCTACTCTACTTGGTTTCGCTTTTAGACAAAATATAAATATGCAAAGTATAAAATACATTCCATTGTATTTACTTTCCTTTATATTGTAATACTCCTGACGATGACATACGGGACTTGAAAGCTTCGACTTAACATTAATTTTTGCTATTTTTTTTATATATACAACAGTCATATTATAATAAAACAATTCGCATATTAGAAAAATATTAATAAATTGAATATCATAAATTGTATTTGCTTTTTAATATGACATACTTGTTTGAACCATTTCGTCCAAAAATATTGGCATTAAAATATAGTTAATGTACCTAATGCTTAACCATATATTGAATATCTTCTACATTATTCGATGGGTAGTAAAGAAAAAAAAATCTGTAAATGTTTACGTCTATTTATATGTTTTTGCTGATACTGATTGGCAACTAGTTTACCGGAGAAAGAAATGGCAACCAGCTGCGGGGGAATATTTTGGCTAGTCAGTCATGGATCGAAAGAGACATGATCGCCCAAACGTATATCACATATAGCATTTCACTGACTGACAAATTAGATTAATGTCAACCTAAGAGTTAAATGAAGTATTTCTTCAAAATGCATCTTACATCAAAGGGGGGCAAATAACTATCAATTCAATATTTCCAGCTCTACTCACACATGTTAAAACGCCATTGAACTGTAAGAATATTATTGGCACATTACCCTAAAATCTATTCCACAAACCACGTGCTTAGGAAGTTAAGTTCAAATGGAGGAAGTTAAAAATATAAATGTTCACCATGTCTTCAATATATATGTTTTTAAAAAACAATGCTGTTCAAAGAAAATTTGAAATATTGCAAATATTTGGCAATTTCATTTGAAAGAATCCACCTGACATCAAACAGCGATTCAACACAAAGCTTGAAATAAGTTTCTGGTTCATCGTCTCCAGATCTATCTATGGATATACACACACATATATATGTGCATGTATCTCATTCTCTCGCTATCTATCTATCTATCTATCTATCTATCTATCTATCTATCTATCTATCTATATACCGTTGCCAAATTTTTGGCTGATTGTATTGTGTTATGGTGCTCTTTTTCTCACAAACGGTGTCTAACTGACTACACTGTGCAGCCAACGAAATGAAAAACAATCGACGCGCATGCGCGATATCGAATAAAAAATGGCAACATTTTACCCCTCCTATCCTATGTATATATATATATATATATATATATATATATATATATATATATACAAGATTGAAAAGTTTTCAATCTCTCCAAGTAAGGATATATATATATATATATATATATATGCACGCACATATATCCTTTCTTGGAGCGACTGAAATATTTTCAATAATCCATTGGTATCTTTGCTTATTATATGCACTTATATGCCATGTACGTATTCACATATATTCAAACATTTATTTTGTTATATTTATATAGCATATAAAATTGAGATCATATCACTTGGTATAAAATTTATAGATATTAATCCATAGATTAGATATTCTTGTTTCAGCTTTAATGCAAATTAATATTGATTTTACAGGCTTACCTTGTAAACTAACATTAACACCCACGATGTATATATAAATTTGTTGAATATGATTTTATCCAGAGGCGGAGAATCAAATGATGTTCGAACTAGCAACTACAAGAAATTTTAAATACGATTTATTACATACTAGCAGTATAGCTCGACATTACTCGGGTGTAATGAAAGCTTTTATATATATATTATCGATTTTCTTCACTATTGTAAAAACTGCAACCTTGAACCTTCTGAATATCGTTTCTTATGTCTTTGTCTATGAGTGTATCAAATTTGATTAAAGTCAGACCACTTTTTCTATAACCCGATTTTTTCGATATTTATCGGGGGTACCTCAACACAAAAACTAGCTAAGAACACTCACAGACGCTTATAATACAACTGTGTAAATTTACAAGAAAATAGGTTCAGCCGTTTCGGAGTCTGTAAGTAACGGACACACACACACACACACACACACACATACAGACAGATACACAGACAAAGTTCCATTTATAAATAAGTTTAGATTTAGTAATTTTTTATCCAGATATAAATACGAGAAAAGTTTAAAAGAAATGCATGAAGATATTCACTATTTTTTTATATATTTATATAATTTTAAATAAAAACCATGTATAAAAAACAATATATGATAGCGTATATCACGTGTTTTTTTATGTTTTTGTTTTTTTGTTTTTTGTGAATGCTTGACAACTTTTTTCTTCAACTGTTTGTTAAACTGTTTCGATTCCTGGAAACTTGGAATATTCTCTGTCTTATACCTTTAGGGGCAAGAACTCCATGTAATGGCGTCATCATAGGAATTAATCGATGTATTCTGATGCCACCGCTTATTAAATGATACGTTGAAGTCACTTTTGGGAAAGCATGACATTTCTCAATTAGAGAGCGTCTAAATGAATGACAATGATTAAGATGTTCGACTTATAGGATATTCGTAGAGAATGTGAGCTTAACTTTGGCAACCTCCTCGAATCATCATTAAACTTTCAAATGGAAGCCGATGAACCTTAAACACTACAACTACCTCGGTGTTATACAATATTTATCACAAGAAATATGGAAATTTAACGCGGGATAGCTTGCGCTTCAGGAATTTTTGTCCAACACCGTAAAAGGCTACAAATAAAAAAACATATTGAACTAAACACTAGTCAAGATTTTTAATTGCTGCCTCATATCGAGATTCTTCGTGTAATACCAGGCATGGCGTTCAGCATGTGCTAAAATGCCTAATATCTTATCCATATGCAACCGTTTATGACTACAAATGATTCAATAGAATTCCTTTAAATCTTAAATAAGCCGATCTTTCCAAAGACAAGAGACACACAATAAAAAAGGTACAAAAAATGCATCGCTTATACTCTTCCAACAACAACAGATTGTTCGTGTCAATTGAAGAGAAAATAATTATATAATAAACATGCTAACTATCAAGAATATTTGGAAAAACTCATATCAATACTAGAAAGCGTTTCCACTGTGGTATTCAGTTAGTCGTCATACATTATGTTTTCATTTCACCACATTGCATTTAATTTCCCGGAAAAATATTTTGAGTAAACATTCTCAACCGAGAGTAACGCTAACTTCATTCAGTAAATAACGCAATTTTTACTATAGAAGCGGTTATCTCACAATTATCACTACATGTTTTGTTTGTTTGTTATAACATAAGCTAGGCTTAGTAAACTGAAACAACTTTAAATTTGGTCAGACCCAGTAAAACACCTGGGTCATATTCGTGTGTGTACATTTTAAAACAGTTCTTCCTGAAATATTTACCTGAAAAACTGTTCTAAGAGAAATATTTTATGTATTTCTACTGACAATAACGCTGTTTAATCAATGAATGCCGAATGTTTTCTGTCTGGAAACAAATAATCGCACCATTATCTTTACAATTAACCAAATCTACTATGAATTAGTTTTTAATTTAAAAACGTTTTTTTCTAAATTTTCACGGCTTTCTGTGGACATTCACAAACAATCATAGCTTTTCACAGATTCCTTTTGTTTGATTAATTATGCGTTGGCATGTTTTTATATAGGCGAGCATCTTGGAGTCTTGTAATGCACATTTATAAACGATTTTGAATTCAGAGATATCTGTCTCCTATATCGGCCGCCATTTAAGTCTTGAAAATCCCGTCTAATCTTTGCCATATAAATGGATAAGCAAAACGAATTTATTCATGCATTTCTCGGAGGCAATAGACGAAATTAAACGCAAGTAACTCCGCTGTAAGAACTCAAATCGACGTCTTCAGTGTCCACGCCGACGCCTTTTACGTTACCCGGACTTCCCTGTTATCGTGAAATTGCCCATTATTTCTTTATACCGATCTGATTTTAACTTTAGTATTCACCATTTATTTTTATGTTTTCTAAGCCAGGAAACATAAAATAAATTACACAATGAGTTCATTCCTAACAGTGTGCCTCGCACTTACTCTATTTCATGTAGTAAATTTTCTAAATATCAATGGAACATATATTTTCTAAATATCAATGGAACATATATTTGCGGCAAGATCTCATCATCTTACACTTAAAATGGCTAGATGTAACGGTAAGATTTACGCTAACACTTTCTTCTATCTCACTTCTCGTATGTAGATCTTTCTTCCGGCTTCTTGCTTATCAATCAATTTTGGTCTTCAAAAATTTAAATTCAATGTCAATCGTTATCTTCTGCTTTGTCAAAGCTTTGTTTTTGTCATCTCTCATTAATATTAGTATCTCTGAAATTATCTAACACTCAATAGTCAATTGAATTTTAGATGTTTTATTACCTTGCTTGGTGTGAAGAGTTAAAAAAAATCTACCATATTCACGTAGTCAAAACACTTCTAAACATGAGAAGAATGTTCCATATTTCTTTCATTTTGGGGAACAGACTCTCACGGGGTTGCTTCCCTGAACACAACAATCTTATACATTCAACTCAAAGACATGTATATTTTTTATCTGTTCGAGTAATACTCATAATTTTCACTTTCTACCACTTTCTCTTATATTCTTATCAAACACCACGTTTCTTCTTACTCCTGTGTGTCATTCTATTCTTTTATTTGTTGAACGTGGGTATTTAAAAATGTTTTGCTCTTAGTTCTCCGGTATAAATTCTTGTTCCTATCTTTTCTTTTCTGATCTGGCTTACTAAAGAGATCGTACGTTTCAAAATCACATCGTCATTTGTCGCTTCTCTTGATCTTCAGTACAATGCCAGTTCCTGGTATCCTTGATAGATTGAGTTCGTTGTAAGTTGATTTTTTATTGATTTGCTTAATTATCGTATCGCTGGCCGCCAATGCTCAACTAACGTCGCAATAGGTGGTCAATACCGGCTGAAAATTGTCCATTTAACCTGGGGTGAAACACATCCCACATAAACAATTCACATAGGAGAAGAAGATAAGAAGCACTGGAAAAGTAACTAATTTTATCTTACTGTTCCTATGCATGACTTGACTAAATAGATGTTCACATATTGTCATACACACTCACACTAACACACACACACACACACACACACATATATATATATATATATATATATATATATATATATATATATATAAATATATATATATATACAATAGAAAAAAAGAGATGACATTTAATGCCAAAGCGTGTCGTTCCATGAGGCAAAAATGAGCATTTTATTTAGTAAGCGGTATTGAAGCAGAAAATGGACTTGGATGAAATTTTTTTTTCAAATTAGAGAACGCTTTAAAATATTCTGTTAACTAACTTTGAAAACATACATTTGTTTTCAAAGTTAGTTAACCATAGATGAAGCTAAGTGACAGAAAAAATCTCTTTAATAAAGAAAATTATCATAAATATATCATATGATATCATATATATATATTGATGTTAATTTGGAAAACTGAAGCCAAAACTATTGACTTTCAGTGTTTTACTAGTATAAAGGCATTTAAGGAAAGCAGGCTGTGCAATAAAGTGATCTATTTCAGAGATAGAGATAAAGCATTATTAGAAGTAATATAGAAATATTGTTGCTTAAATAATCGGCGTCACATCAGTATATATATATATATATATATATATATATATATATATATATATATATATTATACTTATATTTAATGTATATGCAAATTTTAGTGGATGGTCTGTTTTATCAAAGATAATAATTAGATTTTGGTTGCTTACAATTGCTAGAATTATTTGCATATTTTACTGCATTTTACTATTGCTTAAAGTCAAAATGTAATACCAGCATTTTCATTGCTTTTCATATTCTTTCCCCCTATTCGTTCTCCTGATGACAGCAAAGATCCATAAGAAGCAATGTCTCCCCAGGACAACATTTCTACACAGTAACCCGAGCAAATATAAGAAACATTCTGGAAAAAACATGACATCCTTCGATGTGTTTCACTAATTTGTCGTCATTTATTTAGATACAAGTAATAAATATTTTTGTTCTTGCCTCTAGCAAAGTTACGATATCACATAATGAGTAATTGCGCCAGATCTAATGTTATGCATAAAAATAAGTATTTCAAATTGACAAAAAGATTTATTTCTTTGTGACTGAAAATTATAATCGATACAAGTTATAAAAGTGGGCGAAATAATAATTCTGTGATTCTTTTTATTTTTATCAGCTATGTTTAGACCGCTACAGGATCACACGTGTAGGAAATTATGTAAGGTTTATTCTCACTGTACAAGAGTAAATATTTGCTAGAGGAACTCTCCAACCACAAAGCTAAACTGAATTGTTGGTATTCACACAAATATATGTTACCTAAAAATACCTAACTTTCAGTTGAGGAAGAATTTTTTTGCAGAGAGAGTGTGTGTGTGAATATAATATATCCATTACTTATCTAGTAAATATTAAAAATAATTATATGGTTAAAATCTATTGTTCTTTTATTTTCATTGTTGTATTGTTTTAATATAATGTAAATTCAGGCGTACAAGTCAAGTTTTCAAGTTTAAAAATATGTATTCGAACTAGGCATCGACTTATATAGATATAAGATGTAGACATTTACTACTGAGATTTAAACAAGTGGGAAAGTACTAGCAACAATTACTGTACACCATTTATCATACCAACAGTAGGCTTTCAAAAATATATCACACTAAATGTTGTGTTTGTTGCATATACAGCTAAGTTGAGTAACTATATGCAGTTTTGACAGAAGTAATCGTAATGCTATAATTTAACATCATTTAGCAGTAGGCCTAAATTTCGATACCACTGATAACGTACTGTATCTTTGGAGACGAGCTATATCCTTGTGAAAATTAATTGAAACAAAACGCATGACGTTATCTAGGATTTTTCACACTTTCTCTGATCACTTATAGGTAGTCTCTTGGTGTTGTTTCCTTCTTTCGAGCGCAATTTCTTTTAAATTTTGAACTGATCGATCCAGTTTGTTTCTTTACCTTGATGACACAACTGACAGTTGAAATGTTGAGACCAACAATACTCGCGATCTCTCTGCAAGGCTTGCCAGTGTGTTCGTACTGCGGTACAATTTTTTTGTACGCTTCCTTGCAGACAATGGCCGTAAGACAACTCATCAAAATAATAATAATCTGATGCAATCACGGATGACACAATATTTTTCAAGGCTATACAAATTTTATCATACACCCCGAAAATAGATTCATATTACTACACACAATTGCCACTGACAAAATCTGAGAAAAACATAAATATCGACTATACCCTGCAACATCAGTGTGCCTAAAATTGACCGTATGTGAAAGAAATGGAACTAAAGAAGCGGTGTCAGATAATTTGCACGTATATTTATGGGCCTAAGTTTGAGCAAAATATTTTGTGGTTGACTTGTACGCCGTTATTTACTTTCAGTTTATAGAGAACTAATTGGAATCTATGCTTTTGCTATGCATATTAATATTTCACTAATTAAAAGTAAGATTCAGAAGAAAATTGAAAGAATTCTTGTAAAATTTAATCAATGGCACCAAGACGAAAGGCCTGTTAAGTATTAACTCTAAAATTACAGAAGTCCTGGAAAAAAATATAAAATGGGTGAGCTCTGTATTAAAGACATAAACTATTAGCAGTGCTGCAAGTAAATTGTCGTGGTATTGTTGTAACAAACAATCGAATGTATCCAATGGTGCAAAACGACTGCAAAATATGTATTTCAAAAGTTAAGCAAATATGATAAGGTGGGAAATTTTTGCAAGAAATAAACGAAATAGTACAGAACGGCTATCTAGCAATGAATGGTGATTACATTTTGCAAGAAGAGAGTAGAAGTGACAGACATGCAACCGAGGGAATATTTAGGAAAACAGAAACTTCATGGAAACTCATACACAGAATCAGAAAGAGACATTAGAAATTTTGTTATCTATAATGAGGAAAGAGGGTATAGAAAAGTCAGCACTCGCAGGTTATGTTAAAAAAACTCCGAGAAACAGCGAGTAATCTGCTCAACTGTTTCCTGGAATAAATGGTTGAACAAGAATAAAAAGAGCTGGTAAAAAGATTAAGTTACTTAAAGTAACAAAAAAGCATGAAGTTGCGGAGAGCCATGATCATTAACATCCTTAAAGCGACAAATAACCTATAAATTAGTGTACAAACGAAATATCGTCTCTTATCTATTCTTTGTTTTTTTTTTGGTTTTTTTTCTTGCTTTTGCAATAATTTCTTTATCGATTTTCGTGGGAACGTCACCACGTTGTTTTCCTGGTAACGTTTTTCGGTTTACTGAGTAGCGATAAGACGAAAACACGGCACATGTCAACATCAATGCGAACCAGATGGCCTTCTTTTTCCGGGAGCGACAACACTATATTCTGAGTTGAGATTAACTTATTTTTTATCTGATATCTAGACAACAGTCCTCTCACATAATCAAAACGCAAAAACTGCACTTAACACATCACTCAATAAATCACGGGTCTGACATATTGATGGCGTCTTTAATTAAAATATCCACATGATTTTTATGAAGTACTACTAACCTTCCAACGGCACGTGACAAAATTTAGGCCCAATCAGATAAGTAGTTTACAAATTACAGTTATTTAAGTAATGCTACTGTTACAAATTTTTAAAATAATGGAAACGTCTAAATTTTATGTGTTGATAATGCCTTACTTCCTGATAAGAAAAACACTGTTCAAGCAAAACAATGGCTTGGTAAGTGTTATGCGGACTCTGCTTCCTCGGAAACAATGATTAAGAGGTGATATACTGATTTAAACGCTGTCGTACAGATACAAATGTTGCTGAAAGTTCAGGTCACGCTAAATCGGCAGTTGTCCCGAAAAAATAATAAAAAATGTCCTAAGACTCGTTTTGGCCGATCTTAAATTGAATTTGCTTGAGATAACAGAAATTTGAACATATCAGAAGGCAGAAAATTAACCATTTTGCATGACTATTTGTCAATGATACAGATGTGTTCAATGTGGTTGCCGTGTTTGCTGACACTCAATCAAAAATAACAACGCGTCGATGATTCAGAGCGTAGTTTGCAACTGATTCAAAGCAACAAAAAGGAGTTTTTCCGTAAATATGTGACATAGATCCACCACTTCAATCCGGTGTCAAATAAGCTGTCAGCTTAGTAGACAATATCAGATGAAAGCCGTCCGTAGTGACGAAAGACGCAAACCTCAGCAGGCAAGGTTTTGGCTTCCGTGTTGAGATGCGCATAGATTTTGTTTACCGATTATATTGAGAATAGAAGAACCATCAATAGCAAATATTATATAACATTATTGGTGCGTTGAAAGGAAGAAATAGCCAAAAAAATGACCACAAATGAAAAAGATAACGAGATCCAATACAACGCACCGTATCAAAAGTCTATCCCAAAACTGCATGAATTGCACTTTGAATTATTTCCACATCCACCCTATTTTCAAGATCTGGCCACCAACGACTACTGGCTGTTTGCAGACCTCAAAAGATTGCTCCAGGGAAAGAATTTTGGCCCTAATAAGGAAGTGATATTGGAAATTGAGTCATATTTGGAAGCCAATGACAAATCGTTCTACAAAAAAATGATATCGAATCGTTAGAGAAGCGTTGAAATCAATGTCTTGCAGAAGACTATTTTGATAAATAAAGTCGATTTCTGCCTAAAAGTTGTTTTATTAGATAGTCCTTGGATTTATTGATTGAAGTGTTACATTGATTTATTTGCTGTACTAAATATTCATTCTTCAATCAAATTAAAATAACATTATATAATACTAACTTTGCTCGGAGATTCTATTCCAAATTAATTCTCGAATCTTCAAGAAGGATTTTTCTCCCACCCTCCACTGGAATCGCAACTAAATTATATGTATATGACTCTGTCCATGGTTTGTTCTATCAGTCAGTCAGTTAAGTGCCATACGGGATACACGCTTGGGCGATCATGTCTCGAAAGAGACATGACTGACTGGGCAAAAGATAATCCCGCAGTATGGTGCCATTGCTTTCTGCGGTAGACTGGTTATCGAGCAAGGCTATAGAACCCAATCTGTCCTGCTATTTAACCCATAACTGGAAGGAAGAGACGGATTAATATCTTTCCCAAGGGTATTTGCGCGTAAGTGAATACAATGGATTCAACTGGAATTCGAACTCGGCTCCCCGGTTTCTCGTTCCGAGCCGATATCCACTGTACCACAACGCACATCCTCATATGTTCTATCATATCCAAACTAGATCGCTCAAAGGTATACGGATTCTTATTTATATAGCTGATAGATTAGAAATAGAGATTATAATTTGACTGTATTGACGGTAAAACCGTAGAATCTAGATGCTAATTTAGTAGCACAAGAGAAATAGTGTGATCAGAGAACCAGGAAAATAATCAAGTCAGAGAAAATGCTGTGAAAATATTTGTAGAAAAGTCAGAGGAAATCTACATTCCGACAATTAGAAAGTGACGGAAGTCGAGCTGCTAAATTGGGTTCGATTACTTTTGGATTTTGATGAGAACCCCGAGATGAATATCAGAAGTAAACAACCAGATAAGTCGACAGTATTCAATTCACGGACGAATGGTAGATTTATAAATGTGCAAGATGGATTCTGACGAAGAAAACTTTCTGGATCGACACAGAGACCCGATATCCTCTGCTATATTTTCTGTTTTTAAGAACGATAAAGTAATTAAGAAACTGGGAAGAGAGAACTGGATTGCTAGGTGATGTCCGTCCTCTCAATATGGCAGTGAATGTTGGACAATACCATCAAAGATGAGGGAAAAACTTTAAGCAAATGAACTGTGGTTCTACAGAAGGATGCAGCAAATATCATGGATCGAGCATGTGAGCAATGATGAGGTCTTGGAAATGATGGAAACAAAAAGGAAATTAATACTGAGCATCAGAAAGAGACAACTGAAAATCCTGAGACATACAATGAGGAAGGAGGGCTTGGAGAATCTGATGCTAACAGGCCAGATAGAAGGAAAAAGAGACAGGAGAAAGTAAAGGATAACATATTTGAAGGGCCTAATAAGGTGGATGACGGAACGAGGATTGCATGGTGTAACAGAAGAAGTCGTGCTCAGAGCCACCAGGGATAGGGAAAAGTCGAAGGCCATGATCACCTACGTCCTGAAGGGACAAGGCACATAGAAGAAGAAGTGAATCTTCTGATTCATAGATTAATCGTCCTATTAGTCTTTTACCTGTTTTTGCTAAAGTACCAGAGGCTCTAATACAGCGCAGAATTTGTTAAAAACCTTACTTCCCACTGCTTTGTTACAAATAGGAAATATGTCAATCGTTTCGTTAGTTCTACCGCCGGTGTTTGCCAATATTTACTCAGTCTTTCAGTTTTAGACAAGAACGTCGAGGCTTGGGCTGTGGCTTTAGATACAATAATGGCGTTTGAGATTACTTGTGATGCGGGACATCTTCACAAGTTAAAAGGCTTAAATCCAAAAGTTAATGAGAGCTCGTGTTGAAAACATTTTAGCAGTGGATACAGTTGCAGTCATAATATATGTTTATTTGAAACTAGAAAATTGTGTTCAGATTTTTTACATTTCTGCATTAAACAACCTTTAGAGTTTGATATTCAGCTAAAAAAAAATAAACCATACATACACCTACCCTGAAAGAATTCTTTCATGACATTAGTTTATATAATATCCGCCAATTTCTTAAAGAAAACAAACTATAAAATATAATTTCAACAAAACCACAACATAAGACACACAAATAACCGCCAGTAGTAAATACATTTCCACACAAACGGACAATGCACATAATCGTATTAAAAGAGTATCATCTTGCATGTATTCAACTGTGAAAGCAGAAAAGCATATATCATATTTTTTATTAATTCAAAGGTCCCCAAAAAATAAATTTCGGTATTAAATGACCCAGAAGGAGTTAATATGCCGTTAAACAAGTAAATCAGTCAATCAATCATTAGTATTTGTTTTGTCTGATTTTTGTCATGATTGTTACAGCAATAAAAACTTTACTTTTATAACTTCATCTAATCCTAAATAAAGAATGAGTTTAGAAATTTTGAATTTATTATTTGTTTTATATATGGTTATAACTTACAGCATTTCCAACCGATTAAAATCGTTTGTTTTCTTTATGTACCTCTCCGCAAGTAGATTTTGAAAACTAAAACGAAAACATGTTTAAATCATAATATTCAAATTACCCGAAATATATTTAGCAGTGAATCAAATTATATTATTTTGCAGTCTGTTATTTTCCTGTCCGTAGGTGCACTGGGGTGCACATCTACTGGAAAGAAACACAGTTTTTTTTTATGTTTACTTTGCATAAGTGTTGCTGGCAATTTGTACGGAAATACTTTTACTTTCTTCTGTATATCCTGCATATATACAGGGTGCGATGAATAAATTGTCGCCGTTTCATATTTTTTAAAATTTCGCACATGTGCATTGTTTGTGTTGTTTTTATTTTGTCGACTTCACAGTACAGTAGGGTCAGTTCGGCACAGTCTATGTGAAAAAAGCATCATTTCGCAATTCACCCCGCCAAAAATTTGGGAACGCTATGTTGTACCGCTTGGCATTCGTGCCAAAATCTCCAATACAAACGTTTCAGACTGTTTCAGCGCTAAGCTAAGGGCAGTGCACTAGATCTAAAAAGAGCTGGATGAGTGTAATGATGATTACGAAGATATGGGAAAACTCATTCTGATCGTTCTGATAAGAGAAAGAACTCTCGAGTTTGTTGGTAAGTGGCTCCAACTCAACACGGTAGCCAACATTCAGTATCTTGAAGAGTTAGTGCTGCTCTGAGTCAAGTGGGTGGCTGATGGAAAGTCTTATATCTGGCAACAGGACTCGGCAACAGGACCCTGCAACATATCACACTCGCAGGAGTACCCACTAATGGCTGTCTGAAAATTTCCGCCAGCACATAAAACCTTACATCTGGCCACCTAACTCTCCAGATATGCGGACACAGTTGAGCGAGAATCTCAAAAAACTCCTTGAATCCTAAAGCATCAATTATGGCAGCATTGACCTAATTAAACGAGAGGACTGTTCAAGAGAGTTGCTGGGGATTCTGAAGGCGTCTGAAGGTCGTGGTTAAAGTCAATGGCAATTTTATTTAATAAATATACCCTTGCATATTCCAAGATATTTTTGTATAATTCTATTAAACATACCTGTTAAAATGAAATATCAGTGACATCTTAATCTTTGCGGAAATTATACGACAATCTATCTATCGCATCCACTATGTTATTAACTTCATCTTACTCACATCCCACCAAGTATGACATAATAGCGAATATGTACGAACACACATCGGTATTCATCGTTTGCATTTTATTCTATAGTCAGAAGTAAATTAACTCGGTGCAGTGAAGTTTTAGCCCAATTCGAATCGGTTCCTCTCACCCGAGGTGAGTAATATCAAACTGTGTTGTTGCCTTATCCTTATTAATTCATATTAATATTTTATATTATAAAATAAAATTCAGTTTATATTGAATCTAAACTTATCTATAAATGGAACTTTGTCTCTGTGTGTGTCTGTGTGGGTCCGTTACCTATAGACTCCGAAACGCCTGAATTGATTTTCTTACAAATTTTCACAGTTGTACTATAAGCGTCTGTGCAACTCTCCTCCGGTTTCTTTCTTTCCAGTCACCTAAGATCACCAATCACCATCTTTTGACTTACTGAAACCCGTTCTTTTATTGTCCTTGCTTCTCACTAAATATTTATCTTCCTTCACTCCCAATAACCTCCCGCGTCTTTGTGGCATTGTGGCCTTACTTGGGATAACAATTTAAAAAAAATGTGTTAGCAGACACATATGTGCACACACACACAGATGAGCATAGTATTATTCATTGTAAACTTCAGTAGAAATTTGTTCAGGTCTTAAACAATTAAGTACAATATTTTAATTCCCAATTCTATTGATATTTATTCTACTCTAATGCGAGAAAATTAAACATTGGCTGTTTAGAAAAGAAAATGTAGCGTAATATAGACTTGGATTCTTTTAAAATAAAATATATTAAATTGACATCAGATAAAAAAGTCAACTGAATAATATTTCACACATTTAGTTACTAAAATCTTTTCAGCATTTTGATATTATTTCGAACGACAAACTCACCAGATAGATAGATAGATAGATAGATAGATAGATAGATAGATAGATAGATAGATAGATAGATAGATAGATAGATTAGACCCAGAAATTCATGCATTGCTATCATTACCAATGTTTAAGTGACCATTAGATTATTAGTCTGAAGTTTCTGTGACCGTGTTAGAAGTCCTAGCTATGATGATAAACTCATACTTGTTATTAGTATACCTGAGCCCTGGGTATAGTACCTGTAAAGCAATCCCAAACTCGCAAACAAAACAACAAACTATGAATCTATAAAAATACATTTGTATAGTAAAAATGCCAGAAATAAATTTATATAAAAATTACAAACAATAGAATTTATCTGTAGTTGAAGCCACACAATTACGTTCAAAATATATTTAGCTGAAGCCATAAAATTGTGTTCAAAATCTTTAGATTTCAGCATTAAATAAATTGTAGGGGTTGATATACAGCTAAACAACATCAACCAACCAAATAACCAGCATGAACAACTATTTCATTATATCATAAATAATTCCGTTAATTTCGAAAAGAAATAAAACTGTATTTCAAAATGAAACTTTTTACAAACTACAACCAAATTCACGCATATTACCGTATTTAGTAACTATATTCACACACATATGTATTTGTACAAAAGCTGAGTATCATCTACTATGTTTTCAAATATGAAAGAAGAAGAATATGTATCGTATTTTCATTACTTTAAACCTCCCTCAAAAACAACCCATAAGGTCAACAATTTTTGGGTTATTCAATTTATATGTTGTTAAACAGATAAAACCACCAATTAACCGTGATCCAACCATTGGTTAAGCTTAAATAATTCCGAATACTAATAGAATAACAATACTTTTCTGTTTCATTTGATTTTTGCTTATGTCTGAACTAAATTCTTGACACAGATTTTTTTCGAAAATGAAATTTCCCCGGACAGGAATAACCACGAATATCTAAAAAATTTAAATTATTAACACGTTTTACTTAATTGTCTAATGATGTTTCAGTAATCTTTGTTTTTTAAAATATTCTTTTATCTCAATCAAGAAGAAATAAAAAAAAAACAATTATTAGTAAATCATTAGGTAATTTTTACAATCTAGATGCATCTCTAGGGAAACAATTTTGGACGATTGTTTAATCGAATTGTCCCTAGTGAATCGTTAAATGTAAGTCATTTTTAACGGGCAAGCTTCCAGATCCTTTCACACAAACGTTGGTGTCCCCCAGTACTCTATTTTAGGTCTTACGCTGTTTTCGAACTTCATCAAGGAGTTTCCTGATGTCATCAAGAAATCATCTATGCAGATAACAACACGATTTTCTCCCGTTTCACTAGGAAATCTAATAAGGCTGACAAAGAAAACCAGGCTGCTTTTCTTGAAACGGACCTCTAATCAGCGATTAACTGGGACAGAAAATGTTCATGCCTCCAAAAATGCTCTCCTTTACCACCATAGAGGATCCTTCCTGCCAGCCTCCTTGTTAACAACATAAAGGCGCCTCCTTTGCATCACTTTTTCAACCGACCTGATTTGAAACGAATATATCGCATCTATAGTTGTATCTACTGCTACGATGTTTAGGTCTCTCCGTCGGACTAGAAAGTTTTTTTCCCGTCAGAATCTTGTACATTTATAAATCTGGATTTGTTCGTGCATTGAATACAATTGTTATATCTGGTCGTGTGATCCTGCTATTCATTTTAAGGTTCTTGACAAAATCCTAAGGAGGATCTGTAATGTAAATGATCCTGATTTGGCATCACAACTTCACTCTTTTTTTACCGACGGGATGTGGCTTCCTTCTGTCTTGTCTACAAAATTTTTATGGCAACTTCTGTGATGATCTTCTTTTACTGCTGTCCATACCACAGGAATCTAAGCGTGCTACCAAATTTATATCTACGTTCCATGCTTTTACTGTTAGAACGGTTAAATGTAAATGATACGTCTACTCAAACGGTTCCTTTTCTCGCACTACCCACCTGTGAAACACCCTTAAGTTTACATGCATCTTTGATAGCAACAATCCCCAAAACTTCTAATACAACATTAATTATGTTCTAACTTCTTGAGTTTTCATTCTTTGTTTATCCTTTCGTCAATACTCGCTGTATTCAGTTTCTTCTCTCACTGTAAACCCCTGCGCATTAGTTGTCGTTTTGGGGCGAAAAGATTAAAAAATATTTTGTAAAAAGTTTCCTGTAAAGAACTTAGCCGAACAAACGAACGTTGTTATTATTTTAAATAGAAACTAAGAACCTATGCGTATTCTTATGCGTATGTATGGATATTTATATTTAGCTGTATTTAGAAACATTTATGCGAATTTCGAACACATTAAAAGATGCTTTGTCTCTATGAGGATTTCCTTAGCTTAGATGTGTCAAGAGACAGCATGACACACCCAGTAAGGGTCTAACACGCTACTCAATCGTAACTGTTCTAGCGAGATAATATTTCCATTAAAACACGTCGATGTTCTTTTCATTTTCAAAGCACAGTTTAAATGGACACAACACCGAATATATAAAACACACAGTGAGGATTGAATTCACTAGTCAGGCCCAATTAAGACAAGTTTGCTAAAGATTACATCACGTCAAAAAACCTCTTTGTCTATATATTTATCGCAAGTAATCTTTTTTTTTTTTTTCATTGAATTGTAATCTCATTAACTTTAGAATTCCCTCTGGCTTTCATAATCTACAAAATCGGCAAGTTCAAAATAAAAGAAAGGAAAATTTTAAAAAATATTTGATAATTTCTGATTTCCCCGAATTACTGCAAAAGATAGAAATCAGAAAAGAAACAATGAAAATATAAAACACCATAAATACAGACAACAAAACAAAACAAATTTAAATTTAGATAAATTATATTTTATTATTGCAATAAACACATGGGTGTTGGTCTTTATTATAAGATTCAAATATATATGTGTGTCTGCGCGTTTATCTTTAGACACACAAACACGAAAACGCATACACAAATGCAAACATATCCAGACACACTGGCTATCATAAATTCAATATAAATATTTATAACCAACTAGTATTATTTGTCTATATTTCTGAGAAGATGTGGTAATTCGAGTCTTACATTATTTAGACTATTGACTTTATCTTTGTTGCCATTTGTACGACGTTTCGTTTGGTGTACGCTCCAGCCTTCTTCAGTTATTCTTATCGTTAAGCACACATGGCCAAGTGGATATAGACGTTCGTTAGTTCCTGTGACTTGACTAAAAGAGTTGTGAGTTCAATACCAGCAGTATTCATATGCCCCAGTGATTGTAATAAATGGTTCGATTCAAAATTCCTAGCAAATGAAGAAGGCCGGAGTGTACAACGGCCGAAACATCGTACAAATTGCAACAAAGATGAGGACAATAGTCTAAATAATGCAAATACTGTTATAACTAACTTTTGAAACAATTGATTAGTCCATTTAGTTAAAAAGTATATATATATATATGTGTGTGTGTGTGTGTGTGTGTGTGCACGCGTATATGTTAGTGTAGAAAATGAATAAAAGGCCAAGATATATATATTTAAAAATACACTCACATGTGCCCACTTATTAATAAATAAATACAGTCATATAATGGTATACAGCAAATTCAAGGGAATATAAACATATATGTCCAAAATAATTTTATAAATGTATACATATGTAAACATATCTGGACATCTCGAGGTGGTGTAATGGTTACCAAGCGTGTCATGCAAGAATCATTACAATTGAGTAGTGAGCTCGATTCTCACTGGGTGTGCCATCCTTGTGACCCATACTTTTGGCCTTATCCCACATCTAAGCTAAAAAGAGTACTATGATGCAATTCACTCCGCCAGAACTTTGAAAACGGTATTATGTTCTTTGTGGCATTCGCGCCGAAAGCTCTGATATGAATATTTTAGTGTCTGAGTATCAATCTAAGGACACTACAGAGTCATCAGAAAACGTTTGATGCGTCTAATGGTGAATATGAAGATATTCGATGTGATTCTAGTGTTTACGACGTTATGCCTCTATTCATATTCTCATATGAGAATCAACACCGAGGCCTATATCAATTGTTTTGAGAAGGTAGAGCTGCCTTGGATTAAAAGAGCAGTTCCTGGGATGCCTTATGTCTAACAACACTCTACACCATGATACACAAGTAGGAGTATCCAGACACAGCTGTCAGACAATTTTGAGTCTACATCAACCCTTATATTTGGCAGCCTAACTCCATAGACTGCAACCCTCTAAGGATTATGAATGGGGACCCCTTGAGCAAGAGATTAACAAAACTTCTTATTTAGTAAAAATGGCTTCAAGGTAACAAATATGACAGCAGTCAGCAGAAGATATTCTAAAGATTCCAAAGCCATCTGGAGACCGTGGTTAAAGTCAGTGGCTAATTTTAATGAATAAATTTATTCTCTTGTATTTCAAGATCAGTCAGTTAAGTGCCTTAGGTGATAATCACTTGGGCGATCGCGCCTTGGGAAGACATGACTGACTGGATAGAAGATTTACCCGCAGTAGGTTAACATTACTTTCTGCGGTAGACAGGTTCCCAACCAAGGCTATAGAACAAAACCTGCTAATTAAGACATAGTCATAGGCAAAAGAAACGGATTAATACTTTTCCCAAAGGTTTTTGTTCGTGAAGTAAATGAAACGAATTCAAGTGGAATTCGAACTCGGCTTTCAGATTTCTTGTTCTGAGCCGATAACCAATACCCTACAATGAACATATTTTCCATTATTTTTAAATTTATTTGCTGAAATGAGATGTCAGTATTATTTTCACTTTTGCATAATTTAGACGACATTTTATCCATCGTACACAGTACATTTCTATACGTCCCATAATTATAATTTTACTCTTCTGAATATTTTCAAATTAAGTTTAATTTTACATTTTAGCCTCGATAGTTTACACTAAATACTATTTTCTTACCAGAAGCACTAATTGTGCAATATTTTATAAGTATAATGAATATGTCAGGATTCGTTCTTTTCTAATGATTTCTTAATAAATTAAACGTAAGTAGAATATAATTTTAAGCAACTAAATTGTTATATATATATATATATATAGAGATATATATATATATATATATATATATATATATATAGATATATAAAACAGGGTTGCTGATACAAAACTTCATTACCGCCATAAATAAACAACATATTTATTACCATTTATCATAATAATATTTAAAAAATAAATTTAAAAAAACGGGCTAGATACCCGATCTCGTACTTTACTTAAGAGTTACATCAAGTTAATAAAGAAATAATTATCGTTTAAAAAATACACAAGATGTGGAGAAAAATTCTTAATCGGAAATGATTTGGAGGACAAATATATGCCCCTTTTGCTTGCACAGAGAGGTCTTTAAAGATTGAATATAGATGGCCTCTAACACATTGAGGTGGTAACATGAGTGGGATGTACTTATGCGTCCAAATTGGTATTTACCACCTTCCTCTAAGGCGGATGCGGCACAAGGTCATTTAAATTTGGTATTCTGAGACCTAAGCTCAGCTAAAAATATCCTGTATATTCAGCTTAAGGCTGGGTCGGTCTCTTTTCTGTTCACTCCAAATGAGTCTCTACGTTTCGGCAGAAACACGTTTCGGTAGAGACACGTTTCGGTAGAGACACGTTTCAGTTCCATTCCGCCGTAGGCAGAGAGTTGATCAAAAGAGTGTGGCGGCTGATTTGAAAATGAGCCCGCACTAAAAGTAGCGGCAAAATTATTGTTATTCATAAGATGTTCTGCAACAGAAGACCCATTGGTCACCTAATCTGACGAAGAATAGTTCAAATTACGGATTTTTGTAGGTACGTGTTAAATTGCGGTATCCAGTCTTTGATTAGTTCTTTCTATATAGGGAGATAAACAACTATATTTAAATGAGTAAATCAAAGAAATGTTATAATGTGGGAAGAAGACATCAATCCGTATAGAAGAAAAGATCGGTTTAATAGAAAAGAAAACTGCACGAGTGTTGGCAGCAAAGTAACAGTGTTGCATTACAACAGAAACCTGCTTAGCAAATCTATCACTGACAGAAGCCAGCCAGGGGTGGCGCAAGTACACAAGACTTCTTTGTACTGCATCTGATTTAACTTTATTGAACTCCAATACCTTATTCCTTATTACCGATTTGACAATATCTAATGAATAGGCATTATTACAGAGAGTGGTAGTAACAAATCGAAGTTTATCACCCATCTTAGTCTTAGAGTAGATTCTCAAGGCCTTATGAATAAGGGCTTAATTAGATTCATTTTACATTTTTGGGGACAAAAAGAATCTTACCTGGTATAAAAACCAATAAATGTCGGATTTTGGTAAACTGAAGTAAGAAAACCTGAGGAAGATCTGCTCACCAAGAATATTAAGAAAAGAAAAGAAAGAATTATTCTCCTTTTCTTGTATAAATTTTACAGCTGGTAGCATATTATTAAGGGACTAAAACTCATCAATGTCATCATTAAAAAGTCAAAACCAAAAACTAAAGAGATCCTATATTTTTTTATTTGCATGATTGTCTGGTTCATATATGAAATGCATTATAAAAGACACATTAGCAGGTCGACGAGATGATAGACTAGTTCCCGACTCGGATTTCTACCATTCAGCCTCGATTTGGATTTTCATGCTTGTCTCAAAATTTATAAGTTTGTAGTACGAAATTAAACTGAACAATTTAATATGTATATTAACATATGCTTACTTCTCTATAAGTACTTGTATGATACTTCAGAATTGAAACAGCTCATACCGGATGAAAATTATAACAAAATTAATTACATACTAAATATTGACAAATGATTTCTTTATTTTCCCAAATATATATATATATATATATATATATATAAAAGTGCAAAAACCCTTGAAAGTTTTGTTTAAGGTTTACATTTATTGTTGCTATTATTATAACTGTTACTTCCTATTTGTATAATATATTAAATGTCCGTGTGCTAATTGTGTCGCTACACGTGTTTCGATTCTAAAGCTGACTCTCTTCAGGCGAATAAACTCGTGAATTCACATATCGAGAAACGTTTGCTTTTCTGATGGCCAAGGTATAGTGTATACATGGATAAGTCAGGTGGTAAGCAGTTCAGAAAGTTCATATGCGTGCGTGCGTGCTTTTTTTTTTCTTTTTTTTTTCGCACTCACCTGTTAATATTCTCCTGTCATCTATGTTGGGTGTAATTTTTTTTTCAATGACTTGTGAAATTTGATTTCGTCTTTATACTTCAAATTTGTTTTCAGAGATTTTGATTCAGTTCTTCACTACAGGTCATCTACATAATTTTATTGTTTTTGGGATACGATTTGAATTTAGTGTGCGCGTGTATGTGTGTGTGTGATTTGAATTTCGTATGTCTGTGTGTGTGTCTTAAGTCTTTCATGTTGTTTTGTTGGGGGAAGGATTGTATTTTCTTGTAATTATTCCTTCCTGCATCATGAGTGAATATATATATATATATATATATATATATTCAGAAATTATAACATGAATATGTTAGAATGTCACTACAAATGTAGCTATTTTGTTTCGACATTACTTGTGTTTTATCAAATGATGAGGTGCATTTCAAGTTGAAGGGTTTTAAAAGGTTAAAAACAAGCCAAACCCCTTTAATCAGGGAGGCATTGTTGCATAGACAGTGTGGACGCAAATATATAAGCAAAACTTTGAAATTTGTGAATGTATATATTAGAGAAAGAGGAAATATAAAAGCGATGGGAAAGTATATAAAGGAGCTGCAATGGCCAAACTGAACAGAAACAAAGCAGCTGGTCCAGACGGCGTCGTAATAGTGCTACTGATATCCCTGGACGAATATGGCATAGAAAAAATTACCGACATAATAAACGAAATTTATAATAGTGGAATAATACCAGACGACCTATGCAAGTCGATATTTATAGCACTGCTGAAGAAACCAGGTGCAAACGAGTGCAAACTACACAGAACTACCACCTTAATGAGTCACATTACAAAACTGATTGTCAGAGTCCTGATGAATAGACCGAGAAGCAGAATCAGGCCAGAGATAGTACAGGAACAGAGCGGGTTGGTCAAAGACACCGGAACAAGGAACGCCATATTTATGATTAGGATGCTCTCCGAAAGGGCAATACAAATGAAGAAAAACTTGTCCCTATGTTTTATTGATTATGTGAAGGCATTCGACAAGATACGGCACAAAGAATTGATGGAGATGCTCGGCAGCCTCGACATTTGTGACATCAGAGTAATCAAAAATCACTACTGGCAGCAAACGGCCTGCATACAGACAGGTAACGATTTCAGCAGATTTACAAAGATAGAAAGAGGCGTAAGACAAAATGTGTCTTTTCACCGGATCTGTTCAACTTGTACAGTGAGAATATTTTGAGGACCCTAGATGCCACGCCAGGATTTGTTATTGGAGGCCACACCTTGAACAACATAAGGTATGCAGATGATACAGTGCTGATTGCAGACACGGAAGGAAACTACAATACCTCTTACAGAACGTATCGGTGGAGAGTGACAAAAAAGGACTACAAATAAACTTTAAGAAAACTGAATGCATGGTCATCAGCAAAAGGTGCACCCCAAAATGCCCAATACAGGTGGGGGATACCAGAATCAAACAAGTACAAAAATTTAAATACCTAGGAAGTGTTCTAACAAGAGATGAAAAGTGCAACACAGAATTCCGAAGGCGAATTGGCATGGCAAAGGACGCGTTCCAGAACCTGAGTAAAGTACTAACACACAGGAAAATTTCACTAGAAACAAAGAAAACAGTGCTGGATTGCTATGTGATGTCAGTTCTTCAATACAGTAGCGAATGCTGGACAATATCATCGAAAATGAGGGCAAAACTTGAAACAGCGGAAATGTGATTCTACAGAAGGATGCTGCGGGTATCGTGGACTGAGCATGCAAGAAACAATGAACTGTTGCAAAGAATGGGAACAAAAAGGAAATTAATACTGAGCATCAGGAAGAGACAACTGAAGTTTCTGGGTCATGCAATAAGGAAGGAGAGCTTGGAGAACGTGATACTGACTAACCAGATAGATGGAGAAAGAGACAGAGGAAGGCAGCGGGTAACATATTTGCAGGGACTGATCAGGTGGATGACGGATCGGGGGTTGCGAGGTGTAACAGGAGCAAACATACTAAGAGACACAAGGTAAAGGGAGACGTGGAGAACCATGATCGCCAACGTCCTGAATGGACAGGACACATAGAAGAAGATATATGCAGGCGTATATTAATCTGTATTTGTGTTTGTCAATGCATGTGTGTATACTCGTCTATTTGCCCATGTGTGAATGTTAGTAGGTTTATATATGTGCGTCTTTTTCTCGTTTAATATATGAATAACTTACTAAATCTAATAATGTTTTGTTTAACTTAGAATTTAAAATACGCAAGAAAAATAAAGTGAATCTAACAGTCGATTAATAAAGCTGACTTCAATTTAATCAATTATTAATATTAATGCCCCTAAAAATTGTTTTTGAATCTTCTCTCATATTCTTCAAATTAGAAGTTACTTTATTCTGGTTGGTCCATACGGTCTATACAATAATGCTTTCCTGATTAAGGAGGTTTGACTTGTAAAACACTTCGACTTGAAATAAATTCATCACTTGATAAGACACAAGTAATGAAGAAACAAAACACCTGTTTTTATAGTGATATTATAATACATTCATATTATAATTTCTAAATAAATATTATTATTTCTACTTTGCATTGAACACTTTTTTAAGAATAGTGTTTTTTTGAATATGGAATATTATTCCATCCATACCTACTCTATACGCGTATAAATATATATATATATATATATATATATATATATATATATATATATATATATATATATATGAAGAGAGAGACAGAGAGATGAACAGACTGAAATAAATAAATATGAACAAATACATATATTACGTATTGAAATAGATATATATGAAAAGAATGAGCATATATCTATATTTTGCAATAGGAAAAACCCTGTGTTCAAAATCAATATTCGGATCTTGTTAGATAGATAGATAGATAGATAGATAGATAGATAGATAGATAGATAGATAGATATGAACTGACTAGGATAGAGAGATAGACAGACAGAGATGAACGGACTGAAATAGATAGATAGATAGATAGATAGATAGATAGATAGATATGAACTGACTACGATACAGAGATAGACAGACAAAGATGAACGGACTGAAATAGATAGATAGATAGATAGATAGATAGATAATTGGAAAGCCTGACATAAATATACTAGTAAATTTTAGACGATCTTTGAACCATAACAATTTTAGCTGAAATTACCCGCTATTGTTTGGCTTAGATTTTTAATGTATTGTTAGTATCGAATCTATATAGCGTCATTCTGAAAAGGTAGATTAATGGCACACTACATTCAGAAAATGAATACTCCCGCTAATATTTAGACTGACTGTTTTCCCCTCAACTGTGCTTTTCGTTATCTTTTTGTTCCTGATAAGAATCTGTCACATTTAGGTTTCTCACGTCCTTCACTAATGCTATACATGTGTGTTTATCATTCGGAATTACAAATGACTGAATTGCTTAGTTTGAACTAAATCCCCTTAAAATTATTAGGCGATTAGTTCTTATATTTCCTAAACATAAATAAGATATATTATTATTAGCAGTGATGGATCGCTGTGATTTTGAACAGATTGGAAAAATATACGATTGAAACTATAAATAATGAAACAGAACAAGAAGTAAAAAACATCTCTTCTTTCATTTGGTCAAATTTGGTCAAAATAAAGCATACAGGAGGCTTATGTATCATATCTAGGACACATAATAAAGAAAAGGGAGTTAGGAGATTCTTACAGTCACAAGACATTGTGGAAGTAGACGGGATAGAGAAATGAAATAATTAACAACTGTTAGGCTTGTGAGAATCGATATAATAACAAGGTTTTGAGTGATTACTAAGATACAAAACATACTAAGAACTTCCTAAAAGGAAATGGAACAAAGAAGAAGAAGAAGAAGAAGAAGAAGGAGAAAATTTTCTTCGTCATACAAAATAGAATAGTGCTTCTGGACACACAATTCTCTCAATTCTCAAACTATACGTATCTTGCCAATTTCGAATACTTACATAAATTAAGACAGATTTTAGGAATTAATTTTTTTAAGTTGAAATAAAAAGAAGAATAGGTATATATATATATATATATATATATATATATATATTAATAAATATACAAATTATCCTACGTCTATGGCATGACTGGGAGTTTCATGCATTATGCAATCATCAGCTGCATATTTCCGTTCACTTTTCCGTTCACTCGTTGTTCATGACAATTAAATCTTATGAAGTTAACTTACTACTTTTTATTAACAAGATTAAAAATTTACATATTCTTCTGTTACTGCCGGAAAAAATTTTAAATTTATAATTTGAAATAAAATTAAAAACAAAAAATACGTAAATATATATATATATATATATATATATATATATATATGCATGAATAATTTTTTATAATATATTTATATTTTATTTTTTTAATCTCCTTATCATATATATATATTACCAAATAAATTGTGATATTTTACTTCATGTTGATAGTGTTTTGCACCAAAAATTTATAGCAGTTGAGTTGCAGTATGCCATAACAATAATAATAATAATAATAATAATAATAATAATAATAATAATAAATATTACCATATATTTATTTTATGCTATACTTTTGCATTGAGCACATTTAAAAAGTAAATATCTAAATGTGACATGTACTTTCATTAGTAACCATTACATATATTACAATTATATTAATACATATATATATATATATATATATATATATATATATATATATATTATATAATATATATATATATATATATATATATATAATATAATATATATGATATATATATATATATATATATATATATATATATACACGAAAAAATCGCAAGATCGCCAAGACATACCGCGGTTTCGCACAACGGCTCGTCAGGGCAAAGGCAGACCAAGGACTAATCAAATAAATAGACACCTATTAAGACTAACCCATTTGGGGGAAGGGATTGCTTGAGGAAAGAAAAAAAAATGAGTTTTTGCTCTGCGTAACTGCCTTTTTGTTAACACTTTTTGGTTAGTTTAGTATCGAGCACTTTTCTTTCCTGGTGGTTCGTTCCGTTCGAGGGTTTTTTTCTTTACTGTGAAGAACCGTATGTATTGTCGGTCCTACGCAGTTTTCTTTTTTTTCCCCTCTTTGTCCAAAGCTCTATAGCCGAGGACAATAACGGAGTTAGATTCTGCTGGTTATTCGTGGTCTTTAAAAATTACTTGTGTAACATTTTAAGATTAGAATACGTACAGAGTCGGTTTTATTATTATTAATATATATATATATATATATATATATATATATATATATATATTAATGGATTTTTTTTAACTTTAAGCGTTACTTTATCCAGATATATACAATAAATAGATTAAGAATGCAAGAACTAAAAGAACTATTAGAAGATAGATAATCAGAATATACACTTTAATGATAGAAAATCTATAGATTTGTAATGTAAGCACATATCATTCTTTAAAAAATGACGATTGTATGATTAGTTTAAATAAAGATTTAATGATACAAGTCGTACTAATTAATATATACCTGGGGGAGAAAAGGTGGATTCGATTCTGCGTGTAATTGAGTATAACGAACTGGGCTGGAATTTGTACGCAGCACTCCACTTTCTAATTCCAAGCCGTTGGCTATTAAACCACCCGAACATCTAAGCTTACATCACGTGATATTCTAAAGTGGACATCCATCTAAATACTGACATGGCTCGACGTTGCTTAACGCCACTGATCTTACGGCGACCGGTGTTTCAATACGAGATGGCCGTAATCCATCCCACCGCTTATGCAAGTTTACTTAACCTAGTATTCCAAAGATATCAATCATCTTGGTACTGACAAAGCTCGGCGTTGCTTAACTTCAGTGATCTTAGAATTATTGCTGTTTCAACGTGATGTGACCAAAAGCTATTGTGTGAAGGAACAAACAACATTATGCTTTTGTTGAGCTCACGTTCTCCGAATGTGTTGCAAACTTAGCGAAAAGATATTTTTGTATTTTCTACACCCTACCCCAAAACTAAGAAGAAAATTGATCAGTAGATGATGACATGATCCTACCACGTATAATATTGCACTATTAAAATAGACATGGAAGCACATAGGCATGAATTTGAACTGTTTTTTTTTTATTCCCTACCAAATCACTTTGCGGTCAATGAATGAAAATGGTTAGCATTAGTATTAGCCTTTCTAAACGTATGCAGCTGCTTCAGTGTATTTGCAAACAAACATACGCCCGAGCGGAAGTCTATCGCTGGGTATCTCTGGCCTCACAGAATACATATTTACTCTCTTGAATGAATCAGCATCGTAGGCCAAACCCATTTCCTCTGATGTGTCGCTCCAGAAAATCTTAGGATAAAAACGAAAGTGAAAGTAAAGCATAATATAAACGCAGAACGACAGAAAGGAAAGACATTTGACATGAATACGGTATCTGTTTTTCTCTTAATAGTGAAGAGTTGTCAACTACACACGCTTGTGCATCGACCAATTCTGTTTTCGAAGTCAATCATCTTTCGAAGCAGTCAAGTCGAGGTCGACCTATGTCTACATTCAGGGACTGGCATTGCATGTTTGTGCTATCAGTCCAGACAGTGTAATAGAGACGATAAATAAACATTTTTTTAAATTCAAAGAATACTCCTTTTCTTTGAAATTTCACCATATTTTTATCTGCTACATTTTGTTACTGGTATGACAAAAATGTCGACTCGAACACAATGAAAACATCCCAATAAAATCAGTCATCTGTAGCCTTATTACGGTCTTTTCAAATTGAAAATCTTCTTCTTCTATATGCAGTGTCCAATCAAGATGTTTCCCATATTTTTGCATCCTTTGTAACTCTTAATAAATATTGTATCATTGTTATATTTTCTTAACCTTGTTCTGGCATTCATTTACTTAAACGTACTAGATACATATCTATGTTATGTGTTGCTTTCCTCTGTTCCGCGAGTCTTCAATCTGCCATGTTCGTATCAAATTTTTCAAACACTCTTTCTTTATGTAATTTGGACATTTCAAATCTATCTTCCTTATGTTAAGTTGCTTCGTCGTCACACACAGATTTAGTCACTGTATTTTCAGCATCATTTTCAAAACCATATTTCTTTTAGTTCAATCTCTTCTTTATCCGTTGGAAAATTTTTCAGAATTCATTATTATTTTCTTTGTTAGCAGGAGAAATATAATTTCCTTCATTTGTTTTCTCTCAACATTATGTTTATAAAGAGGAATGCTATTATATAGAAGTTTAAATTTTTTCCTTTATTTCTTTGAATATTACTTTCGTAAGTTTTTTTTTTTAATTCTAATAATATTGATTTTCTCATGCAAGATACCAATTTTCTGTTCAGCCTAAATTGTTTCATCTGCATATAAATAATTTACTGGCTATTAAGAGAATTTATAAATATCTCATCAGCTGTGATTCAAAATTCATTAAATATATATTGATCAGGAGTGATTTCTGTAATACTGTAATTTTGAGGGCGATCAAAAGTAAGGATATTTACTCACGTAATGTAAATTAGATAAAGAACACATATCGTCTGCTGTGTTGTGTAATGGTTTCCATGAGGAGAAAGATATTTTGTTGTCTTTACAATAGTGTTGTAATGGCCAAACTTACAATCCTTTGCTAGATTTTAATGGCTATACAGTTTTATGTTTTTCATTTGCTTCTAATAACAATTTTATATGGATTTTTTCCAGTTTTATGTTATAAATTATATTAAGGAAAACTATCATTAATTTAATTAATTACTAAATGTATGTGTAATTTAACGACGCATATTTATTTTCATGTAGCCATCATGATGATGAAACATTTTAATTGTGTCGTTATCAGCTTTTTTAGCATGTAAACATAAGTCGGTTCTGTAGACATCTATTGAAGGTGTGGCTCAGAACCAAAATCCAGCGAACCGAGTTCGAATTTCAGGCGTTTTTTTTACATTCACTTTCATGCAAATACCTTTAAAAACTGTAAATTACTTTAAACGCCGTTAGAGATATCGGGTAAACAGCAAGACAAACTGGTCTTTTTGGCCGTTGTTGGCAACCTCTGGGAGAGAGTGAATTCGAAATTCAAAATAGCTTGTTCATAGGACGATGGTAAACAGTAAGGCAACAATATACAGCTTTGAATAGTTTACGAGACAAGAATGAGGTATTGATTTCATTATGACATCCATATCATTGAACATAAGTTTCATCATATGATAATTGATAACATGGAGAACATTTTTCTTGTTTGCGAATAATAAGGTTCTTTTGGAGGATTTAGTAGGTGTAGAAATTGTATAAATTGTTATTCGAATTTGACGTATTCCTCAAAACTATTAATCATATTGTTGAAATGTAATATATTTATAGGGAATATATATTTATCCCACAGTAGGTTGCCGTTACTTTCCGCGGTAGACTGGTTGACAGCCAAGGTTATAGAATCCAAACTTTCCTGTTATTTAACCCATTAAGTGGAGAGAAGAGACAGTTGAATATCTTTCCCAAGGGTATTTGAGCGTAACTGAATACAAAGAATTCAACAGGAACTTGACTTCGGCTCCCCGATTTCTCATTCTGAGCCGATATCCACTGCACCACAACGCACATTTCAAAAATAGGCGGAATAAGTTCTGGACTCTGTTCCCTATAGCTAAATGATTAAAAAACTCGGTATGAATATATGTTCGGAAACCCCTGATCTTTTCAAATATCTGCTAACCAGAATTCATTTATCTTCCACAGGTGACACCTGAATAGCTAAGCAGCAGACCAGACAATCTGTCAGATCACTTTTTGCCAGCTATCCAGGACTTGCCTCTTGTTTGTCGTGTGTGAAGTGTTGCTGAAGGGCTTTTAGTGGTGCATATTGATTAGACCAGTTCTCAAATCAGGAGAGGGTAGATATTAACTTCGTGTATGGTTTAGCGGACGGTAACGCTGTACAAGCTCGTCGTCCCCGCCAGAAAAGGTTCCCACACCGACAATGACCCGATAAGAAAACATATGTGATTTCTGTAGCTGCCTCTGGAAACATGGAACTTTCGAACCTGGTGCTGGTGGCAGAGGACGACCAAAAGTCTACCACGCATGAGGAAGAAAAGCAGATACTATATACGGTGCATGGTAATTCTGAAATCAGCACATGACAGTTGTCAAGGCAAGTGGCTATTCCCCATTCGAGTATCTAGAGAGTATTGCGTTATAAACATATCATCCAAAACATCTACAGACGTTGTAACCAGAAGATTACCCTGAACGTGTTGTGTTCTATATTGTGTTTATATATATATATATATATATATATATATATATATATATATATATATATATATATATGTCCACAAATGAAACGAATACATCGTACCTATAACAGGATTTACTTCTAGGTTGGGTCCTGTGATGAGCTAGGAAGTTTTTCTCGTCAGAATCCATTTGGCACATTTAAAATTTACAATTCGTACGTGCATTGAATACTGTTGCTATATTTGGTCGGGAGCTCCTGGTATTCATTTTGAGGTTCTCGGCGCAATCCAAAAGAGAATCTGAATTGTATTCAATCCTGACATGGCTGGCCATCTTCAGTCACTTTCTCACCGACGTTATGCTATCCTCTGTCTTTTCTACAAGTATTTTCATGGTTACTGCTTTGACAAATTTCTTCCCCTGGGAGGTTGACCACATCCTATTACACGTACTAAAGGAAATTAATATTGAGCATCAGGAAAAGACAGCTGAAGATCCTTGGACATGTGATGAGGAAGAAAAACTTGGAGAATCTGATACTCACAGTTCAGATAGATGGAAAGAGAGAATGATAACCTATTTGAAGGGACTGAGTGGGTGGATGGCAGAGCGGGGTTTGGGTGGAGTAACAAAAGAAAGTTTGCAAACAAACATACCAAGGAGCTACCAAGAATAGGAAGACGTAGAAGGCCATGATTGCCTATGTCCTGAAGAAACATGAAACAAAGAAGAAGACTAGATTGGCATCAAGTTCCTATTGCTTTATCGTTGAAATAGTTTATTATAATCACCTCGTCTACTCTAATTGTTTCTCTTCTCGCACATCCCAACTGTTGAACTCCCTTACGTCTGCTTCTTTCCCTGATAGCTAAAATCTCAAACGTGTAAATGCAATGTCAATTGACATCTTTATCTCCTTGATTCTCATCTTTCTCTTTGATGTCCCCTGTCCGTGTTTTTTTTTAATGTTAATCCCTTCACATCAATGCCGCTCCAGGCTTGCTTGGTGTGAAACGGTTATATATATATTCATCCGCAGACAGATCTGTTTCGCTGTATCACAGCTCATCAGTACGGTTAGACTCCAATTGCCTTTAAACCAGGATTGAAACCCGACCGAATTGGCGTCAGTCGGCGATTCTACCTCTGGGCTATGGGCGTTATTTTCTCTGAAGGAACAAAATAAATACATTTGTCTTGAAAAAGTTTCTAAATGTCATAAAGCGTCGGTTAAAAATAGTTTTTCTCCTATTTTTTTATTCATATATATTATTATGGACCAGGTTAAGGTCCAAAAAGAACAACACGCCCACAAGGGTAGAAATAAATATATATTCACAAGAAATAACAATGAAAAATGTGGAAGGTGTTAGTATGATTTTCAGTCTGGTTTGGAATGAACTATTTAAACTCGACTCTCTCTCTCTTGAGTGGCGTAGTATATATAGTGTTAGGAAAAGTTCAATCTGGAGCTAATATGATCAGTTTTTTCTTATATATATATATATATATACAAGTTACACATAGAAATCAATTGTATAATTTCACGTGTCAGTGCTATCTTCAAATCTAAAATCGATTCAGCCTTAATTGACAACCCGACTAGGAGAATAACTCTCAATTCAAAACCACTTTTCATCGGGCTTGTAAATGTATCCCTTAAAACTTATTGCGGTAAACTGAATATCAACTCCTTGCTTGTTAACGGATGTTGCCCCATACACCTCAGGGCAGACTACGAGACATTAGTGATGTTTTCATCACATTATGAATTTCATAAGTTTAAATATAGATAGATATTCCTGTTATATTTTCTTTTATATATTATGGCTTTTGATAGAAACTTACTTTATAACGTTTGTAAGATTTTTTAAGAAATCATTGTACTAATAGCAGAAAGTAATAGCAACATACCGCGGGGAATTCCTTTGCCCAGTCAGCCATATCTCTTTCGAGACCTGATAGCCTAAGCGTGTATCAATTATGACACTTAACTGACTGACTCAAAGCAAGGCAATATAACAAAGGTGTTACAGAGTTTTAAAGAATATGATAAAATTTACAATTAAAACGAAAAATCAATAAACAATCCAAAATTAATACGACAGAAGATAACCATTGACATTGGAATTAAATTTCTGAAAAATAAATTTGAGTCTGAAGCAAGAAGGCAGGCGAGGGTTCTTCAAGCAATGTGCAATAACAAACTGCTAGCATAGAACTTATGGCTACATCTAGTTATTCCGAAAGTCAAATGAGACCTTACTGCCAATCAAATACGGCGCTTAACATCATAACATCTGCTTACTTGAGGGAAAGTTCATCAGAATAATTACTATGAATTATTATGTAATATAATTATTTTATAATGATTTATTATTAAATAAGAATTTTTGTTTTTTTACTTTTCCTTCCACTTTCTTCTTTCTTATCGCTACACTTTAGGTAGGTTGTTCTCTGGTTCCCTTTGTGCATCTTACCTTTAATATTTCCTGTGAGTGTTAGATTCTCCAAACCCGTGTTTTTTCTTAAGTGTTTAGAAATTTTAACTGTCTCTTTTTTATTTTAAAAAATAAGCATC
The DNA here is from genome assembly GCA_037127315.1 of Ascarosepion bandense. NCBI lineage: Eukaryota > Metazoa > Mollusca > Cephalopoda > Sepiida > Sepiidae > Ascarosepion > Ascarosepion bandense. The sequence continues at coordinate 1,685,529 of JBBBDQ010000778.1, forward strand.
CTTTTCCGTTATTCTTCGTTACTCATAAATTCAGTGAATGGCCGTCACAGCATCCTTCTGTAGAACCACATTTTCGTTGCTTCAAGTTTCGTCTTCATCTCCAAAGAGATGGTCTAGCATTCATTGCCATATAGGACTGATGCTACATAACAGTTCAGCATTCTTCTTTTTTTAACTTTACATGAAAATTACTTCTTTTTTAATCTTTTACTGGGTTTCGAAAGACATCATTCACTATTCTAGTTTACCTGTGAGTCATATTTTCCATCCTAGAAAGATATTTCAATTTTAATACTTGATTGAATCTGACATTTCTAATTCGCAGCTTGCCTCTTGGGCTGTTCCTCGTTCTATTAACCACACACGCTACTAAATTTAATCCGGAAAGAAGTGTCATTACAACAAAGATTTTACCGAACATCATAAGCATTAATTCAACAACGACTCTATAAAAATTTGAAAATTTTCATTTTGGTTTTAATTTGATTAGAATATTAAAATTATCTTTTCTCGAAATAATCAAACTGAATGTGGTTGAAACGAGTGTCACGGTGTCACGAGGACGAGAACATTAGACGAGAACAGTGGACGAGAACAATCAGTCATTGTAGATAGATCAACAGGTTTATTCAAAATTTCCTGAAAGATACACTTATGAATAGACATCTGAACAAGAGCAGAGCGTTGTGATAATAATTATAAATATTGCGAATATTAATATGAATGTAAATAATGATATATCCCCATCCCACACATAAATTAGGTTGGATGGATGATTGAATTGATGGATGGATGGATGTATAGCTGGCTGGCTGGCTGGCTGGCTGGCTGGCTGGTTGGCTGGATGGATGGATGGATCTATCTATCTATCTATCTATCTATCTATCTATCTATCTATCTATCTATCTCGGCCTTTTCATATCTATCTATCTATCTATCTATCTATCTATCTATCTCGGCCTTTTCATATCTATCTATCTATCTATCTATCTATCTATCTATATCGGCCTTTTCATATCTATCTATCTATCTATCTATCTCTGGCCTTTTCATATCTATCTATCTATCTATCTATCTATCTATCTATCTATCTCCTTTTCATATCTATCTATCTCGGCCTTTTCATATCTATCTATCTATCTATCTATCTATCTATCTATCTATCTATCTATCTATATACGGCCTTTTCATATCTATCTATCTATCTATCTATCTATCTATCTATCTATCTATCATCGGCCTTTTCATATCTATCTATCTATCTATCTATCTATCTATCTATCTATCTCGGCCTTTTCATATCTATCTATCTCGGCCTTTTCATATCTATCTATCTATCTATCTATCTCGCCCTTTTCCCTTTTCTATCTATCTATCTATCTATCTATCTATCTATCTATCTATCTATCTATCTATCTCGGCCTTTTCATATCTATCTATCTATCTATCTATCTATCTCTCTATCTATCTATCTCGGCCTTTTCATATCTATCTATCTATCTATCTATCTATCTATCTCTCTTTTCTTTTATATCTATCTATCTATCTATCTATCTATCTATCTATCTATCTATCTATCTCGGCCTTTTCATATCTATCTATCTATCTATATATATATATATATATATATATATATATATATATCGACCTTTTCATATCTAACTATCTTTCTATCTATCTATCTATCTATCTATCTATCTCGGCCTTTTCATATCTATCTATCTATCTATCTATCTATCTATCTATCTATCTATCTATCTCTGCCTTTTCATATCTATCTATCTATCTATCTATCTATCTATCTATCTATCTATATCGGCCTTTTCATATCTATCTATCTATCTATCTAACTATCTATCTATCTATCTATCTATCTATCTATCTATCCATAAAGTTTTTGATGCCTGTTTTTGTATCTATGTATCCTGTAAAGAAGTAATTAACTGTTGAAATTATCATTCAACTACATGATATTTTGTTATCGTCAATAAAATCACCATTTGTCTTAGTTATTTCTTTACAAACGTTTGAACGTCTTTCCATCAGTTTTTGAAGAACAGTAGATGGCAGACTTTACCAAGCCTTCTTCAAGCACTGAAAAAGCTCACTATCTCACATTGGGTGTTCTCTTCGAAGTCTTTTATACGAATCAAAGTTCGGAGATTGAGGAAGCCAAGTCTTAATCTCCAAACCTTGGTTCATTTTGAACTCGAAACATTCCCACACCATAACAGACTAAGCATCAAGTTTAATTGCTGGCATCAAATATTCTTTATGGAGTGTTTTCCTATCTTTTTTTTTTTTTTTGCATAGTCCCTCAATTCAATCTGTGAGTTAAGTGCCACACGTCACTTTCTATTCATGACTGACAAGGCATAAGATTTTCACCTAATAGGTTGGCATTTCTGCGATAAACTGATTTGAAAACAAAACTATGGAACACAATCTTTCTTGCTATTCAGTCCATAGCTAGAGGGAGAAGAGATGTATTATTACCTTTCCCAATGTGTTTGTGTGTTAATGAAAGCCACGAATTCAACTGGAATTCGAAACTGGCTCTTCGATTTCTCATTTTGAGCTGATATTCATTGCACCACAACGCAATCATAACTTCAGTTTTGAAATTATCTTTCTACATTGTAATTTGCCACTCTGTCAATGCTCAGTTTTTTCATTGCCAGTGTTTTCTGCTGTGTCGTCAGCCTTATTAAAGTGCATTTTTAAAGAAACGGGCTAAGAACACACCAAAGAACAAAACACACAAAGTAAATGCATTGTATGGGAAATGTTTCTCTTTTATTTATAGATAGATAGATAGATAGATAGATAGATAGATAGATAGATAGATAGATAGATAGATATGAACACACTGAGATAGATATATTGATAGAGAGAGAGAATGTAAGAGAGAGACAGATATAATATCCTGTTTAACGGCATAACAACTCCTCATGGGTCATTTAATGCCGAAATTTGATTATTTGGGGAGCTTTAAATTAATAAAAATATGACGTATGTTATTCTGCTTTCACAACTACACGTAGTAAAATGTATGTTTTATGTTTTAGTGTTTTTATTTAAATTTGGATTACTGTTTTATGCCTTTTAAAACTTTTAGGACATTATATGTACTAATGTCATGAAGGTGGTCTTTCATGTTAGTTGATTGATTAGTTGATTTTGTTTGGTAGCATATCAGCATCTGTGGGTTATTCAATACAGATGTCTAAATAGGTTGTAGGTAATTTATCCTTTCAATTACAAATATTTTGTAAATAATTTTACACTTTCAGAGTAAAGTTATATTTTTAGATATATATTTTGTAAATCATTAAATGTATTGTTGGTAACTTGGCTATAAAGTATATCTTTATATTTTTTCATTGTTTCATTGTTATTTGGATCTAAAATGTGTTGTTTGTATTATAGAAATGTACTATTGACCTCAGTTTGTTGGTTCATTTTGGCCCATGGCTGGGATCTTAACAGGTGCTACCTCGAATCAAAGTGAACCTGGAAACAACAAACATTAAGATGTGGTTTCACGCTCCCCAAAAACATCTAATCTCGCAATCAGTATCAGTCCTGCCGGATGCAGTTTATCCTCATACTCAGGATAGATAGACAAACATGAACGGACTGAGATAGATAGATAGATAGATAGATAGATAGATAGATAGATAGATAGATAGATAGATAGATAATGCAGTGTACACACGGTTACAAACACACATACATATATGTATATAATAACACATAAGTCTGTTATCAGTAGAAAAACTTATGTTCGTAATTTGCCGATGACGTATTTAAATAAAGTATGATTAGAAATGATACCAGTTTTTTCTTACTGCTATCTTCTTAATCTCCTCCTCCATTTGTATTTTAATCTCAATGACGTGACTAAGCCAACGAAAATGGCCTCTTGACAATTAGTAAGAAATGTACCAAGAGGATACGTAACAGTAATGGAAACGTCAATATAGGACAGATTGAAAAATTACCTAACTCATATTGTACTAATTTCATATGAACGCAAAATAACCCTAAATCAACTCTAGATATAACGTGGAACAATTTTACTAAAATAGTCTTGTTTGAAACGAACATAAATTAAAAGTTGCAATTTTTACAGAAACCTACTTTAATGAAATTTGTGTTTAGGAAACATGCTGAAATCTCTTCTTATCCTGTGTATATCGGGTGGGCGGAGATATATGGCATTAGACGTAGAAATTATTGATCTTACTCCTCTCTAATCGTATTCCCGCTTCGCCCGTTAACTTTACTTAAAAGCACGGTGATATATTTTTCTACCTTTTACTGTTTCACTCTATCTTACGAGTTAAACCTTGTTAAGGCATCAGACAAGAACTAAACAATTCCAGGTGCGATTTCAATTTATTTTATTCAAATGCAATTCCGTTTCTCTAACCCCACAAAAACCAAAGAAAAACGTTATGACAATTCTGATATGTTATTCACTCGCCTGAAAATCTTCCTAATAATCACCTACCTTTCACCATCGTACTTTAACTTGCTTGTCAAACTGCAGCGACAACAATATTTATACTGAACCCACAACCGGTTATAAATTCCCTCACCGGTAAAACGCACACTAATACACTTGTTACACTAGTCCAAAACTGTCGTGTTTATTAAAATTATTTATAAAAATGTTATACCACTTCATTAGATAAAAGATCATAATCTCGTTAAAATATTTTTATTTATTCTCTGTCAATTGCTATAAGATGTTGGGAATGATAGGCCGAAAGATATGGGTGCTTTCTCCAAATCTTTAATTCAATCTTGAGAATTTCTCCCAGACTTTTCTTCTTCTTTATGTGCTGTGTCTCTTCATAGGCGTTCATAACTCTCAACAGCTTCCTGTCTCTTGTAGCTTCTTAATAAACATTACCTTAATGTTATTTCTCCTAAGCCCTGTTCAGCCATCCATTTAATCAAGCTAACTAAATAAGTAATGCCTTGTTTACCTCTGGCTGTCAATAATATTTTGCGAAAGAGGTGGATCCAGAGACTGTAGTTGTAAAATGAACATTATTCAAACTTGGTTCACCCATGTTGAACTTTTCGCTTATTGAAATAAAATTTAGATTATTATAAAAAATAACAAATGCAAAGAGAATGATATTTTTTATATCCAGAGAAATTACAATACTAATTGACTGAAGATATAATTGTATTTCGTGAATTTAGGGTGGTTTCCTGCAAAACCTCCCCTGGTTAAGTTATACTCTTTTTCTGTATCTACTTAATGTGAGTAAATGTTGTTCCTATCCTGTTCCCGGTTTTCTCTTTTGGTATGATCTAAGCCGAGATTCTTAACCCTCTAGGGCCATTCGTATCATATTTGATACAGTATTTCCCTATAAGGAAACATTTGGTATTTCCCTATAAGGAAACATTTGGTATTCATTGACTGAGCAGTCAGTACTGCTTTCATTTGAAATTTATATAATATTTCTCTTAAAAAATTTTTCAGGAAAATATTTCTTTCAAGGCTTGTTTTCATACTGTATCAAATATGATACGAATGGCCCTAGAGGGTTAACCACCTCAGTTTGTTCTTGGCCTCAATTTTCCTCTTAACTGGATCAGGCATTGTGTTTCCCATTTTTGTATTTATTTTTATCCTTTCCCTCTTTGTTACCGCGCAAACTATTTGATTTTTCTGTTAGGCGGAATACAGAACCCCTTTCTTAGGTTCCCGTGCGAATATGTGGTATTATGGTATATGTAGGATTGTAAGATGATGGACTACTTTTGTGGTGAATGAACAATTTGTAATAAGTGATTGGGTTGTGACTCTGATTAGCTACGTTTAGAATAGAAAGCGTAGACCATCCTCAACTCACTCCTCCTTCGGCCATATGCCGCATATATTGTATTATTTACAATAATAAACATTTATATTTCGTGAATTTGAAAACAAATATTTCTATCTATTTTAGATATCCGACAAATAAATTCTTAGCAAACATATTTATTTTTTAATGCTATTACCCGAAATCGCTTTTTAAAAAAAATTATTTTCATTTTCTTTATATCTTGCGTTGATTTGAAATTAAATCTATTTAAGGTTTTCGCTGATTCCGTTCAATTTTTTATCAATTTACTTTTACCTTATAAAGTTTATTACATGCAGATGTAACCTGGGGCAGTGTAACAAATACCATGAAAGATAAAAAAAATTATAATCTAGTCGTGTGGTTAGTTTATCTTCATGTGCAAAGTAAACGTTTTCTCGAGAATAAAAAATGAAGAATAGTATCTCAAGTGTCTGAATTAATCATATAATAATTCTGCTTGTTCATTCCTTAGTTACTTAGTTTCTCTATCAGTTACGCCACTTACTCTCTACACGAGCTTTTCTTTCCCCTCTATCTCTCCTCAGCCTTTCCCTCACCTTTGCCAAACGGTAGGGTAGTAAATAGTGAGAGAGTAGGAGGAGAGAGGCTATAGCATTACCGTATCAGTAGCAACTTAAGCTGGTGGTTGTAGCAGTAATTGTGTGTGTGTGTATCTATGTGTTCTGTACAAATAGTAAAAATAGGTAGGTTTGTTGTGGTATCCCGCGACCTAATAACGAAATTTTGGGCCTCTACACCCTTGGCCATTACTCAGTTGGTCTTTTCTGTTTACAATGGACACATAACCATGATTTTTCAGTAATAAAAAAAATTATCTTTCAGAATCTCTCAGAAAATAGCGTACAGTATTTTGATTATACTCTGTGCATACGCTGCTTAATATAAGTTTACAGTAAAGTAGCTTCTATGGACATTACTCTTATAGATATTTTAATAAAATTACACTCTGTTTTATAGTTGTTTTATTATTCAATACCGTTATGTCCGAATACGTTACTATCATTTGTAGTATGACAAAGGAAAATTTGTCCAGGAAATCATAATTACCTTTCCGTGGAAATTCCACGGGTTCTCCTAGTAAACATTATTGCTCTCAGATACTTGAAAATTTAATATCCATAACTTGCAGGAGTCAGAGTTTTTCATATTTTTTATACACAAATGTTCCTAATTAACAGCAATACATATTATTCTGTATATTTAAAATGAGTACCCTTAATGCATGGTGTGCTATGTTAAGTGACGCTGTAGATATTATAATCTAAATCAATAATTTTCTGAACTGAAAAGCAATTAAACATTTAACTTAGTAAAAGTACTTTCAAATATTTCTGCAGCCTCAAAATTAATATCGTTTCGAAATTCCATCATTAATAGTCTGCGTATATGTGCAATGTTCCTTCATAACGTGGACTATAATGGCGTTCCACAATTTCTTATCCTTCCTGTAACTCTCTGTATGGTTTGTATTTTCATCATAAATTCTCAGTCCCTGTTCTGGTAACCTTTTACAAAATCTCCTTAGGGAGTTACTCGAGATTTTCCTTGGTCTCTTAAAATAAAACCAGAAAAAAGGATTAAACACTAACTAAAAGAAGGTAGAATGTATGTTTTTCTGCACATGATATCTTTAATATTCCATGCTTCAATTTCTCCCATTCTTTCTGAGGCTGAATAAGACTGTTCTTTCTGTTTTCATATTCCTTTAAACTTCGTTATTGCTCATCTGTTCATATCATGGGATTCTCTCCATACTTTTGTAGAACCATGTTTCTGTTTCCTCAAGTCTGTACGTCATCTATGATGACATTGTCCAGCATTCATTGCCACATAGGAAGATTGGTAATACATAACAAAGGTTGATTTGAAATTAAATCTATTTAAGGTTTCTGCTGATTCCATTCAATTTTTTTCAATTTTCTTTTCTAAGACATTGATTATATTACGTTATAAATTTTATTAGATGCAGATCTGCGTTACCTACTGTTTTTTTTTTGTACTGAAATTGTTCATTTTTTTGTAAAAAAAACAATTTACGATCTTGGTTGCTCGCAAGATTTAGTTTACAAAGGTCGTAGAAACCCATTAACTTTCAGGTTGGCCGAGCAATGTATGTCAGCCATTTGAAATCAATTATTTTCATAAAAAAGTGTTTTTGTTTTAAAAATTTTAAAATAGGAGTACAGAATTTATTAAAATTTATCACCACAATTCAAAGTAACTAATAAACTTTATCAGTAATACGCTAATATGAATATTAAGGTAGAGTTTTTTCGTAGTCATCTCAAAATAATTCCGGATAATTGCGATGATGTGAGTGATGAGCAACGAGAGCGATTTCATCAGAATATCAAAACACTGGAAGAACACTACCTGGGAGAGTAGGACAAAGGAGTATCAAAAGGGGCTTAAATAACATTGAACATGAGAGACAATCAAGAAAGAAAAATGTTTTATCATAGTTCATATGTTCACGAAGTTTTTATTTCTCCTGTTAGTTAATGATTAAATGATTTGATGAAATACTTGTTGCTCTTGGTATAATTAATCGTTTTATTTTAAATACTGAAGGTTTGATTGTTACTGGAAAAAAGTATTTCTTAATAAGACCAATATTTTTTGGTTTAAGAAATAATAGAGGGGTTTCCATGAATTTACTTTGAGAAATATTGCCATCGGTCAATATCATATATACAGAAAACAAATGAGAAAAATGGTTTTTTTTGCAAAAAATGAGACGTTTTTGTACAGCAAAAATGGTAGCTAACCAAGGAAAAGTAAGGTCAGTTTTAGAGTTAGCGCTCTCAAAGTATGTAAAAAATATGTTTAATGTCCTTTTGATCTTTAGACCAGTGTCAATTACTCTTTTCTTTTATTCTGATGACTTTTTTGTTCCTATTATTTGGCTTTGTTTAGGAGAGGCAATATTTTCCTATTCAAATGTGCCTTCATTGTCAAATTCGTTTTGCCATCTGTTAAAACACTTCTAAAATTCGAATTTTCATAAGTGTTAGATTTTAGTATCTCGAATTCATAGTTTCCATTTGGTCTGTTCATTACTATCAAAGAAAACTTTGGGGAATTATAGATATTTAACCAACTTAGTTGTTTCGCATTTATCCTTACACCCAATTGAACTGAACATGTTTCAGAAGCTCAATTTTATAACAAGAGCTACATTTTGTGAATCGTTATCACAAAATATTAAAGGTGAGTCAAAATGTAATATAATTCTATTTATTATATGAGAAATAAAGAACACAATTAAACATCGTAAATTAGAATTTAATTATACACATTGGTGCTTCATACCGGTTCTCACCGTTGTTTGTATTATCCGAAAATAATCTTATATGTTGATATCCGATGGTCTAGGTTAAAAGTTAGCATTGCTAAACTCGTGTACGCTTCTTCTTCTTCTTCTTCTTCTTCTTCTTCTTCATGAGCCGTATCATGGACTTCCACTTTGCTCTGTCTGTTGTCGCTCTCAGTAATTTTCTCTTAGTATCCCTCAAAGCCCCGCTCCGTCAACCATTTGCTCAGACCTAACAAGTACGTCCCGTGCTGCTTTCCTCTGTCTATTCTTCCATTTATCCAACCTGTGAGTATCAAATTTTCTAGGCTTTCTTTCCTCATTACACGTCCCAGGAACCTCATTTCTCTTTTCCTGAATTTTATTATCAGTTTACTTCTCGTTTACATCCTTTCCAACAACTCATCGTTGCAAACGTGCTGTGTCCATGGTATCCTCAGCATCCTTCTGTAAAACCTCATTTCTGCTGCCTCAAGCCTCTCTATCTTTGATGAGATTGTCAGATTGTCCAGTATTCACCCCCATACAGAAGGACTGATATCACGTAAAAATCCAGCTCTCTTTTCTTTGTTTCTAATGAGATTTTCTTGCTTTTCAGTACGCGGGCTGGCTTCTGAAATGCGTCTTGTCCATACCAATGTGTTTTGGATCTCCGTGTCGCATTTTCCATCCTCTGTCAAAACACTTTCCAAATATTTTAATTATTTTATTTGTTTCCACTTTCTGCTGATGACCATGCACTCAATTTTCTTGCGGTTTATGCTCAACCCTTTCTTTTCACTTTCTTTTGCTAACTTCTGTAGAAGGTCCTCCATTTTCCTTCCCGTGTCTGCTATCAGCACCGTGTCATCCGCGAATCTGATATTGTTGAGATTGTGGCCGCCAGTGACGAATCTTGGCAAGGATTTTATTTCTCTCATAATTGCTTCGCTGTACTGGTTGAAAAAATCCGGTCAGAAAACACTTTATATATATATATATATATATATATATATATATATATATATATAAAATGTTTTTTTTTTAATTCAAACAATCATCCTCATCATTTGTATTTACTTCTGAGATGAGTAATTTTCAATATTTTTGTATTATTTTGAACTATGTTTTTCTCATTTTGGTTGATATAGATGTTATAATATCACAATAATCAACAAAATAATCCATATCAGTAAATAAATGGACACCTGATGATGACTAGAGGGTACTTAGTAGAGAAGTTATATCTATTATAACATTTATATCAACCAAGATAAGAACAATAGTTCGAAACATTACCAAGATATAGTCATCCTCATCGTCAACAATAACAACTCACTAGTAAAATTCAAGTTATAACATCACAATGATCAACAAGATAATCCATATTAGCCAAACAATTATCCCCTGATGATGACTAGAGATTACTTGGTTGAAAAGTTGTGTCTATTTTAACATCTATATCAACTAAGATGAGAAAATAGGACCAACGTTTTTTATAAATTTACATGTCTCTCATGGAACCGCGTTACTGATAAAACAAATTGCTGAATGATAATCACATATCACATACAACTACATACTTATTAAGAAGACTTAATTTGTATACCTCGGATGATAGCACCATTAAGACCTACAGGGAGAACTACGAAGATCTATCCGTGAAAGAGTTAAAAGAATACGAACATAATACGCTCATTTAAATTCAGGAAAATGATTAAATATATGATGAAATCATTAACAACGCAAACAAAAAAAAATCTCAATAATATCATTTATTAATACGACGGCCACTATGTACGGACAGTGTTTGGAAAGTAAATGTCTGTTTTGAAAATCTACATATACAGACAGGAAAACATATGTGATAATGGCTAACAGATAAACCCAAATCCCTCTGAACCACAGATCATTTCGACAGTTTTTACACACTCTATATCCAAAAATAAAATCACTTATACAAATGCAAAATATACTAAAAAGCTTAACTGCAGTGTATTGTCAGTGATCTTCAATGAAGGCAAAACAAAAGGGGCATTTCTTCAAAGATGATGAAGAAACAAGATGCAAGAGAAATGTGGTTCTACAGAAGGATGTTGAGGATACCCAGGACCAAACATATGAGCAACGAAGAGGTTTTGGAGAGGATGCAAACAAAAAGGAAACGTATACACCAAGAAGATACAGCTGAAGTTTCTGAGATACGTAATGAGAAAGGAGTACGAGGCGAATCTAATACTCACAGAACGGATAGAGAGAAAGAGAGACAGAGAAAAAGAACATAAGACATACTTAATGGGCTTCAGTAAATAGATGATGAAGAGTGTTAGGGAGCAATACCAAGATGAATAGTGTTAAAAACGACCAGGATGGAAGTAGAAATCCATGATGGCTTACATTCTGAAAGGACACGGCACGTGAAGAAAAAACTGTCCAAATACGGAATTATATATAAAAAGAATTCATGTAAGAATTCTCGGTTTTAGCATACATATTTTTGCGAATATACACGTATATTTTATTGCTATTGACGTTACATTATTTTTTTTTTTTTATAATCGTGTCGCCCCAGGCAAGGCATTTTACTGCCACTATTGTGCAGGAGGTTAGACTGGAAGAACGTTATGAGAAGGAATGAGAGGTTGCGGAGGGAGGTGTCAGGAAAAGAGTAGGAGAAGGAAGAGAATACTGATGAGAGTGGGGTGGACGAAGAAAAAATAATGAGAGGGAGAATGTAAGTTAGTGAGACAGGAGATGACTATTGGCTTTATATTTAAATTCTTGGAGATTATAGCTGACGGGAAAACAGATATGCGGAAGGGAATTCCACAGGCGGGAAGTAAGAGAAAAAAAGCTGCTGGAGTAGAATATGCGTCTGCAATTTATTGGTTTCACAGTAAAAGGATGTGACCTAGTTGCCAATCTTGTGGCTCGAGGAAATTCCTCTATAGTGGGTACCAGTGAGCTAACTTCATCGGAGCAGAAGCTGTGAAAGTATTTGTAGAAGCGACACAGGGAAGCCATACTGCGTCGGTGAGAAAGCGACTGTATCCTAGCTGCCAAGTCGGGATCGATCACATTACAGATTCTCGTGGATTTGTTCGAGGACACTTAAAAAACTTCATAAAAAATTTAATGATAGTTTAATTCTAACTTTTTTCCATTGTTAATTTATTCTAGTTTTACTTTTATTATTTATTAATTGTAATATTGTTTTCATTTTTTATACATTCCAAATTTGCTTTTATTTTTATTAATTATATATTTGCTTTCATTGTTTAATAATGCAATCTTCACTTTTATTGTTTAATAATTCGAACGTTGTTTTCATTGTTTATTAATTGTAACTTTGCTTTCATTGTTTCTTAAAAATATTTTTACTTTTAACATTTAATAACGTTGTTTACATTGCTTATTAAATTTGACTTCACATTCATTGTTTACTAAATATATCTTTACTTTTTGTGTTTATTATTTTAATGTTTTTTCATTGTTTATTAAATTTAACTTCGCTTACATTGTTTATTAAATATATTTTTTCTTTTAGTGCTTATTATTCTAATGTTTTTCATTGTTTAAGAAGCTTTACTTTTACTATCTTCTTCTTCTATGTGCCCTGTCCCTTCAGGACGTAGGCGATCATGGATCTCTACGTCTCCCTATCCCTTGTGGCTCTTAGTATGTTTGCTCCTGTTGCTCCTGGCAACCCCCGTTCCGTCATCCACCTGATCAGACCCTGCAAATATGTTATCCGCTGCCTTCCTCTGTCTCTCCTTCCTTCTATCTGTCCAGTCAGTATCAGGTTCTCCAGACTCTCCTTCCTCATTGCATGTCCCAGGAACTTCAGTTGTCTCTTCCTGATGCTCAGCATCAATTTCCTTTTTGTTGACATTCTTTCTAACACTTCGTCGTTGCTTGTATGCTCAGTCCACGATATCCGTAGCATCCTTCTGTAGAACCACATTTCGGCCGCTTCCAGTTTTGTCCTCATTTTCGATGATATTGTCCAGCATTCACAGCCGTATTGAAGAACTGACATCACGTAGCAGTCTAGAACTCTTTTCTTCGTTTCTATTGAGATCTTCCTGTGTGTTAGTATTTTGCTCATCTTCTGGAACGCGTCCTTTGCCATGCCAATTCGCCTTCGGATCTCCGTGTCGCACTTTCCATCTCCTGTTAGAACACTTCCTAGGTACTTAAATTCTTGGACTTGTTTGATTCTGTTATCCCCCACCTGTATTTGGCATTTTGGGTTGTATCTTTTGCTGATGACCATGCACTCTTTTTTCTTCAAGTTTATTTGTAGTCCTTTCTTGTCACTCTCCACTGCTACTTTCTGTATGAGATCTTGCAGTTTCCTTTCCGTGTCCGCAATCAGTACTGTATCGTCCGCGTATCTTATGTTGTTCAGTTCATTAATTCTAATTTTCCTTTTATTGTTTATTAATTCGTTCTTTCAAGTAGTTGTATTGTCTAACCTTCCTTTAATAGCTTAGTTTTAGTGTATTTTCAGTTTTTATAATTCTAAAGCTGTTTTCACAATTTATTAGTTCTAAAGATATTTTTCGTATTAAAGCAAACGCTATTCTCAACGGTTATCAATTCTAAATTTATTTTCGCTTTTTATTATTATCATGTATCGCAGTTTATTAATTTTAATGTTGTTTTAACTGAATATAAATTCTAGTGTAAGTTTAAACGTCAGATATTTTTAATTTATTTCTCTTTGAACACTGATGTAATGCAAAATAATAAAATGCGTAATCACAAGTCTGAACAGTTAGGGACATGAGTTCAAATGATGTAAATAATGTAAGTACTACCCCATCATAGAAGTATAGACAAATACTAAAAACACATATTCCATATTAACTAAAGCGGGAAAAAGATTACCACACTAGTTATGAGAAATCTGTTATGATTTTTTTTAATTTTAGTATATAAGTAATAAGAATAAATTTTAAGAATTTGGTAGAGTTTATTTAACATTGGAATTTTTGTTATAGTTATTTGAAACAAAAAACGATAGAAATTAGGAACTTAAAATAGAAGAAAAACACAAATGTTAGATGTACTGTTCTAAGAAATTTAATTATCATATATATATATATATATATATATATATATATATATAATGTATCGAGGCAGCAGGTAATATCCTAAACAGATATTGTTTAATATAACAAACAATGAATGTCGAGTATTTTAATGATGAGCCGTTCTAAACATCGTATTTTGGCTTTAATTCAGGTGAGAATAAAGACAAAAATTGTCCAACATTAGGATACATTTTTATTACGATGGTTCTAAGCTTTCGGCTCACATGAGCCATCTTCAGAAAGGTTGCAAGGATGTTAGCATAAAAACATCCACTGTCAAAGATGACTTTATATTGTGTTAATATAAAACATTGTTATGCAACGATAACAGACACCGTATATTGCTTGAAAGAAAACAAAACAGTAAAGTGATTTGTACGAAAGAACAAAAGTAGAGCAAAAAGTTCAGTACACTAAATCTAAAAATGAGCTAAGACAGACCGCCCTTTCACACAACGGATTGTGTGAAACTGCGGTCGATGTTGGCTCATTTTAAGATTTATTGTACTATATATAGCATTTCTGTACCCAACACCAACATCAAATTACACCCACTACGCATCATCTGTGACAGCCAAAAATATTTTTTCTCTTCTGCTCAATATGTCCAAATAGTGGATATATTGGTGAATCTGGAAACTGTTTTAGATTCAGTTTTAATAATCATAAACTAAGCATACGCCAAAACAACCCATATTCTCCTATAGCTGCACACTTCAATCAACCAGGACACACATTAGAAAACTGCAAATGTTTACTGATAGATTCCGATTTTAGTTCCACATACTCACGCAGAAAGAAAGAAAAATACTGGATTTTAAAACTAAATACATAGAGGCTAGGGTTAAATAGGGACTTAGGTATTTTGAATCTTTATAAATATTTCAATAGTTAAACATTTTTTAGATACACTTAAATTTTTTTCTTTAAAACAACATTTAAAAGTATTACGGTTAGAGTTACGTTTAAAAATATTCAGGCTCTGTTGCTTTCTGCATCACGTGACGGACGTTTCTAATTTAATTTTTTTTCAATTTTAAAATCATTTGTTTCTGATGAAAGGCCGAGGCCGGCCTGAAATATCAAATATATATTTATATGATAATAGAAATAAATAAATACTGTAAAAAATACATTTTTAACTTTTTAGTAGTTTTTCCTATATATATATATATATATATATATATATATATATATATAGAGAGAGAGAGAGAGAGAGAGAGAGTATGATGGGTAAATTTTTGACAAGTTATATGCTTAATTTCGCGCATGCGCTTTGTTCATTTTGTATTTTGTCGACTGTTAGTTGAGCATCGTCTGTGAGCAAAAGTGCACCATGACGCAATTCACTCAAACAGAAAACAGCATGCTGTACTGCTTGGCATTCGCACCAGAAACTCTAATATGAGCATTTCAGAGTGTTTGGGTGTCAATCAGATGAGAGTGCAGAGGATTTGATAAACGTTGGATGATATATCCTATTAACATCATCGTGTTTGAAGTGATCACTAGTATTTCCAACGTTATGTCTTCCATTCCCCTTCTCACAGGGCCCCAGACTCAACACAGAAAACTATATCAGGTGGCGGGGGAGAGAGTTTTGGTCAAGAGGGTGGCTGCTAGAATACCTTAAGTCAGGCAACCATGCTACAGAAAGAGTAAAACTCGTCATGGCTGCCAGACTGTTTCTTTGGCTACATTACCTCTTACATCTTGACACCTTACTCCCTAGACCATCCAACACTTGATTAATTATGAGTGGAGCGAATTTGAGGGAGAAACCAAAAAACAAAAAACGCTGTAACACCAAAAGGTCAACTAAAGGCAAATATTATAGCAACAGTCATTAACTTAAATAAGGAGACCGTCCAGGAGACTTGCAGTAGATTACGAAGTCCTCTGGATGCCTTGTTTAAAGGCAATTCCAATTATATTGGATAAATTTACTCTTTAGTATTTCAAAATATTTTTGTGCAAAATTTTTCAATACATCTGTTAAAATAAAATATCAGTGTAATTTTCATTTTTACGTAATTTAGATGACAAATTATCCATCGCACCCCGCATTAACGTTATAATTAATAAACTGAGAAAGCAGCTTTAGAATTATAAAAACTGAATATACGCAAGAATTATATATAAATAAATAAATATATATATATAAATGGTGTGACGTTACTGTCTTATGCACTATACTAAAGTTTTCTCTTATCGAGCACTCTCACGGAATGTTGTTCCTCCACAACTTTGATCTTCACAAATTTAAATGCAATGTTATCATCTTCTGCCTTTTAGATTATAGTTTTTTTATTCTAATTTTTCTCTATCCTAATTTTTTCTGATAGTGTTTCATTTTTCATAGTCCCTCATACTGAGAAATATTTTGCGTCTTAGTGGCTTCATTTCCATTTTTCGTTTGAAATCATTAAAAATATTTATACATTTGTTAGTGAATGTACTCGATATGAATTGAACGCTATTATACACGTGCTATTGATCAAACTAAGCAAAATTGATTAACACCTTACAGGAAAAAAAGCTGCTTTTATTATTTAATAAAATAATGATTAGTAATTCGACCTGTAATAACTGTCCCTTATTAGTGATTATGTAGTAAACTAAGAAGACATTACTAATTATTCATAGGTTATCTAGTTTGTAGAATTAGGTAAGCTAGATTTGGTCTATTCCATACCAATAATGAGTCTGATTCTGATTGAGTAAGTCATACATTTTTTTCTCTAGTAATTTCCGTATACAATATCATGCGTTGAAACGTTTAATGTTCTTTCACCTCTTAAGAGCCAGGACGTTGTCTACTGTCAACATCAATCTAATGAGACTGTATTAAATGAGTCTGTAGAATATTTTTTAATACAGATTTTGCTTTCAGTATAACCCGATACTTCAGTAACATTAAGAGTTTGTTTGCCAATGTTCTGCAGCTGCTCTCTTTTCCGTGGGCAGAGCAGAGAAAAAACACTTGATATCTTTTGCACACGCAAGAGACACGCTCAAACATTTTTAGTTTAATGCGGAAAAAATATCGAATTCACACGCATAAGAAATGTGATTTATAATATAGAACTGTATTCTTTTAAAGAACCCTGTATGGAAATTTATTATTTATTCTTATAGTAAATGCTTACAAAGGCTGTTATTATCAATTTCTGAGACTATTCTACGCGATGGATGTGCGTTGTATTGGAGTGGATATCAGCTCGAAAAGAGAAATCGACAGAGCCGGGTTCGACTTCCAGTTGAATTCTTTACATTTACATACACTTAAATACACCGAGGAAAGGTATAAATCCTTCGCTTTTCCATCCAATTATGGGTTAAATAGCAGGACAGACTGGGTTCCGTTGCCTTTGTTGGCAACCAGTCTACCGCAAAAAATAATGGCATTCTAATCCGTGACATAATCGCCTAAGATTGTATCACGTATAGCAAATAACTGAAGACTATTCTGATCAGCAACACATTGGATCGTTTCTTAGGTGGGGGAAATCCTGTAAATCAAGCTTACCTGAAATTGATAGAAGATCAGAAACTGAACCGAAAAGAGGCATCATATCACTCACCGAAAGGTGAAAACGTGACAATCGAAAGCTACCATTAAAAACCTGTCAACGGATGGATAAAATTTCTTGTGCAGCCCAGATCTTTCTAGTACGATGCACTGATGACACGGTAACGTAGCGGAAAGATTTCTAAATTGCACTCAACGTTAAGAGTGGAGATTTCTCCGAGAGATTCAAGGATCACGTGTCCCTGACAAATATAAAACATCGACTATGGTTTAACCTGGACAGAGACAGGCTTCGACAAGTTTGCTTAACAAGGTCTATCTTGCATAATAAGAAGACTTAGCTTCACTGATATAAATGCAATGTGAAATGATAACACGATATCGTAATAGAAGAGTTTCTACCCTAAAATTAATGGACACTCATCCGGTGTATGACGATAAGCTACGTCTTAACTGCTGTTGTTTTAGGTTTAACATGACTGGGTCAGCTATTAGGGTCCAAGTTACAGAGAAATAGCGAACTGGAGTTTAAAACATTATGAAAATGCAAAAAAAAAAAAGGAAAAAATGAGCTGCCTATTTAATTGCAGTTATTCTCATTTTAATAATCATTTAAGATGTTATCTGTATTGCCTTGATGGAGGGTTTGGTCTTTGACTGCTCTTGTTTATATATATATATATATATATATATATATATATATATATATATATATATATAATCATTTCACCACAAGCAAGGCGGTTTTACTGCCACTGGTATGCAGAGGGTTACATAGAAGGAGAGTGGTGAGAAAAAGGAGAATACTGGTGTGATGACAGCTGATGAGAGTACAATGGACGGAGAAAAGAACATGAGAGAAAGGATGCAAGTCAGAGAGATAGGAGATGGCAATTGACCTTACATTTAAATTCTTGGAGATTGTATATGTCAGGGAAGCAAGTATACGGAAGAAAATTCCACATGCGGGAAGTGCGAGAAAATAAACTGTTGAGTAGAAGTTTAACCTGGAGAGAGACAGGATTCGACAAGTTTGCTTAACAAGGTCTATCTTGCATAATAACAAGACTTTGCTTCACTAATATAAATGCAATGTGAAATGATAACACGATATCGTAATAGAAGAGCTTCTACCCTAAAATCATTGGGCACTCATCGGAGTATGACGATAAGCTACGTCTTAACTGCTGTTGTTTTAGGGTTAACCTGACTGGGTCAGCTATTAGGGTCCAAGTTACAGAGAAATAGTGAACTGGAGTTTAAAACATTATGAAAATGCAAAAAAATAAATTTTAATAATAAAAATACTGGCAATAAATTTTTTCATAGAACAGAATTAGCAGAAATAGATTAAAAAGTTTAAAAATTAAAAAATTACCAAATCTTCAAAGAAGTCACAAGTCATCATGACTGAGCAAATAGCTATCCTCCTTGGAAGACGGGTATCTTTGAAAACGAGTGGCCAGCCATTATATATTATGTGCTCTTATGATTTTTCTTTTAAAAACTGAAATTGTTCAAAGGTTTTTTTAATTTACAAATCACTCTATATACGCAAAATTTACACATATTTTTTTACAAGCGAAACAAAATACATTCTTGACAATGGCCAAAAGTATAGCCAAAAGCGCTCGAAAATACAAAAATACTTTTCAAAAAACACAAAAATTAAATATATTATAGTCAAACATGAGGACATAATAACCACACCTAAAAATCAGTTCTTGAAAATGGCCGGTGAAAGAGTTTGAAAGCACTTGGAAAGTCGAAAATTCTGTAAAACTTATACATTCCTTATCTCCATCAAAAAGGAAATATGTAAAAATACTGGGATAATTAAATAAAAATTGAATAGAATTTCTTAGTCGGTCATTTAAAAAAAAACATGTTTAAATGAAAGATTGTTGTCTAAATATAAACTAATAAATATATATATATATATATATATATATATATATATATATATATATATATATAATCTAAGTATGAGACTATAATGAAAATATTCTCTGTTTTATCCTAATAATATTTGAGGAGAAATGTTGGAAAACGCTTACGTCTTTTTCGTATATATTCAAATGAGTACACGATTATCTGCTTTATTTTTAAACAGATGTTTGTAAGATAAATCATAGAAGACGTCCCATGAAAACTGCACGTCTTATCTGGCGCGTAAATTTAATTTAATTTCAGCTATTCTCCTTTTGTGAATATAACAAATGAAAATGTCACAGAAGCAGGCGTCTCTGAGGAAATACTTTCCTTTGACGTTTCATCCCGTAAACAAGTGTTCTATTTTAAATACAATGAAATCGACAGAAAACAGTGAAACCTTTCTTACCAGAATGATATTTTCAATCACATAAGTGTAAAAGTATAAATAAGAAAAAAAAAACAATAAATAAATGGATAAATAAATAAATAAATAAATAACAAAACAGTTGCCATTCAAATAAATCTGTAAGTTTTTTGGTGTATCGAAATAAAAACCACAAATCGGCACATTTAGGAAAAATTATTCTTTGTTTGACTCACTGATTTTTTATTTATTTTACGGCTTATCAACCATTTAAAGCAGGTTATTTAAAGCCATAAAATATTTTAGGGATAATGATGATTATTACAACTAATTAAATCATAACTTGGAGGAAGAAAAGGTGGATTACTACCTTTCTTAATAGAATTTTCGCAGAAGTGAATATAATGAGCTCGACTGAAATTGAACCTTGGTTCTCCTAATTCCAATTCTGAATCGTTATCCATTACACCAACCTTACATCCAAGCTAAAACAACCTTCTCTTTTCTAGAGGTCTCTCATGTAGGTACTGACCGACTCGATGCTGTTTGACGTTGGTGATCATATGAGAAACTATGTTTCAACGTGACAGAGTCAGGAAACTAGGATTTCCAAATAATGTATAGTATCTGAGGAGTATAACATCGAGAAGTGATAATTAAAGTGAAAAGAGTAGAATTGAAGATTTATTTTGAAGTCTTGCTACAATTTTCTGTTACAGATTTTAGTTATTTTGGGAAAAGAGTTACAGCCTCGCTTGATTTAGATGAGTTTCGTTCTAAAAAGTTTTATCTTAAGTCTGAATAAAGTTTTTTTTTTACCTGTGTCTGAAGGTTGTATTTGGTTGCGTTTGTTTGTTCGTCAGTATGTCTGTGGTCAAGAGGTCTCAAAACCCGCTGGGTGGATTCGGATGAAACTTATAGAGATAATTGAACACATGACTGAAACAAACTGTATAGATGTAAGGATTCGATCCGATTTGGAATAAAGGTTTTGAGTTATTTTTCATTTTTTTTTTTTTTGCTAATATTTTTGTATGTTTCACGTGCCTAATACTGACTTTCTTCCCCTAAATTACGTCATTACAGTTTCTGAACATTTTTTTTTTCAGGAAAATATTATTCTTTACAATATAAATTTAATATTTAGCATCCAAAAGGAAAAAATGAGCTGCCTATTTAATTGCAGTTATTCTCATTTTAATAATTCATTTAAGATGTTGTCTGTATTGCCTTGATGGAGGTTTGGTCTTTGACTGCTCTTGTTTATATATATATATATATATATATATATATATATATATATATATATATATATAATCATTTCACCCCAAGTAAGGCAGTTTTACTGCCACTGGTATGCAAAGGGTTACATAGAAGGAGAGTGGTGAGAAAAATGAGAATAATGGTGTGATGACAGCTGATGAGAGTACAATGGACGGAGAAAAGAACATGAGAGAAAGGATGCAAGTCAGAGAGATAGGAGATGGCAATTGACCTTACATTTAAATTCTTGGAGATTATATCTGTCAGGGAAGCAAATATACGGAAGAAAATTCCACATGCGGGAAGTGCGAGAAAATAAGCTGTTGAGTAGAAGTTGCTGTTATATTTTATTTCTTTCACTGTAAAAGAGTGGGGCCCAGTTGCTAGCCTATATACGAGTAGAGAAAGATATACCAGAAAACATCGATTGTTATTACACATCGAAACATTTTTTTTCCTACCGATAACTTCTTTGCTAACATCGGTAGACTAAAAATGTATGCCTGTTACTAGCGGAAATACTATTCGAAGAAGATGTTAACAAGACATAAATGGTGTGAAATCTTTGGTAGAATATGAGATGATGAGGGTTAGTCAATGGAAAGTTCTAGATTGTATTCAGATATACATTGTTTTAGAAATCCCGGGTTGATCCATAGTTTAAAAACACAACAATTAAGCAAAAAAAAAAAAACACCAAAAAACGCGTGACTTCTTCATTCTTTTCTACAAATATTCTTATGCAACTGCTCTAGGAAGTTTTTTTTTTCCCATGATGCCTCAACCATATAAATTTAAGCCTGCTCGTAGATTGACATCTAGGTTCCACCCTTTTAACGTTTAAATGTAGTTAAATGTAACCGCTACTTCTACTCGCACAGTGTATATTTTCTCGAATTTCCCGCCTGTCGCAATCCGTTTTGTTTACCTGCTTCCCGGATTGCTACAATCTCTATAAATTTAAATGCAACACCAATCGCCATCTTATATATTCTTGAATCCCGTTCAACTTTTATCCTTTCTACAATACCCCTTTCTCAATGTAACCCGTTGCAGACTAGCAGCGGTCCTGCTTTTCTCTTATGGGGAAATGATAAAAAAATATTTTCAGAATTAAGAAGAACTTTGCACATAACGCTACATCGCATTCGACGCAGAAAACGAAGGAATTTCTCATTCAAATGAATTTCAAAGACACACGCTGGATAAAACATTGGATTTCTTCCCTCGAGTGTAATACAACTGAAAAATTGTGAAGTATTTTTAAGAGGAAACTTTACATTTCGCAGTAAAGAAACAACATGTCCATCAGCGCACACACGCATATATAGCTGTTTATGTGGCCGGCTATACGCTTCCGAGTATACTCGTCCGCTAATTCGTCTATCCAATATATATATATATATATATATATATATATATATATATATAGAATTTATCACATAAATATCATTACAAAATAGCTACTTTTGTAGAGATATTATGACATATTTTGGTTATAAATTCTAAATAAATATTATTCGTCCCACTTTATATTAAACACTTTTTAAGAATAATGTTTTTTGAAAAGGGAATTTTATTCCATCAATGTCTACCTTAAACTTATATATATATATATATATATATATATATATATATATATATATATACACTTCTGAGTGTATGTGTTTCTGTTGGTTGGAATTAAGAATGCAATATATATTTGAAGAGTGAGAGATCTGGAAACGGAGAGACAAATGAATGCAATTCTCAAATAAAAGCAAATATTAAAAATCAAACAGTATACAAATAGACGTATATAAGAAAAGATTCATCTGAGTGATATTAGTTTATCTCGAACTTCGGAAATCCAAATAAATGTCGGAGATGTTCTAGTCATTCATGTTGCACATTAGTGTAAATCTTTGCACCCATAGAAGATTGATTTATTGCACATTTCCCCCATAAAAAATATTCGACAGGTCGATAGAGAGATATACATATGAAGAGAAATAGATAGATAGATAGATAGATAGATAGATAGATAGATAGATATGAAAAGGCCGAGATAGATAGATAGATAGATAGATAGATAGATAGATAGATTTTGTCTCTTTATTTGGCTAAATATTTTTTCTTTCTTCCCGTTGTTTGGTTCTATTTTAGAAATGTATTTCCAATCAGCAAATGCGATATAAAGATTTTAGGAAAATTAAGTTAAATCCACAAGGGAAAATATAACGATGTGAAAAAGAAAATAAGAATATAGCAAATGAACCACAAATTAATTTCGTATCCTAACTTATATATCGATCACATTTGATTCGAAATAGTCTTTTTTCAAATATTGTGTATTTTTGATTAGATTAAAATCGTAAGAAATTCTATGGTTAAATTCTTGTTTATCGTCTATCTTTGAATTTCATATAATCTCTTCTATGTTTTCAAACATGCTTAAATGCTTACACTACCGTCTCACTGATCGCTGACAAAACCAACACATTCCTTATTCATACATAAAACATACTTCACGTTTTCACTTATTTTAGTAATGATTTTTAATATCAATCCCCACTATGCAAGACAATAATGAGACTACGCTTTAATGGAGTTACTGGTAATGAAGCCGTCTATAGAAGGGAAAAAAATTCCAAATCTAAACAGAAACTAAGGGGCAAATCTTTAATCCTGTTCAAAAGACCAAACGATATGTGAACTTATCTACTCCTATCAAGAACGCAAACGAAAAAAAAAGTAACAGTTAATAAAATTTCCGAATTTAGGCAGAGACGTTATGAATATTGACTTGAAGTACACTTGAAAAAGAACTGGAAACACAATCTTAAAAAAAGGACAACAAATATAAAAAAACAAAAACAAATGATAAACCTCTACTCCGGTTTAAAAGAGAGAAGGGGTGTGAACAGGACCATAAATGAACTTATCTACTTCAGTTGAAAATTTAGAGCTTACCAGGATATTTTTTAAACAGTGAAATTAATTCACATAAAGCAAGGCGATAATGTCACTAAAACGTATGAAAAGTCTTTAGAAGGAACCGGAAACCTAATCTTAAACAGGAAATAAGTGTTAAATCTCTACTACAGTCTTAAAAAAAATGTATGAACCAGCCGAGAGACGAACATAGTTTTATTGAGAGGAAACAGCTAAATAAATAAGAAATCGAAGTTTCAGAATTTAGACAGAGAGGTTACTATATTAAGTAGACTTTAAAAGGATCCGGAAACCTCATCCTAAATTTGAAACAAGGGATAAATCTGCACGCCCGTTCCGAAGACTTTGTAGGAGTATGAATCGAATGATAGATTAACGGTATACTTCGATTAACTCCTATTTATATTAGCATATTCGCACAAAGACATCTCTAGAGATGTTAATAAATAAAAACTTGAAGAATGGTCTAACCATATGTAAGATGACAAAATGTATATTAATTAGAAAGATACGGAACTGAAATGCTATGTAATATCAATTCTCCTATATGGAACTGAATACTGATGAATTTTCCATCATATGAAGAGGAGTCAGAGTTAACATAGATGGAGTTATACAAAAGAATTATGAAAATACAATTAATGGAGCATGTGTACAACGAGGAAGTTTTTAAAATAGAAGCAAGAAGAACAAAGACTTGAAATTAGAAAGAAAGAGTTTAAATTTCTAAGATACATAATGCAAAAAAAAAAACTGATTTCACACGCCCTAGAAAGACCCGGCACATAAAAGAAGAATTCAAAACATTTGCCACTTTGATCTGAGACTGACCTAATGTTATTTCAGTAGTGTGACTGCTTGCGGAAGTGTTTCATTTATTACTTGAAGCATATCTTCCTGTATCCGGTGCGTCTTCATCTATACCCTGTTTAAAATATCTCTTAAGACAGCTACTAAAGAGATATTGTTTTCTAACAGAACTCATATAATTATTTACAATGCAGTTTAGAAATTAAACTCCAGAAATTTATCTCACATCATCTCCTTATCTACCACTTTAGGATTTATCGGTAGCTAATAAACAAATAATTTGAAGTGAATGGATACGCATCCTAAAAATAAACTTCATTACAACGATTGCCTTGTCAGAAAGACCTAGATAATATCGAATATATATCACGCAGATGAATAAGACGGTATAAAAATTAGTTCATGTTTGGGTTTAGGCTTCCATACTCAAGCAGAAAAAAACATATTTGTCTATAGTTCTGAGATGAAATAATATTTAAATTATTTACACTTTTCGAACTGTTGTCCTAATCTTTTTACCATTTTCACAATGCTTCGGCTGTTGTACGCCCCGGACTTTTTCGAGTGACTGAATTTCGATTCGAAACCTTTATTTTGATCACTGGGGTATATTGTTCTCGTTCCATCAGTCATGCCACTTCTGGATCTCTTAGTTATCTCCTTTTGACACAACTCTCTAACATATTTGTGGGCATGTATAGTGAACTGATAACTTTTTAAGTCATTTGTTCACCAAAGTTATTATTTATCATAGCTCATATTGCGATCGATTGCACTATGATTACTGATTAAAAAAATGGTTAGTGAGACACTGGGTTTATAAGTCCCAAAATTTTTACACTCTTTGATTCGTTGATAAAAAGATAAATGCGCTGGTTAAGTCCATCGACTTGATCCAAAGAGTTGTGAATTCAGTATCTTGATACAACAGTAGTGAAAAAATAACTTTGAGAGATGAAGTAACGGGAAATAATTAAGAAAACTGGAAGTAGCATAGCTCATGAATAGAGATTGAAATAAATGGCTGTTTCAAAAATTCCAGTCACCTGATAAAAGCTGGAGCTTACAATGACCGAAACCTCGAGAATATGAAAATAAAGATGAGGAAAACAGTCCGAACCTTGTAAATAATGAAAAAAAGTTTTGTTTTGATACACACTTGGGCACGAATTTGATCAATGTTTATTTTTACACTCGAGTTGAATCTAGTTAATGTTTGTGCATAGACTTAAGTATAAAACCGATAAATATATGTGCACAGACTCAGGACTGAATACGTTTTTTGCTTATCAACTTAAATTAAATGGACTCAATCAATATGTGCATATAAACTCGAGCCAAAATCCGGGCAATAATTACAGACAGACGGGCGTATATAACCGAAGAAATTAAAGACTCGGTCATTTTTTTTTTTTTTTGTTTATAGCTTTGGGGGTATATACATTCGTTCTTTGCTTACAATCACAAACAGAACGCTTGTTAATGTGTATACACTAAATGATGAATTCAATCAATTTATTAGTCAGTATATGAACCAACTACGATGTCACTCTCACGTGGCACCAAATCTTACAAAATAGAAATGAGCCATATTTGTTTCAAAATGTAAAGGACCTTTGTAGAGAATGGAAAGGAAACATATGTTGATATTCTAGCGTTCCTTGAAACCGATTTTTCTGTTGATAGAAATATGACTCATAAACAATATTAACAGCTCCGAGAGACGTAACTTGTACTTGCAAATTTAATGAATGTTCTGCTGTCGATGTTGTTATTGATCAAATTATTAAAAGATGTTCGTCTCAATTTCTGAGAGGTCAGTTAGAAAAGAAAGAAAGCAGTTTACATGACACGTGTTGTATAACTTGCTACGCCTCTAGGATTATCAAATGTACAAGCCAAGGAAATTGAAGTGCGGAACAGTAAACTGAGTCAACTGAAAATGGTTTGTGAGAAAACGAAATCTGATTCATCCGAGGAAGAAATAAACTGTCTAGTCAAGCAACAATCTTGGTATCAGCTTTCTGTAGCTAAACAGGGAAAGCTACTGTCAACAATTGTGGTGGAAAATCTAACTATCAAAATACATCACAATGCCAAGTTAAATGGACACATTATAAATTCTATCACCGCGTAAATCATTTTGATTTTTTTCTAAAACAGGAATAACAAGGACACAGAAAGGCAAATATAATTGTCCGGAATAACTTAATCAATACAAAACTCATATTCTGAAGATTATGTTATTTCTGATGTCAAATTGACAGAAAGCAGGTGTAACTGTTAAAAGGAACAGTCAGCCATTGTTTTTCATAATCGATTTTAGAGCTGGTGTTAATTTAACTTATCTAAATACTTATGATATTTTGAGAAGAGATATTACTGTCAGTCTTGCTTAGTGGAAACACGACAAGAAATAACCATTTTTGTTTAATTACTTTTCACATTTCTACAGACTATTTGTCTGTATTTTGGATATGAGGTATTGTAACTATTAACACTATTTACATTGTTCGGACTGCTGTCCTTATCTTTGTTGCCATATTCACGACATTTTGGCCTTTGAACGCTCTGACCTTTATCAGATGATTGGAATTTTGAACAGAACCCTTTATTTCATTCCCCGGAATAGATTGTTTTCGTTCCATAAGTCATGTCTATTTTAGATGTCTCAGTTATCTCGCAGATTGTTTGGTAAAATCATTGTAAATTAACACTCCTTAATGAAACCAAAACACATATACTCATACGATGTGATTTCGAAAAATTAAATTGAAAATTAAAGTAGGAGAGGCCTTATTGAGAGGCCTTAATCAATTGTAATATATGAAAAATAATTGTAGATTACTAATTTTATTTTTATTTTACTTATTATTTTTTTAAATTTAAGAAATCTCGTGCGGTAAACATATTTTGTTTTGTCTTTCCTAGAGAGATCAATTTACAATAGCAAATTTACCCCTTATCAGCTTTCATAAAATTACTTTTTTTATATTCGTGATCCAGAGTGCTTAATATATAGTAATATCTAAGAAGTTAACGAAAATGACTATTTATATTTGTCATGACTATTATACGACACCGTCGGTTTGCCATATATTTTCGCCCAAAGTATTGCTATATACCAAATTATATATATCTATATCTATCTATCTATCTATATATATGTCAATACTCTTGACAGATAGACAATACCAACGACCACGGATATATAGAAAATTATAATCTTATATATCTTTTCTCTTTGGTGTCGTTGTGTGTAGAAGCGTAATTAGAGGGAGCCACGCACATACGCGCATACGAGGGAGCTGGCTGGCTAGAGTTGTTTTCACGTTCTCTCTGACTCCTCGGCTGTACTCTCTTTTTACACGGACAACCCCAATCTTACATAAGTTGAGGTTTATCGAACTCCGACGAATAGCGTCATCATTGTCTAGGTCATTTGCTTAACATTTTCGCATAGTTATTGTTGTCTTTGGCTAATTACACATGACGTCATCACATTCATCTGCTATTGTTTAACACATCTTGTTTAAACCGAATTAAACTTTTTAGAGTCACAGATGCGTTTGTTTTATCTATTTGATGTACTACAAGGATCGTTTGACTGAGCCAAAATTTCAGAATTGATGGGAATACACATTCTTAGTAAAATTAATGAAATAATCCACATAGATAACTAATAAGAATTTAATTTAGAAACTGACAGTGTATCTCCATATATAAAAACAAACGCAACTTTAAAACACGTAAACTCAAGATCTAATAATCCAAGAAGCATAATCAAACACAGCCATAAGGGAATAGAACGCAGGTTATCAGAAAATTTGTCAAACAAAGCAATCTTTGAAAAAAGACAAAATATAATGAAGATGCCTTAAAAAATCCGACCATAAGAAGAATTTAGAATACAAACCTCAGCCAAACAAAAATAATAGAAAGCCAAACATTATTTGGTTCAACCCATCATTTAACTTAAAAGTAGAAAACAAGATAGGACAAATATCTTTCAAATTAATCAATAAACACTTTCGAAAATCTTAGAATTAAACAAAACTTTCAATAAGAATTCAATCAAATTAAGTTATAGCTGTACTAGATATTTCGAAAAGTACAAAAAAAAACGCTAGAAACCTAATTAACATATAAAATTACATCATTAACAAGGGGTGTAACTGGAGGGACAGAAACAACTGTCCCCTTAATGAATTTTGTGATGCAGCATTAGTTATTTATCAAAGCAGCAGTACATGTCATAAATGGTCAAAGTAAAACATATCTAAGATCCACAAAAGACAGATTTGAAATCAGACGGAGTAATTACAAATCTACATTTAAACTGGAAAGCCTGAAATATTATACCAAACTGGCTAGCCACGTGTGAAAATTAAAGCTTGAATATGGAAAAGACCTTGATATAACTTGGAGCATAGTAAAAATAGCCAAATCATACAATTGGGGTAAAGTATACAGGTAATGCCAGGAGGAAAAATTGGCTATTATGTTGTTCCCAGAAAGAAAAGCTTACTAAATAAAAGATCAGACATTATGTCCAAATGTAATCATACCCATAAATACTGACTAGGATCATACAAGCATGGATGAAAGATGGATATTTTCGATTGTTTAAATATTCCACTCACGCGTTCGTAAAAATCCCTGTTCAAGCGTTTGAAAAAACAGTTATATCAGTTATTGTAAATCACCTGAATGTACCGAAACGTTTAAAATTAGGTTGCGGAAATAACTCATTTCTAATTGAAAAATATTCAAAATATCTACAATATAATTGCATTGAACACTTTAAAATATAATTAAGTACTGGTTTAACTTCATTAGGACCAAAAACTAACTATGTATATATAGTCATCCAAAGACAGATCTGTTTCGCTGTGTCACAGCTCATCGGTACGTTAGACTCTGATTGCTTTTAACCCAGGATTGAAACCCGACCGAATTGACGTCAGTCGCCGATTCTACCTCTGGGCTATGGGCGTTCGGTAGAAGAAGGCAGACATTTTAGCGTGTATATTGTCATTATACCCGCCCAATAGCCAGAGTGCTCTAATCCATTACTGAATGAGCGATGCGTATTGATATTGAAAACAGAAATAGGGTTTTATCCAGCGAGAGCATTTATATAAGCAAAAAAGTGTAAGAAGTCGTGAACGTTTTGTTTAAAGTGTAGATTAAACAACTTCTCACATTTTTTCACCTATACATACCTATATACATATATATAATTCTACAAGTCAAATTTTGAGAGTTGATTTTCTAAGTGCTGCTTAGATGTGGCCCATGCCAAAAGTATGATGCACCCAATGAGAATCGAACTCACTACTCCTAGTTTCTATCGAGACAAGCTTGCTAACCATTACACAAGGGCGAGGTACTCTGCTACATTATGAGAGACTGGTCTTTTACAGAATATTTGTTTGTGCAGTTCATATAATTGCAAGATTATTTACTGTTGAATTCACATTTATAATGACAACGTATTGCATAGAAAAACAGCAGAACAAATAGGTCACAATATTCTGTGTTGATGCACGTTATAGTGTAATGGCTAACAGCTCGGAATGAGAAATTAGAGAGCCGATTTCAAGTCCCAGTCAGATTAGTTATTTTCAATTACTCGCCTATTAATCTTAGGAAAGTTATAAATCCATATCTTCTTTCGCCAAGTATGTATTAAATAACAGGAAAAACAGGGTTCTTTAGCTTTGTCACTCATGATTCAAAAGAAAGATTATTCGTCTAAGCGTGGCACTTAACTGACTAATTCTGCAGTACATTACAGCAGTAAATACCATCAGCTCTTTCAGAGGATCTATTGTATTTAATTAGTTAATACTGTATCGGATCACTTTCATTTTATCCTATTTAACGTCAATAGGAAAACTGACATTAAACTGAAGGTATCATTAGATCTTGATATTATTGAACCAGTGACCAACACTAGCAATACATTACACTGTGATCATTACCATGTCTACTCATTTTGATTAACTGCTTGGAGAAGATAATAGCTCTATGATATTCAGTTATATCAGTTATTGTAAATTGCCTGAATGTACCGAAACGTTTAAAATTAGGTTGCGGAACTAACTCAAATATCTACAATATAATTGCATTGAACACTTTAAAATATAATTAATTACTGGTTTAATTTCATTATGACCAAAAACTAACTATGTATATATTGTCATCCGCAGACAGATCTGTTTCGCTGTATCACAGCTCATCAGTACGGTTAGACTCTGATTGCTTTTAACCCAGGATTGAAACCCGACCGAATTGGCGTCAGTCGGCGATTCTACCTCTGGGCTATGGGCGTTCGGTAGAAGAAGGCAGACATTTTAGCGTGTATATTGTCATTATACCCGCCCAATAGCCAGAGTGCTCTAATCCATTACTGAATGAGCGATGCGCATTGATATTGAAAACAGAAATAGGGTTTTATCGAGCGAGAGCATTTATATAGGCAAAAAAGTGTAAGAAGTCGTGAATGTTTTGTTTAAAGTGTAGATTAAACAACTTCTCACATTTTTTTACTGACATTAAACTGAGGGTATTATTAGATCTTGATATTATTGAACCAGTGACCAACACTAGCAATACATTACACTGTGATCATTACCATGTCTACTCATTTTGATTAACTGCTTGGAGAATATAATAGCTCTTTGATATTCAGCAAAATCGATTACCATAATTATCATCAAATTTGATTATATGAAGCTACTTTGACTACAAAAGTAATTGCTTTATTGGTTTATTTAACTATAATCGCTTAGTAGAATAGGTGTTTTTATCATATGTACACTCCAGAATTGTACTAGTCAGTTCTTTATCGGTTTATCTCGGTGGTGAGACAATTCTGTTGAAATCTCAATTAGTGATTAGACAAATACAACCATTATAGAAATCTGGAAGCGTGTCTGCAAATTCTAGGAAAAAGAAACCTCAAAGTGAAATTTAATAGTATAGGTCTGACCATATTTTCTTTTGGAACATACAATTTCAATTAATGTCATTTATTTCACTGATGACATGGATCGAGCAATTTAACGAAAACCGTTCGACTAAAGAAATTAGTAGCTTCCTTTGATTAATGAGGAATTAGCCTGATATATGACACACTGAAGTATTGATACTTGAGCTTTGCACTAATTGGAGTGAAAGGGAACTTTGGAGATAGGGGTTACAGAAATAGGCATTTACAAGTTAAAAATGAATAACATTGACTGTACTATGATCAATCTGTTTAACACGAACTTGAATAAAACCCTGATTGCTGATATCGGACCATTGTGATTTTTATTTTCTTTCAAATCGAAAGTTATGATGATTTCTCCGAAATAGAAATTGATGATTAATTTCAAATCGAAACTGATGATGAGTAGCACAAATCGCAATTGATGATGATTCATCCCAAATCGAAATTGATGATGATTACTGTCAAATCGAAACTGACGATGATTTTTCTCAAAATGATATAGATCATTATTTCTCTAAAATTAAAACTGATGATGATTTTACTTAAATCCAAAATGATGATGATGTCTCTTGAAACTGATGATGATTATTCTTCAATTAAAACTAATGATGAAATCTCACAAATCAGAATTGATAATTATTTCTCTTCAATCGAAATTTATGGGGATTTTACTAAAACCGAATTTGATGATAATTACTTTCAGATCAAAATTAATGCAACTTTCTCTTCAATCGATATTAATGGCGATTTCTCTTAAATAGAAAATGATTATGATTTCTCTCAACTCAGACCTGTTGATGATTTCTTAAAGAAATTCATGGTGATTTTTCTCATTCCAAACGGATGATGCTTAAATCGAAATTGATAATGATATATATCAAATCAAAAAATCGTGATGATTTTTATAAAATCAAAACTGATGATGATTTCTTTCAAATCAAAATTGATGATGACTTCTCTCAAATCTAAATTTATGATTATTAGTCTAAAAAAAACTGATAATGATTTCCTTTAATAAAAAATGATGATGATTCATCTCAAATCGTAATTGCTAATAATGTCTCTTAAATCAAAATTTATGATAATTATTCTCAAATCGAAACTAATGATTGCCCTTCAATTGAATCCGATCATAAATTCTCTCAAATTGAAAATTTTGATGATTTCACTTGAATCAAAACTGACGAAGGTTTCTCTCAAATGGAAACAGATAATGTCTTTTTATCAAATAGAAGTTGATGATGATTACTCTCAAATCAATATTGATGATAATTTCTCTTAAATCAAGTTAAGTTGTTTTCTCTCAAATCGAAATTGACGATGATTGCTCTAAAATCGAATTCGAATCAAATGTGATGATAATTTTTCTCAAATCCAAATTGATGATGCTTTTTCTCACATCAAAATTAATGATAATTAATCTCAAATCGAAACTGATGCTGATTTCTTAAAGTGAAAATAATGGTGATTTGCCTCAAATCGAAAGTGATGATGATTTCTTACAAATTAAAATTGATAAGGATTTCTCTCAAATTTGTTGATTTCTCTAAAATCGAAACTAATAATTATTTCTTTTAAATCAAACTTGAGGATTTTTCTCAAATATAAATTGATAAAGCTTTCTCTCAAATTGTAATTGAAGAGGATTTCTTTCATATCGAAATTGATAAAACTTCTCACAAATCGAGTGTTGATTACTTTCAATTCAAATCTTATGATAATTTCTTTTAAACTGCTTATTCTTTCATAAAAATCGAATTTGACAACGATTTCTCTCAACTCGAAAGTGGTGATGATTATTCTAAAATCGCAATTGATGATGACATCTCCTTCCTCAAAATTAATGATTGTTACTCTCGAATTGAAGTAATGATGATTTCTTTAAATTAAAACAGATGATCATTTTTCTTAACTAAAAGTTATGAAGATTTCTCTCAGATCGAAATTGATGGTGATTTATCTTAAATCGAAACTGATAATTTCTTTTAAACCAAAAATGATGATTCTACTCAAATCGAAACTGATAATGATTTTTCTCAAATGATTTTTTCTCAAATGATTTTTCTCAAATCGAACCTGATGATTCCTCTTGAACCGAAACTGATGATGATTTTTCAAATCAAAATTGATGATGGATTTTCAACTTGAAATTGATAATGAATTATCTTAAATCGAAACTGATGATGATTTTTTAAATCAAATCTGCTGATTTCACTCAAATCAAAACTGATGATGATTTCGCTCAAATCGAAACTGATGATTGTTACTCTCAAATCGAAACTGATTGTAATTTCTCTTAAATATTAACTGAAGACTTAGAAGCTATTAGAATACTGAATTTACTGAAACCTATTTCAACTTGATTATTTCGTTACCAACCAAATGTTATTCTCCTATTAAAATTTTTAAATAAAGTATAACCTTATTCAACTATTTTCAAGTGAGAGAAAATTATCTATGTAAATGTATTCTCTGCTTCTGATGGAGATGTGTCTTTTCATCTCCAAATATATCCAGCAACAAAGACTTGAACTTTTGAATTAGAAATTTTAAGCTATTGCTAAAACTAAGTAAAACTACTGTTGCCAAACAGACTGAAACATAACAAACTTAATAAAAGGTGAATTATATATTTGCAGCAGTATCAGTTTTAGGCGAGTAATAAAACAAAAATATTGGAATATCAAATATTGACATTGTTGCTTCTTTTTCATTTGCTGACAGCATCGTCTGTATAAATGATAGTTGCACTCAGTGTTTAATATCTTCAGTGTCCGACCTAAATACTTGTTATTAATAATTTATTCACTATATTTGATTATCCTTAAACTGTCTTTATTGATAACACTTCATAAATTATTAGTTATCCGTGATTTCTTTAAGCTAAGTGTTATTCGGCACCAGCATATCTACCCACTTATGTCGTCAAGAAAATGAAGGGATTAAGCAATTATTTCGTACACTACGTCAAGCAATTAGACCAATGCATGCTAACGGAAGATATTCCAGTGTGAGTTGGTTTGTTAAACGGTATATCAACTTCTTATTGGTCATTTAATGTCGAAATTTAATATTCTTGGAAATTTTGAAGTAAGAAAAATTTGATAAGTTCTATCTCCATGACTGAATACATGATACTCAATTTTGTGCCTATAAAAGTGTGGTAAAACAAAGATAAGTATTTTCAGAGGTTCTATACAACTTGTACAGCAAGACTATTCTGAGGACCCTAGAAGATCTGCCAGGATTTGTCATTGGCAGTCATATTCTGAACAATATAAGATACGCAGATGATGCAGTGCTGATAGACGATAACTACAAGAAATCCTAAAAAAGTATAGATGACAAAAGTCGAAAGAAAGACTACAAATAAACTACAAGAAATCCGAATGTATGTTCATCAGCAAAACGATCAGCCCAAAATGCCAAATACACTAAAATCAAGCAAGTACAAAAAGTTAAGTACTTGGGAAGTGTTCTAACGGAAGACGGAATGTGCGTCACTGAGATCCGAAGGCGAATTGGAATGACCAAGGACGCATTCCTGAAGATGAGCAGAGAAATATATTTGAAGTGCCCGAGCAGGTGAATGACAGAGCGGGGTTTGGGAGGGGTAACAGGAGAAAGTGTGCTAAGAACTACCAGGGATATGAAGACGTGGAAGGCCATGATCGCCTACGTCCTGTAGAAGAAGGAGAATAATTATTTAGGTGGTAATTATATGTGTTTCACGATGTTCTTAATTTCTACTTATATTTTGTGATACAGTTTGATCTAAGAAATTGTAGGATATATGTATAATATCAAGAATGATTTCATGATGATTAGCTGGTTTCCTTTACCGGCATATCAAGAACTGTGCGGTATTTAACATACATAGCTTCAACTAAATATATTTCGAATGCAATTGTTTGCGTTCAATTTCAGGTAAAAAATATATTGCTGGTCATCTATTTTTATATTTTTCATTTAAAAATGTATTCCTGGTATTTTTAGAATTGAAAATGTTTTTGTATTTTCACCATGCTTTTGTTTGTGGATCTCACTATTTGACCATTAATGATTGTTACTCTCGAATTGAAAGTGATGATGATTTCTTTAAATTAAAACAGATGATACTTTTTCTTAACTAAAAGTTATGAAGATTTTTCTCAGATCGAAATTGATGGTGATTTATCTTAAATCAAAACTAATAATTTCTTTTAAACCAAAAATGATGATTCTACTCAAATCGAAACTGATAATGATTTTTCTCAAATCGAACCTGATGATTCCTCTTGAATCGAAACTGATGATGATTTTTCGAGACGTCAGAGGTGCTGTCACTCCAGGTGGACGTGAACCTGGGAACAACAACTAATAAGAGGCGGCTACATGCTCCTCAAAACTCTAAACTCTCTATTAGGGCTCTTTCTGCCGTATGTAGCTTATCTTCATGCTTTTCATGTACAGCATAATGTCACGTTAAAATCCCGAAAAGCCTTCTATTGAGTTGATTGCTGCGATATAGCGTTTTTATCTCTTTTAAAAATCAGAGTAAGCAAAAAAAAAAAAAGAACTTTTTTTTATCTAAAAACGATTCAATATTTCATAACAGAATGTGTGCAAAACGTTATGGTCATCCACGACAAAATGGGTAATTATTCAGTGTCTAGTCTGTTGCGTTCAAATGAATTTGGATTGACCTTACTTCATAGCTTACTCGCATTTTAAGTGTCAAAATGTAGGTTACCAACTGGGATCTCTGAACTCTAGGAGAACGACAACTGTATATTTAAATCCAAAGAGAAAGCAATAGGAATCACTTTCTGTAGCATTGCCAAAAACAAATGCAATTTCACCGCTTATAAAGAGACACAAAGTATGCTGTGAGCATCATCGCTTCAATAATATTCGGGCTGCTGCTATATATAGAAAACTACATGATATGCCACTAAACAAAACAACCAAACCAAAATATATTTCTTTTGCATGACGGAAAAAGATCCCAGAATGACGTCAAAATCCACGAAAATGTAATTAATAGTTGTGGTTAGTTTCTAACGTATGTAAATGGAGAAAAATCAAATGTTGATAAGCTAGCATGTGTCACAAAGCACTGGCTATGACAGCCAATCAAGTGTCTCCGTCCTGATGAATTAGGGGTGGGCTGTGTGATTGTGTGCATTCGCTCTAGTTATACGTAATTGACAAACAAATGTTATGAAATGTAAATGCTCTGCGGGTTGTGGAGATGTACTGCTTTGGCTGAAAAATTATTTTTGATGGATTATTAAGTTGAACTCGATCTCTATCAATATGCAAGTGTTTTTCTTTTTTTTTTTTCAATAGACATTAAAAACAGTCAGTAGATTTTTGGCGCTAGCCAATGTCTTCTAGGTTATCAATTTTTTCTTATACCCGGTTATATGTCAGAAAAAATCATTTGTGTAATGTATGTAGCTTTTTGTATTTGTATTGTTATTGAGAGACGCTGGAAAAAAAGAAAATAGTACTGAACTGTTATGTGATATATGTCCTTCTATAAAGTATAAATGTTGTTTACATGTGTATAATAATGATTATCAGACGCGGCGCCTTTGAATAACAATTCAAAGTCGCCGCGTCTGATAATCATTATTATACACACCTAATATATTTAAACTATATAATCTTCCTATGAAATTTAACGTGGTGTTAAATTGAGCAAGCTTCTTTCGCTACACTGAGTAGTGAGATTGATTATTACTAGTTGTTTCATATTTTTGATCTTCTGTGACACCTCAGCTACGCTTAGAAAATAGTTTTTATCCCATCGTAAGGGTTAGTGAGCATGTCGCGCAAGATCAATTAAAACTGAGCAAGAAGTTCTACCCTCACTAGACAGTGGGTAACATATAAAGTACGCTTAGCAGATCACTTTGAGCACATCGACGGACTGTAAAGGTTAGCATGTATGTCGCGCTAGATCAATTACGACTGAATAGTGAGTTCGATCTACACTATGTGCCCCATTCTTTCGACACTGTAAATAATATAAATTACGCTTATATTATTTACATTGTCTGGACTGTTGTTTTCACCTTTGTTATTAGATTCACTTTTATCCACTGAGCCACTTTTATACACTAATGTCCTTCAGGACATTAGTGTATGAAACATTAGTGTATGAAACCTGATGTCTCAGTAACCATTTACATCAGAGTTTATACTGCAATCTTTTAAGATAATGATTTTCTCCGTATTAACGTTTCTCATATTGTATTCATGTAAAAAAAATGGTAGGTGATACGTTAGGTTTATAGATCCACAAAATTCATACACTGATGTCCGTTTTGGCCTTGTGTTTCCTCTAATCTACACTTGTTAAATCGATATATAATCTTCTTGATCACTTCGATGTATTGTAATCTATGGTAAGCTTGTTGTTGGATATTAGTTATTAGCGAGTGATTTCGCACACAAGTAGATTGGTGTAGTCAGTCCAAATGAAAGACCAAGCTCTTGAGTGATCTAATGGAGAGATATATATGAGTGAATTGAATCCACTCATGCCAATGTATTGGGCAGGTCCATTATAGTCAAGTGGACTAACCCACCTGCAGCTTTATATACTCTCCTATGAATGTGGTAGACAAAATGGGGACAAAAAGAAGGCAGCCATGTTAGACGGTAACTTATTTGATTTCTACACTTGTCTTGGTGCGTCAGATAAGCCTGAGTAGTGAATTGGATACTGAGTGCTCTATACGTTCGTGCTTGTGACACATCTAAGCTACGCCTACTAAATAACTGCATAGTCCATTTATATCTGCTGTGTAAAACGAGAACGTCGGCAATCACACCTTTCCACCGTTTGATATTTTTGTTGGCTCTGACTTGCGTTTGTCTCTTCATCATCCCTCCCAGTTCTCATATTGCCATCCATCTCAATCGGACAATCAGTCTAATGAACCACATAACTGAGCTTATCATTCGATTTCTGATGAATAAAGACCGCAGCAGAATTATGATGGTAATTATATAATAGGTATTTAATATAGTTATTTATTCAGCTTTAATGAAACAAGGAACAAGACCCATACATTACTGATATATGAAAAATTATTTCTATTTTAATTTTTATATATATATTAGACACCTCCTATCACTCTAACTCCCAATTATTCTCTGAACACTCTCATCTACCCAACCCTCAATCTCGGTATCCTTACCCGCCTATCACCCACCCTCTGACATTTCCTATATTTAACCATTCTCGGTATCCCTACCCGCCTATCACCCACTCTCTGACATTTCCTATATTTAATCATCCTTTCTCAACTCTATGTAGCCTCCTGAGCAGTAGTGGCAGTAACATGTCTTGCTCGGAGTGAAAGGCTTATAAAAAAAAAAAGATATTGAGCACGTTATAAATAGTAAATATTAAACTGTGGAATATATATATCCATAAGTTTAAATCATATATATTTATATATATGCAACTTTCATTAAAAAGGACAGGCAATTTGGTGTGGTAAAGATTTTATATAATTTTTTATGTAATCTCATACATTTTTCTTTTATCTACGTATATAATGTAATAATTTCTGAATGATTTATTTATCCTACGCATTCAGCTACACTTTTTTTTTACTTTTTATACTTAATATTCATGGATGAATTTTATTTTGCTTTTAATTGAATATAAAGATTGTTTATATATTCAGGTAAAAGTAAAATAAAATTCATCCTTTATAATGGCTAAATGTATAGCCGAAAGCGCTGGAATAAATAAAACATTAGCTTAATGTTTATATAATTTATGTACTGAAAAGAAAGAATATAAAATCACATTAAAAATTATATAAAAACTTAGCTACAGCTCACTTGAACAAAACTTGCATAAAAGATGGATTACTACCTAAATGCACAATATATATATATATATATATATATATATATATATATATATATATATATATATATATATATATATATATATATATATATATATATATATATAGTGTTATTAGAGATGTGTTGAAAAATACAAAATCGTTACCAACTTCGATAACACTTTGGCAGACAGTTTTTCACCACCTTTTAAAATATATTGTCTGTGAATATCGTCTCCATTGACACAAGTAGATGTCATTTTCTATCTCTCCCTCTCTTTCTCTTTCTATCTCTCCCTCTCTTTCTCCTTCTTTCTCTCGAAAATCCCTGTGTTCATCATCATGAAAATGTCCGACAAGGGAAATCTGATACGTTTGTTACCAGAGGTATAATGGCTACTGAAAGAAATAAGTTTCAGGAGATAAGCTCTACTACTCAAATGAGATAATCAATCAGACAGACAGACTTCTAATACTAACGTTCCGGACACTTCGTATCTCGGCAATATCCGAAAGACACACTTCAACATTTTTTCTATGAATCGATGATAGAATTAAGGAAGTTTACTTTCTTAGATAGTAAGAAGACTCGATCGTCGACGACATTTCTTTTTTTTTTTTTTTTTACCAAAGGCACCTAACATTTTCTTCAAGAAAACGGAATCTGAGACGCTTTTGTATTTTCAGCCAGGATTTCGTGAAGATTGTAAAATGAACAAAAGAATAACTTTTCGCTATTTAAATATGTCAATATTCACTAGATTACTTGTAAAGATATGTACAATACAAGTTTTGGTTAAAAATTGAGCAGACATTTATAACAGAAAAAAAGAAACATTAATTATTAAATGAATATATAATTGTTATTCGATGAATAAGAATTGTCTATTTTATTTTGTTACTACCAGGGACTAATCAACTCATTCCTTATGAACAGATAGAAGCTCTTGTCATCTTCTTTTTCATGGTTAATCTTTTTCAGAAGAAAAATATCCGCAGTTCTGCAAATGCATATTGATATCAAACAATACATATTCATTATGTTCATTGGCATTAGTGTGAATTAAAAACATTATTTTTGGCAATTAACGTGATGTGTACAGTAAATGAAGTTGACTAAGCTTTGTATTGTAAAAAAGAGAAATCGATACGTGATGTGCTAATCTTTCTAACCTGCTTGCCTTGGCAAGAATCATTATAAATCCTGTTTTGTATCTTACTTTGAACACCGCTAGCGAGAAATTCTAGGAAATATATTTCAACACTTTGGGGTGCCATTAAATGTCTTCAGTAAATATTAGAGTGTTTTAAAAATAATTACGTAATTCACGTACATTGAATAAACCAAAAAAGACAAACCTAAGATTAAACTGTAAAACACTGTGTTTAAAACTGTTTTTAACTTTTTCCAACAGATCATGAGTTGGTTAAAATTCACTTCAGTGGTTTAACCTATAGAAAATCATAAATTTGTGAAAAGAATATATCAATGGCTGCTTACAGCATCTATTCTAAAAGCATAGTACTTTAGACGTATTTAAAATATTTGTGATGCGTATATGGGTGAAGTAAACGTGGTACAAACGATTTCAAGATCAAAGTCAAAATTGTGACATATCCGTTACATTTCGCTATGGCGTATGATTCACATTGAATGACTATCTTTTGAAAGAGATTATTGAAGTAAACTCAGGGCAAGGACAAAGCATCAGAGATTTGACTAAAAAATTCCTTTTTCAGCTATTGACGGTTTCTCAGAAATCTTGTCACCAGCCCACCTTTGAAATGTCGAACATAACATTTTTGTTGTTGATCTTCGTCGCCAATTTGTTGTGGAATTGTTGTGGTGAAACTTTGCCTCAAATTTTAGTGACCGGTTTAGCCGGAAGTAAGGCACGGAACACATAAGGTAGTTTCAAAACAGTGTATCAGTATGACAAGAACATATTTACAAAGTAAGTGTTAATAATAAGTAAATAGAAAAACTTTTGTAATTTCCGCTTCAATAAGTGTCTTAAAAACAGTAGGAAAACATTCCGAAACATTCTAGAAGCTGAAAACAATTTTCCATGTTTTTTGAGAAAAAACATTTCTTGAAAATATTCCTATATCTGCAACCTGTAACTAAAGTTGATTAATTTGTGATGAGTAAAATCTAAATAGACTTAACTCTTTCTGTAAAACGTAATTCGTGAACAACTAAATATTTTAATATCAGTTCATTGTATCAGTTTATGAATCTTATCATGGAAGATTATTTATTTAATATTGTGAATTGTAAGTTAAAATGTCCGTGACAGTTTACATACTAGAATTTTAAAAGAATTGAAGAAATGTCTTCTTTTTTTTTTTTTTGAGTAGCCATGTTTTGAAAAGACTGTTTTCTCAAATTTAGTACTAGACAATGAAGTTACTTCACCAGTAACTAGGCCGTGTCTCTTTTCATTCTTACGTTGTTGTGGAGAGATTTCTCTAGTCAAATTAAATCACATATTCACCTCTCTATATATATTATATTGAATAAATTGCTAGGTCTGATGTTAGTTGATTTACTGTATTGTACGAAACAATTTTTCTTTTTTTACTTGATTATACGTCTACCATTCCTCCGTACTTTGAATGTTTTATCCATATGATGACTGGTTTTCTCTGCTATATATTTGGGGATTTTAATGAAATCAAAAGCATCAGGTATATTATTGACCCTGACCTCGAATTT
This sequence comes from Ascarosepion bandense, assembly GCA_037127315.1. Taxonomy (NCBI): domain Eukaryota; kingdom Metazoa; phylum Mollusca; class Cephalopoda; order Sepiida; family Sepiidae; genus Ascarosepion; species Ascarosepion bandense. The sequence continues at coordinate 1,728,227 of JBBBDQ010000778.1, forward strand.
CGGCTTCGGTCACTTTCCTACTGTCGTAACCTAGATTTCCTATACCTTTATTATAAATAATTTCATGGTAATTGTTCTGATGAATTTTCCTTCAATTACCTAAATTTTATAAATTTAACCACACTGGTAAAATTGGTGGCAAATGTCTTATCAATTTACAAATGGTGCGACTACACATGTACACGGACGAATGACGCTGTAAATTTTAAATTTATAGATGATTTTTAATGTGTGTTTTGGATATATAATCTTGCCAAGAATTGTGAAACGTTGGAAGAAATTGGACACAAATCTTTTCTAGATTATATACCGATTAAAGCGCTTTCTAAACATTTTCGTCTTAGGGAGTTATTTACTTTTTAATTAGAGTAACATTTTTCATATTTTTGATCAGTCTTCCTACAGTTAGTAACTAATGTATTTAATATATTGTTTTGTAAAATATAAGTTTTTGTTCATAAAATATGTGATTAAAATCTTTGAGGTTTTTCTAATGTATTTCTTGTGGAAATTATTACAGGTTTAAATGAATAAATTCATCCTTCAGGTTTTATCTATTGTTTTGTATTAATTAAGAATTTTATTGTTTTAAAAGAGATGGATTAATACATTTCCCAAGGGTGTTTGCGTGTAAGTGAATATAACTAATTCAACTGGAGAGTCGAGTTCGAATATTTGATTTAAAATGTTTGAGGTTTTTCTAATGTATTTCTTGTGGAAATTATTACATGTTTAAATGAATAAATTCATCCTTCAGGTTTTATCTATTGTTTTGTATTAATTAAGAATTTTATTGTTTTAAAAGAGATGGATTAATACATTTTCCAAGGGTATTTGCGTGTAAGTGAATATAACTAATTCAACTGGAGAGTCGTGTTCAAATTCCAGTTGAATTTGATGTATTCACTTACGTGCAAATGCTATTGGAAATGGTATTATTCTATTTCTTCTCCCTCCAGTTATGGGTTAAATATCAGAATTGATTGCTTTGGTTGCAAACCAGTCTACCTCAGAAAGTAATGGCAACATGCTGCTGGAAAATATTCTGTCTAGTCAGTCGTGTCTCTTTCGAGACATGATCGCCCAAGCATGTATCACGTATGGCACTTAACTGACTGACTGTTTTAGACGTAGTTGCGACAAATTTTGTGTTGAGTTTAGATAAATTCTTTTCAATTGCACTTACGATAGAGTTAATCGGTAGAAGAATATATATTTTTTTTATACGTTGGGTTTGTCAGGAAGAGACGCTTTTCCAGTTTGGAATATTTTATAAGCCTGTCGTTTCACATTGAATATTAAATATTTATAGAGGTGTTTGAATGTATTTCCTTGTATTTATCCTGTTTATGCAAATATTGAGGCCTGGAAATTTTTATTGCACTTAAGTAGAATCCAATGATTATATTTTCTTAAATATTAGAATTGCATTTATGAGATCAAAACAAATATAAGAAAAGTGAACAAGTTTTAACCAATATATATAAAGAAATATAAAAGATATTGTATATAAGGAAATACTTTGATGACTATATATTCATCAAATAAATATATTTAATGAAAATACTTCAACCAACTCATTCAACTCCACATTTGATTCATCTGAAATACACCCACCCGACTTCCCTATTAGAACTGAGGCCAAACTGCACGACGTATATATTACCCCGACAGTAGTATCCAGAGTAATCTCAAAACTCGACCCCCATAAGGCGAGTGGAGACGATGGAATCCCGGTGATAGTCCTTAAGAGGTGTGCTCCTGAATTTTCCCCTGTCCTCTCTAAACTGTTTAACCACTGCATTTCTGCTTCCTGTTTTCCAGCATGCTGGATGTTCTCCTCAGTCGTTCCTGTATTTAAGAATTGTGGTGAACCTTCGGACCTTTCCAACTTTCGCCCTCTCAGTCTTCTACCGATATTCGGGAAAGTATTCGAGGCCATAATCAATGCTGAAATAGTCCAACATCTTACTGCCCACAAACTCTTCTCTAACAGAAAATATGGCTTCCGCTTTGCCAGGTCTACGGTCGATTTGCTAACAACCGTAACGGAGTACATGCTCCAGGCCATTGATGAGTCTGACGAGGCTCGCGCGGTTGCTCTGGACATCTCCAAGGCTTTTGACAGGGTTTGGCACTCTGGCATCCTATGCAAGCTACGGGATTACGGTATTACTGGTCGCCAGCTTGACCTAATCCAATCCTTTTTAAATAACCGCAAAATGAAGGTCGTTTTGAATGGGCATGCCTCTTCATCCGACAGCACGAATGCTGATGTCCCAGAGGGCTCTATCCTTATTTTCATGAACGTCCTCCCAGATGAAATCAGTTCCCAAGTAGGCATCTACGCAGACGACACCACAATATACTCCCGCACCAGTAAGAAACCTGTCGTGGCGGACAGACATAATCTCGCTGCTGACCTTGAACGGGATCTACACTCTGTGGTGAATTGGGGCAAGAAGTGGTTTGTCAACTTCAATGCGTCTAAGACCAAGCTGTTGTCTGTCAACCATCACAGGCAACCTCTCCTGCCTCCCATTAGCATAGACCAAGCGATTCTCCATGAGAGCAACACACTACGCCTCCTCGGCCTTACCCTCTCCTCAGACCTCAAATGGAACCACTATATTGATTCCATAGCTAAATTTACTGCTAAGAAGGTTGGGGCACTTTGCCGATCCAGGATGTTTTTTCCGCCTGAATCCATCCTGCATATATACAAGTCAACCATCCGTCCGTGCATGCAGTACTGCTGCCATTTATGGTCAGGCGCCCCTGCCGTTCTCCTCAGTGTTCTCGACAGGCTCCAAAGGAGAGTCTGCAATGTGATAGGTACTGATCTGGCGGCTAGACTGCAGCCACTTCCCCACCGTCGAAATGTGGCCTCCCTTTGTCTGTTCTATAAATACTTTCATGGCTTCTGCTCGGACAAACTTAAGTCACTGGTGCCTCCTCAACAGGTGATTACTCGTGCAACCACACTGGCAACTGGGCCCCACCCATTCACAGTTAGGTTAGCCAAATGCAGACGACAATTCTACTCCTGCAGCTTCTTCTCTCGCACTTCCCGCCTGTGGAACTCTCTCCCATATTCTTGCTTTCCTGACTGCTACAACCTCCAGAAATTTAAATGCAATGTCAATACTTATCTATTAACTACTGGACTCTAGCTCTCTCCCCACCCCCGTATAACCTTCCCTTTCTCTCCACCTATGTATCTGTCATTGCACCTGCATTCTCAGCTTTCTATTGCTCCTCTTTAACTAGTTTGTACTCCTCACTCTTTTCTAATTAATCTTTTGACAGTTATGTAGCCCCCAGCTCAGTGGCATTTCTGCCTTGCTCGGGGTGAAATGATTAAAAAAAACTCTCTACAAAATTTTCCACGAATTACATAATCAGGTGCAAATCGATTTATTACTGCATATCTTGAAAATTCTTGAGTTTTCTTCCTTCTTATATATTTGTCTATATTTCTGAGACGAGATATTTACAATATTTACATTGTTCGGACTGTTGTCCCCATATCTATTGTTATACACACGACGTTTCGATCATTTTACGCTCCGATCTTTTTTAGATGACATTGATACATTATCCAGTGGATAAAGGTGTTGGTTGGATCTAGTGACTTGACCCAAAGAGTTGTGAGTTCAATAGCCGGCGATAATAGTGACGAACACAAACTTAGTGACATGACTCATGGAAGGAGAATTATCTACCCCATTGATCGAAATAAATGGTTCGGTATAAAATTTCAGTCATCTGCAGAAGGTCGGGGTGTACAACAACTGGGACGTCGTGAATTTAACAATAAGTTCATACTTTTATTTTAAAATTATTAAAAGGATATTTATTGCTTAATATGACTGTATGTGAATATAAAAGAAATCATTATCAGAGGTTTCAAGATTATCAAATCGATCCGGGTTAATTATTAAATATGGGACCGCTTAGAAACACCGGATAATATAATCAACAATCTACAATACAAAATATGGTTGATATCAAAGAACAAATAAACCGAGAGGAAATGTTAGACACGTCTACCTCTTGATCCTTGCTAGGCAAGTAAAACGGTTCCTGTTTTTAAAATCATAGTGAAAGAAACAGTCAGAATAATAGCAGTAAGAAAACATCAATTCGACCCCAACTTACAGTCTACAATACGAAACTCAATTATGTCGACACGCGTTCAGGAATTTTTATTACAACTTATACGGCGAATTCCTCAACAATAATCAGCTGATAGCAGATAATAAAATTCAGTGGAAAGCATTATCTGTGCTTGTCTGATGACGTGGGTTCATTATTTTTGGATATACACATGTCGTCAACTGGTTGGACAGAACACAGCGCTAAATATATACTTATATATGATCACTTGTTGAAGCGCAATCTTTAGCAAGCAATCATTCTTACATTGAATTCGATAGACACTCACTTGTCTACTGACATGGTATTTTGCCATATTAATGTACGTTCTTTGAGATATTTGAGTTTCTTTTTTTAATGCAGTTATGTTTTAAAAAAATATCTCTATTTTAAAACAACTACCAAAAGCCCATTTAGAGAATCAGCATAATGTATATATATATATATATATATATATATATATATATATATATATATATCAGAAACACGTGCGAGAAGCTGTGAACGTTTTGTTTAAAGTGTAGATTTATGGTTATTATTATTATTACTTTTTGTATAATTATTATTGTTAATATTACTTTTTGTATAATATATTACGTGTTCATAATGGCATTGTGTCCAAATTTGACTCTCTTTCGGCGAATAAACTTGTAACTTAACATATCAAGATCCGTTTGTCTTTCTGGTGACCTAAAATAACGTGTATACACAGATAAGTGGTCGGTGAGCATTTCAGAAAATTCATATGCGTGCATGTTTGTTTGTTGTTTCTTTCTTGGTAAATCTCTTCTCTTTTGGGTAACTTTCACCTTTCGGTGGTCAGAAAAAAGTTTTTACTCTGACTTGCAAAATTTAATTTCGTTTTTATATTTCGAAATTGTTTTCAGCAACATTGATTCAATTCTAAAGGGTCAGCTAGTTTGTTTTTATTTTTTTTTATTTTTGGAATAATATATATTGAGATATCACCCGCCCGATCGACTCAGCCGACTGAAAAATTAATTGGGTGCTTAAAGTTTATTGCATTACTCGCCCGCTGTCGATAAAAAATATTGCAATAAAACGTGTCCCTTCAAATGTATAAAAACAGAAATATGATTCCTTTTACAACACAAAAGTATGCCATTGAAAATTCACAATTTACTTTAAATGATCTACAATTAAATTATTGAATTCTGTCTCTCTTTTATCGTCCCGGTCAGTGTAAGCATTCGTTTAATTAACGCTTCCAGAGTGGAGCCAAAATGATTTTGTCGCCCAGATTAAAGACGCTCACAGATTTTTAGAAACTCATTTGGAAAAATATTATCCTTGACTCAGCATATATATCTCTACGAAAAGTAAAAAACAAACATCTGAAAGAAAAAAATACGCATACTTCTTTCAGCTACGCACCAAAAAACAAATTAAACAAGTAAATAATATTTTTTATAGAAAATCGTTGAGAAAATCAGATTTGTTATTTTTTATCATCTATGGTAGATGTTGTAGTCTAACAGAAGAAAGTAACTGCGATTTTAGATACCTCCGCTCAGCTACCAAAAAACGACATATCATTATGTTAAAAGGGCTCAAACTTAATAAAAACAAAGGTTTATCATCAACGTATTTATGCTATTATTAAGGGGCAAAATCAAATTTTGTTATTATTTTTTTATTTTTATATCCTTTCTAACATGTTCGAAATTTTAATTAAAATTTTATTTTTTTGTTTTCCGTCAGTGATTCACGCTATGTTTACGTAAGGCGACTATTAAGAAATTGGAGTCGGTTGAGTAAAATGATTTTGAAGCGAGTAAATTTTTTCGCGCTCTCGACCGCCGGGCGAGAGATGACTTTTTAAATTTCAAAGGCTATATATATATATATATATATATATATATATATATATATATATATATATATATATATATATATATCTTAAATCCAATGCACATATAAATTTCGACAAGAACAAGTAAATTGTAAAGAAAAGATAATAGCATAAAAAAAACACAATTATGTTCCCTCGTTTATACTGGAAAAAACGTCTTAGCGGAAAATGTATTAATGATTTAACATAAACATGCACATATTTCTTATTCTCTTTAGATATGATAAAACCTACCAAGAGCGAAACGCATAATCTAGTTTCAATAAAATGGTTTTCCATTTGTTACATCCTTCATACTTTGTTTAAATTCTTTATCCTATTTTATCAACACACGCATGTACACACGCGAATACACAGACACAGACACACACACACAGACACACACACACACACACATATATATATATATATTCATTAGTTCATTATTTTTAACTTTGGACAGTGCATGAAAAATTAATGTGATATCTATCTATCTATGTACACACACACGCGCACACACAAACACACACACACACATATATGTATGTATGTATGTATGTATGTATGTATGTCTTCTCTTCAGACATAAGGTACAAAGTGGAGACTTAATCTTTTCCTACGTGTGAAGAATTGTTAGATATCTTGTCATATAGTATCCGCATGAGTAAACTATGTTACTGGTATTTCCATACCAGAAATCTGACCAAGAAATCTTTCTTTGTTATGTCTTCCCTTTTTGCCCAAAGATCCGCTAACTTAAGACAACCATTTTACTTAGTTCTAATTTCCTCCACTCCTGATCGCACTTATTACTGGAAACTGTGATACAATTTCGCCTGTTTTTTGTTTCTTTGTTTTTTAAAGTTCTGCAGGAATTGGGACAGGAACTTAAGTCTCATCAAACCACTGCCACTGTTACTACTTGAGACTTCTATTTTAACCTTTGCTCTGCTAGACTTAGCTCCTGCAATGTCTTCTGCTTTCCCTTATTCGAACCTCAATTTCTGCCTCTGCCTCTTTAGGATGTTTGAATCTCGCACAGTGGGAGGGCAAGCAGACATTTAGAAATTCGGTATCTTTTTTCATGGTTTAAAATAATTAAAGTACTTTTTCTCAACTTTCTAGAATGTATACATTTGTAATTTAACTGCAAATATTTACTGAGTTATGCATGTTTAAAGTTATAGTTAGTTTCGAACATTTCTAGCAGTGTAAGATTTTGTGTTTTGATAATGCTAGAAATAGAGGCACATATATTTTCGCTGCATAATTAGTAAAAATTGTCTAAAACATAAATCATGTGGTCTGATTAATACCAAAAATATATACAAGTGAAATAATAAAAAGTTTATTAGGCGCATTAACATCTGTATTTTGAAGCAAAATTTTATATTCGATGGTGAATAAATGTCATATTTTGTCGTTACATTACCTAATTTCGCTCCAACTCTCAAACTTTTATCTAAGGTTGAAAAAATGCTTCCTGATGATTTTTTCTAACTTTTCAAATTATGAGTCACCAAGATATATAACTATAATCATTTACAAAAAGCTTTCCGGGAACATTTTAAAAAAGTTTCTCTGAGGAAATTTTTGTATCTTGACTTTCCCGCTATATACCGAAAACAGCATAACCGATTTTATTTTATTCGAATTTTATGATTTATACTTCGAGCTGTAAAATTCATATGGTACTGAGTACAATTCTGGTACGAATGACTTTATAAAATGGCAGATGTATGTAATTGCAATTTACGATATTTTGGGTCATTTCTCAGGCCAATAGTTATAGGTATATTTAAACGAAAAGTGCCCAGAAAATTCATGAATTCGCCCTCTGATAATCAGTTTATTACGCTGAGTACTATGACATATATAAGCAGGTCTTAAAATTATTCTGTTACAGGATATTATTCGGGGATGTTTTTTTATTGTCAGTCAGTCATTTAAGTGCCATACTTAAAACACGCTTGGGCGATCATGTCTCTTTCTAGACATGACAGACTGGGCAGAAGATTATCCTGCAGTAGGTTGGCATTGCTTTCTGCGGTAGACCGGTTGCTGACCAAGGCTATAGAACCCAATCTGTCCTATTATTTAACCCATGACTGGAAGGAAGAAACGGATTAATACCTTTCGCAAGGGTATTTGCGCGTAAGTGAATGCAATGAATTCAACTGGATTTCGATGAATTCAACTAGAATTTTTTATCATTGAATTCAACTGGAATTTTTTATTGTACATAGTTTAAACCAGGAAAATGGAGCATGAGATGGCTGGGAAACTTTCAACACTGAGGAATTTTCTGATGAATGCATTGTTGTGTTGTTATATGTAATGATTTGTTGAATGTACTGATAGAGATAATTTTTCTTCTCAGTGAAAAGAGCACTGAGAAGAAAAATTATCTCTATCAGCAGTGTTGGTCAATATTGCATGAAGTGTAAACTCTCACTCTCATGGAAGCATCTTCTTTTTAACATATTACATTATTTTTTACATTCAAGCAAAATTGAACAGATGACCAGCATTGAACTCTTTCAAATTTTCAAAGATTTTAAACAAAGCCGTTTTGAAAAGAAGTCGAACTTTGATCATGTTCTGGAGCAAATTTGCACTAAGTTGAATGTACCGCCATGCGGCAAGCTTATGACTAATATGAAAATATGTTTGTCGAGTAAAAACTCAATAGAGTAAGAATCGATCCCTAGATAGTTCTTGCAGAACAGTGGAGGAGAGTGTTTGCCTTGATTGGCAGATCGATTTTTCAGAACAAGGATGGTACTACTTCGTCTTAGCAGCACATAACTTTGCAAGTTGCATCAGCAATATTTGGAAGTGCATAGATATCAAAACGCATAGACACGGACATTCTTTTTTTTGTGAAAGTTAGTGATGCTAAAGTTCTTCCCATCTATAACAAGCTTGACAAATTTTGAAAGGCACACCAACCAAAATTGGAGAAGTTGCAAGACCCATTAGAGAGTATAAAATTTCATTATGTACAATGCCTCTAACTATTAAAATCATAATGTACATGTTTCGCATAGAGAACCCGAAGAAACCAAACGTAGAGATTATTTGAGAAAAACCAGTCCCCTGGATCCTCTTTATCTTGTTATCCACTCAGTTTGTTGATGGAAAAGGAATCTAAAAATAATTACCAAATAGCATATAAAATCCAGCAAGAAAGACAGGACAATCAATTTAGTATCCAGCATCTCAACAAGTCCATCAATATTCATACAAATGCAACTATGTCTATGGTCGATGGAAAACTTGTTTGGAAGGAGCGGCTTGTCATTTTTTGCATCAGTAAGACGAAACAATGCAGCAACGTGGACTGTATTTTTTAACATTCAAAACTTATCCTTCTCTAGAGTAAAAACATTCAATTTGTGAGCAAGATCTACACCTTCAAGAGAATTGCAAAACTGGTTATTATAATGTACGCAAATATTTTCCCCAGGAACCCATTATAACTGAAGATACCAGCAATTTACATCCTCATCACAATTTACTTTGATGTTTTGGTTGGATTTTCAGGATTTGTTACCACGCAACCACATTATATATTTTTTTCAGTCGGAAGAAAAACTTCATATCTCAATTCGTGTTGATGTGATTCAAGCCAAAATGAAGGAAATAGCATCAATCACATTCGCAAAACCCGATCTAACTTGCCACGATGGAATGTCTATTACGGATAACATTCCCAAGTTTATACTGAACACCAGAAATCGTAATTGGACACTGTTAACCCAGGGAATCGACAATTCAGAAGTAAGGTCAAAGATTGGACAAATAGCCTTGGACATAGCTGTTGTTCTAACAATAACCAACTCAAATAAAAAAAGTAAAGATTACCAAATACAGAGAGTTATTTCCAGAAATATATCTTTTTCTAGCATCCATTCGCCGTACAGAATTCAGCTGTTTTGTCTCACAGGTTTAAACTGATTGAAGAGAATGACAACACTGGTCTTCAAAATTTTACGGTGATGTATTGAGGCAAACAATAAATCTCTGAAACAATATAACATCGATCTTTCAAGGAAAACTAGCCAGTTCGAAAATCTGTCTGATTGCATCAAGTGTCATTGGGAAAGAGTAATCGAGTAGTGATGAAAATCCGAGAATATTTACAATGCGCTCTTTATAAAGCCAAAAGTTATACAACACGAAGCTGTAAGGAGGTTAAGGCTGTAATTCACAACTGTAAGAGCGATTATGAGGCATTAAAAAACTAGTGTATAGTTTTCGTACAATATTGTGATAATCTTGTTTTAGATCAAATAAAAAGCTAATTATCCTGAATTTATCTTTGTTCAGCCTCTGTTAGTCACGTTTGTCGGTTCATATATGTACTTTCGTTAGCTTTGGTTTCATACCTTCTATAGAACTTAGATTAATCAGATAAAACAACAGAATACATTTAACATAGGTGGTGGGTAAAATATCTTGACTAGTATGATTGTTAGTCCTTTTGTATGCATTCATGTAATACGTTTGAAATATTTTAGAATAACCTTAAAGAAAATGCAAATTGCCATGTCATCCCTTAGCTTGTGTTTGGTACTTTCGAAGTTTTTTATTCCTCCATATTTTAGTTAAAAACATTCTCTTAAACATTCCCATACTCAATACAATAGTGATGAAGAACTGCTAAAAATCACAATTATTAAAGTTTTAGCAATAATCCCACTGGATGCTTACTTATCGATTTTCACAAAGAAATACAGGATTTAGGGGGAAGTCGGAAGTTTCTAGACATTCTAACAATCCATTTTATTGCTCTCATGCATTTAGCAACTGACACAAATAGATAGTTTAATGGTATTTGCCATTGTTAGCCAAAAATCCGTCAGACCCCAATTTCAGCTAATTGTGACTTGATACAGAATATCCTCCCTTGTTCTTACAACTTTAAATTATTCAACTAATCTTCTGAAGGGGAGTTGCAATGCTTTGGAAACTCAAAGCTCCACTGCTTCAACTTCTCGGTAGGCCGTGCCATCTTTGCAAAAAGCCACTTATCTTTTACTCTATAATCTCAACTGCCGTCAATGACACTTCATCTAGACTCAAGGGCCACAAACCCTATGGCAAATTGCCATATTTATATGTTTATGCCTAACAGCCATGACATTTCTACTTTGCTCAACATTGATTCTAGACCTATAAGACATTACTGAATATCACTTATATATTTTAATATCTTCTAGGGATGTACTTGATTATTTAGACATCGCTTATAAACAGTGTAGTGCACACCGCTGTGTTCTGGTTTCTAAGCTGATATAGCTGCTAATATGACCTCCTTTACTTTATTCAAGGTCTGTCTGCCTACTAAAATCTGTTTTCCGCGGTTAAGTATTCACTATTGTGTTATTTTCTACCATATTCTTTCCTTTAACTTCGTCACCTATCTTCTTCTTCTATGTGCATTGTCTCTTCAGGACGTAGGCGATCGTGGCCTTCCACTTTTCCCTATCACCGGTTGCTCTGAGCACGCCTTCTCCTGTTACACCATGCAATCCTCGTTCTGTCATTCACCTGATCAGGTCCTTCAAATATGTTATCCGTTGCATTCCCCTGTCTCTTCTTCCCTCTATCTGGCCTGTTAGTATCAGATTCTCCAAGCCCTCCTTCCTCATTGCGTGTCCCAGGAACTTCAGCTGTCTCTTCCTGATGCTCAGTATTAATTTCCTTTTTGTTTCCATCATTTCCAAGACTTCATCATTGCCCACATACTCGATCCATGATATTCACAGCATCCTTCTGCAGAACCACATTTCAGTTGCTTCAAGTTTTTCCTTCATCTTTGATGATATTGTCCAGCATTCACTGCCTTATTGAAGGACGGACATCACGTGGCAATCCAGTACTCGCTTCCTAGTTTCTAGCAAAATTGTCATGTTTCTAATACTTTACTCAACTTCTGGAATGCTTCCTTCGCCATGCCAATTCGCCTTTGGATCTCTGTGTCGCACTTTCCGTCTTCTGTTATAACGCTTCCCAGGTATTTAAATTTTCGTACCTTCTTGATTCTGGTATTCCCGACCTGTATTTGGCATTTTGGGCTGCCCTTTTTACTGATGACCATGCATTCGGTTTTCGTGCATTTTATTTCTAGGCTTTTATTGTTACTTTCTTCTGCTACCTTCTGTAGAAGGTCTTATTTTTGTAAAAAGAAAGCCAAAAAAGCTGTACACACAAGATTACCATTTCTTTTGTCATCAGGAAATCTTTTCGCAAAACCATTCTCTTCCTTTCACACTCCTATGAATCTCTGCTAAAAGTTTTTTTTCTTTATTCCTCAACGTGGCTCGATTCTATCACATCTGCTCTTTTATATTTTTATGGATTTCCATGGTTTGCTGGAATATGAAATGTGACATCCATTACGATCAACTGGAACCAAGAAGAACCGTCATTGCAACTTGTTAGGATAAGTGAATGATTACGTCAAAAGTTTTCTGATTTAGTAAAAGCAGTTTGCTATTTTTTTTTATCAAAAGGCAAGTGCGTAGGCTTGTAAACACAGCCATCAATAATAATATCTTTAGTATGAGAAATATTTCTACATTATTCCATATTCAACAGATTTAACACGTAGAGATTTTCATTTTTCTTTTCATTCGTTAGAACATTTCTTAAGTGGCAGAATATTCAAAAACAAAAAACTTGAAAACCGCATTCCAAAATTTTTTGTGGTGGTAGGAGGTAGCGATAAAACAGGTATCTTTTAAGGTGAAATTGCAAATTTGCCTTCCTGTTGAGATTCCGTCGTCAAAATAATAAATAAATAATAAACATTATTACATTCGTTTATAAATTATGTTCACATAGATTTAACTTACATTTCATCTTAAAGGCGTTTCTGTTAAAATCTAATTACTTTCCGAACACACTGATAATCTTACCCTGTCTCTACTTTCAATTACGATATCACAAAATAATTTATTCCAAATTCCTACGCCGGTATCCTGTCAAATAGGAACTCATTGCAAATCCAATTATATGAGATTGAATTAATGACTAATTCGCTAAAGCATGTTTTGCCGATTTTTTAGCGTGTACTAAAATCTACATTAGTGGCACAAGAGAATTACTAATGGATTTGCTTAGTCTGAAATCATATAATAAATTCAAGGCTGTTAGACGAAACCGAAGAGATTTCAGTATCACGACTCACTAGATTAAGCAGCAAGTACTTTGATGTTTACAAAAACCATCCGTGTATCTGTTGCTATTTGACAAAGTAACAATTTCAACTCCGTGTCTATTTACGTTGTGTAGTACGGTACTGAGTTGAAAACAGTTTGGTGCACCGAGGAAGAATTCCACATGAAAAGCCTTAGATCATCTTTTAAATATAGAAGCACTGTGAAGTAGTGGTCTGCGGCTCGGATTGAGGAATCGGAAAGCCAAGTTCAAATTCCAGTCTAGATCATGATATTCACTCATGTAAATTATTATATTCCCCTTCTATAGGTAAAATAGCAAAACAGACTGACCATGAGTGGCAACCAGTCTAGGAGAAGGAAACTTAGAATTCGAAACATCTGCTGCATTGTAGGCAAAGTCTAAAAGAAAGTAACTTAACAAAATATACCTTTCTGAGCGACGGGGGTAACCTCAACGTCAACGGGACGAATGAAACCGGGAGTTAATTCTGCTTTGAATAACAACATGAACTACAATTGGGAGATGGAAGGAAGTGGAGACAGCAACGACGAAAAATGCACTAACAGAATGAAATTCATCCAATCTTATCGTCAAATATATTCGCCAAATTTCTCGCCACTAGCCTATCATGATAAGAATTATAATAGTAATATAACGCGTTTTCTTATAATGAAAAAATCGGCATTCATGGACCGAGCAGTCAAGTAGACCTATGGTTGAAATTTATAAGATATTTCTATTAAATAATGTCTAATTGGTATATGGTCGACATAAATGATACACAGAGAAAAATGACTGCTTAATATATTTATTCAGCACAGTATCCAGTGATAATTGATATTTACAAATAGTACAAAACTTACGCGCAAAAGAGAGGAGGGTCTAAATGGTGAATAGCCGATAAAGAAAATCAATCCGAATATTGATCTGATGAATACATACTCGTAGACTCTTTCGGACTATGGGCCAGTCCATCTACTAGAGTGTTGAATAGGTGCTAGCTACTCTACAACACCAATTTTGAAAGATGATTTTTTTATACTTTTTTGATTCAAGCATTGTAGAACGACAACAACTTGATCATATCATTACTGTCGTTTCTAGTGCCCTCTATATGCTGCTGTTGTTGATAGAACGTGTGTCGGTGAGAGAACATAAGGCGCGAACCATTCACTTTTCACAAAGGAAATGCTTTTGCTCGATTTTAAAAATCATATTTTATTTTACTGACGCAGCAATCACTGTTCAAACCAGGAAAAACACCAAACATCGAATGCTTATTCTAAAATCAGGTCTGAATTACATATTTATATTAGCACTGAAACACGATCTTCCTACGCCCTATTTCTCACAATGCTGTCCCTCGTATTAAGTTAAGAGCAATAAAATCCATCTCATTTGTGAAGAGATTAATCGAATACTGTCCTGTTCATAATCCTATTAAGGCCTTCTTCTCAATCAAGACAAGAGGAATTATGGTTCAGGTAATTACAGTGACAATTCAGTCTCTAATTATATCACCAAAGGAGAGCAACACGTGTCGGTTATATCCATTGTAAATTATATATATATATATATATATATATATATATGTGTGTGTGTGTGTGTGTGTGTGTGTGTGTGTGTGTGTGTGTGTGTGCATTATTTTGTCATATCTGCAGTCTAGTAAACGCCATCAGGCTTTCTGATAACTCATTTTTTCTGGTCTGAGATTTACTACTGAGCAAGACGAACGACATCTAAAGCAATTACTATACTTTGTTTTTTAATCTTAAAAAACTCTGTGATTTTACGTTCATTTTACTGTTACATTATTGATGTTTCTAAACAAAGAGAAATAAGAGCCGAAATGTCGTAATGGGAAATTTCTATTGCCTGTAGTTCATTAACACTGATAGTTAAGCTCTTACAAGGAAACCAACCTATCTTTAAAACAAGCTAACTAGTGAAATATTCCAGTTAAACGTAATGAGATTTCAAGACGTCACCTAGAGATATTAATTTATCCAAATCTGTTCTCGAACTACGCAGCATTTTCTCAGTTGAAATAAGAGTGGTGCTTTATGATAGCAGTTTTACGCGTACATAAGTGTTGTGAATAAAAGCTGGGAAAGTCTTCTCGTACAGCCAAAACTGAGAATATACGGGTTTACAAAAATGTCTGAACAAGGAAATAGGCTCTCTCTAAAAAGGGAAATAAATCTTCATTACGCAGGCCGATAAATGTAATATACACTGTTTAAATATAAAAAAAAAACGGGCGGCCTATTTTCAAATACGGGTATAAATAAAATCTGTACACAAATTCGCATTAAAAGTAAATGTAGTATTTCTTTCAAAATTGCTTGGCTTAAGCTTCAAATGCAAAACTGAGCAGATATGTACCTAACAAATGTTATGTTTTCTTTCAAAAATGTTTAGTTTAAACATATATAACATGTACATTAAAAACTTATTCGAAATATATAAATGACTCATTTTCAAAATTTGATTTTTACAATCTATCCTTCCAGAAAAGAAATAGCATATATTTTTCTAAAATTCGAACCTTACGTTTCAATAGACGTAATGAACTCACTGACACTGCTTTGTAGAAAAGATCTGAATGACAATAACCTCTCTGTTATAATAAAGACCGTTGTGTGTCTTTTGAAACTTTGTAAAACAGCTAATAATCCTCTTAAATATTTTGACGGCAAAGGTACACTCGTATTCTATAAACGTTAACGGTTTTCATTGTCAGTCCAATTTTTATTTTCGCGAATTTCATAGGAAAAACAATTTTATTTTTGTTTTAGACGAGATTAAATCTCAAAATGCTCATTCCAACTTTTCATCATTTCGGGCACTTTCGCTTCTTGTCTTTGTCTGATGATTATTTCTCAAATACCACCAGATTTAGCACATAGAGATTTTTATTTTTATTTTCATTCGTTAGAACATTTCTTAAGTGGCAGAATATTACAAAAAACAATGAACTTGAAAACCGCATTTCAGAACTTTTTTGTGGTGGTAGGAGGGTGCGGTAAAACAGTTATTTCTAAAGGTGAAATTGCGAATTTGCCTTCTTAAATTGTTATAATATTCTCAGTAACTGTCTTCTTAAAATGTAACTTTGGTTGTTTTGGCTATTTAAAGATTAGAATATTTAAGTCAATTATTAAACTCATATTTACCCATACGAGCAGCAAAAACCTCTTAATGTAGAGAGTTATTCATAAAATGGTAAAAATCACTGAGTTATTTGATATAAACGAACAAGTTGATGGGAGGAAGTTTATGAGAATATAAAGGATAGATAGAAACTGGCCCTTGACTTAAAGTTGTAGTTTAAAGTTAAGAATACACACGGATGTCGATATTTAGGAAAAATACTATTTTACATTGGCAAGAAAATGTGGGTGGATGTTATGTAGTCACATGGGGAAACTAAAGAACTGAAGTGATCTGAAACTTATCCATGGAAACAATAAAAGTTTACCGATAGGCCTACGATGTTGTGTCAGTAAGAAAATACGGATAACACATTAGCTAAAATGGAATAAATCTCTAAAAATATCGAAATACCTCCGGATAAAACTTCAAGTTATAAAAAACCGAATTCTAAAACATTAAGAAATGAAATTTGAAATATCTTCTGCAAAGAATAAATATTTAACATGTTGTTTTTTCTATATGATATCAAATTCCTGCTCGTTTTATATTTCATATAATCATATGAGGTAGGTTTTCTATATTAGCACTCATAGTCGCACAACACATTATGGTATTACAGGAGGAAAAATGAGTTTTTGATACAATCCACGAGTTGCTCCTGATTCATATCTCACGATTACATATTTATTTGTAGAGAATAGCGCTTCATTGTTACGAGCCAAAATTACTTCAATGGCTCAATCTGTTCAAAATCTTCTGCACTCACAATAGTTGTGGTTATGACATCCAAAAAATATTAACTTTCATGCCTAATGTTTGACGAAGGACATCTTTTATTTATCTTGTTTTTTTTTTAACTGCTTCACCCCAAGCAAGGCAGTATCGCCATTGATGCACAGGGGGCTATATAAGAGAGTAAAAGTTTAAGCAGGAAGACAGTGAAGAAAAAGACGAAACAGTTACAGTAGGTGTCCGAGAAAGGGAAAGAGAGGAATAGGAATACGGGTGGGATGACGGTTAATCAAAGGAAGTGAGAGAAAAGAAAAAGTACAAAATAGACGGGGTGATGTAGAAAGGACAAAAGAAAGACTGGAGTAAAGTGGAGAATAGATGGAAATTGACATCGCATTTAAATACCTGGAGTTTGTAGCCGACAGAAAGGTAAGTATAAAGAAGGGAGTCCCACAGGCGGGGAGTACGAAACGGAAGCAGTTAGAGTAGAATTATAGGCTGCATTTATTAGATTTAACTGTAAAAGGTTGTTGCCGGTCTGGTTGCGCGAGTA
The DNA here is from genome assembly GCA_037127315.1 of Ascarosepion bandense. Classification (NCBI taxonomy): domain Eukaryota; kingdom Metazoa; phylum Mollusca; class Cephalopoda; order Sepiida; family Sepiidae; genus Ascarosepion; species Ascarosepion bandense. The sequence continues at coordinate 1,745,869 of JBBBDQ010000778.1, forward strand.
AATTCTAGTGTCGGGAGCACCAGTGAGCTAAGTTCGGAGCAGAAGCCATGAAAATATTTGTAAGAGACAGATGTAAACCATATGCCGCCGATTAAAAAATGACTAGAGTCTAGCTGCCTGGTCTGAAGCGAGATTAAAAGTAGGGGCCCCCGAGAAGATATGACAACAGTATTCTGTGCACGGTCGGATGGTTGATTTGTATATATGCAAGATGGACTCAGGCAGAGAAAACCTCCTGGACTGACACGGTGACACAACTTTCCTAGCAGTGGATTTAGCTATTGATTCAATGTAATAGCTCCACTTGAGGTCGGAAGAGCGGGGGAAGCTGAAGAGGCGCAGTTATATTCCTTTCAGAGAGACTCGCTTGGTCCATGCTTATGGATTGCAGGAGAGACTGCCTGTGATGGTTGACAGATAGCAGCTTCGTTTTAGAAGCAGTGAAATTTACAAGCCCTTTTCATACCCGAGTCTACCACAAAGATCAGCAGCGAGGTTATGTTTGTCCGCCCCGCCAGGTTTCTCACTAGCGTAGATGACTACTTGGGATGTGATCACGTCAAGATCATTTATGAAGATCAGAATGAGAGTCGGGCCTAGGATAGAGCCCTGGGGGACACCAGCATTCTTGTGATAGGATGTGGAAGCATTCCCGTTCAAGATGTGCCTCATTATGCGATTTGATAAGAAAGATTGGATCAAACCAAGCAATCGTTTAGTGATACCATAACCGTCAATACCCTATCAAATGCTTTGAATATATCCAGAGCAACAGTTCGAGCTTCGCCGGACTTATCGAGGGCCTGGTATAGGTACTCAGTGATGGTCGTTAGTATATCGGCAGTAGACATGGCAAAGCGGAAGATATACTGTCTATCTGAGAATAGTTGATGGGTAGTATAGGTTGTCATTACATTTGCATTGTACCCATTCTCTCTATTATCATTACAATACATCTTGGAAAAAACATTATTAATATTTGTTAGGGCGCCGCTCCTATTTGACTACAAATGGACTGTTCCCATTGCTATATATAGCAATGGTGGATTCTCTACAGGGGAGTCGTAGAGAGTCATTAGACTGACGTCTATACGACACTGTCAGCTCTCTGCCTTCGGGTGGAGGGCGCTCTCTGCTTCCGAGCAGAAAGCAATAACCCAGTCGTGGTTCCGCCGAAAGGTAGAACCACGACTGGGGAAAAATAGACAGACATTTTTTGGCCCGGCTATATGGCCGGGAATACCCACTATAAAATGACCATGTGTCACATCCAGTCTACGTGGGAAGGCTAGTAAATACAGTCGTAGAGAGTCATTAGACTGACGACTCTACGACACTGTCAGCTCTCTGCCTTCGGGTGGAGGGCGCTCTCTGCTTCCGAGCAGAGAGCAATAACCCAGTCGTGGTTCCGCCGAAGGGTAGAAGCACGACTGGGCAAAAATAAACAGACATTTTTTGGCTGGGCCATATAGCCCGGAAATCCTAGATATAAACTGACCTTGTGTCATATGTTGCCCTTACTGGGAGGGACGACTAAATAATGAGTCGTAGAGAGTCACTTGAGAGTCTCTAATGAGTTACTGAAGAGTCAGTGCGAGTCGGTGAAGAGTTAGTCACACTTCCGGTGGCGTATCGGAAGTAATCACGTATACCCACGTCTTACGACGGATTGGACTCTTGTATTTTTCTATTGTAAATATTACTAATCACTTTTGTACATACTAACCGTCTTTCCGCGGAATACAACTTATATTTTGATTCTGTTGTTGAGTTATTCATTTATACTTGGCGACATAACAATATTTCATAAGGTTTTTTTCTTCAAATAACCAAAAATATACAATTTTTTGTAAATATTGATAAATGAAAATGAAAACAAATTTCCTAGACTTCCAAGTTCATATATGGCAGACTAAATGCCATACTTACAATATAAAAAACGAACAAAATTCAAAAATTCATCGTTAAAGAAATATTTGATGTCTGGTTTTTTAGATATAGGGTTGTTTGGCAACAATTCTTCATACGTACAATCTTGTCTAAAAACAAATGCTTATTATTTGATAAAGTAGTTTTATTTCATTTTTTCTATATTTTAGCTATTTTTATGGATTCTGGCATATATTTAAACATAAATTGTCGAATCTGAGGAATTTCGGATTTCATAAGCTGTTGTCACTTTTTTTGTCGTTTGTGCTATTTCATTTTCTACATTTTAAATTATTGGAATTTCGCGTGACAGTTTGTGCTGCCTCTATATTGTTCTGTTTGTTATTGCATAAAAGTTATATTCTTTTATTTTTCTCTTAAATCTGATGATATTTGATAACTTTGTTCTACACACGACGTTATTTATCCGATACACGAATATTTAAATTTAAAATTAAAACTATTGGGATGAAGTTACTTAAGGCTTTCTTCTATGAAAGGCACTATTTTCCTGATACAGCCGGATATGCTTAAATGTGCTTGAATAAAAACAGCAGCAAATTCAATAATGTCTGAGCGACAAATTATTCGTATATGAGATAAATGCTATTAAATTAAGCAAACAAGTCGACTGAATTCGCCAGATAATGCTTAACTGAATCCTTAATGCCCAAACATACATGCACAAATGAAAACATTTCTCATTCTGACTTTTTCACTCCTTCTCTTTTTCTTTCTCTTTCTCATATATATATATATATATATATATATATATATATATATATATATATATTTAAAATTATGTTGCAATATTCGAAAGATTAATTTAATTTTGAGAATAGCATAACTGTTAACGGCATGTGAGGTTTGTGAGTCGATTTCAAATCCAGGTCAAATCTGTTGGGTTTGGAGTTTGAAAGCTAAGCCCCGGTTTTAGGGAAAAAAATCATTTCTTTTGGAAAGAGATTGGATAAAAATCAGATCTGATTTTAAAACGTGTCGTTTATGTATTTCATATAGGTTTTTAATGTACAATTTAAATTTTTTTAATATATGCAAATATCCAACATAAAAGAAGGATATCTCTGTACATATTGAATTGGGATTTACGTATTTATAGGATATAAGAATAAATCTGAATAGTTAATAAATGTTGTAGAGATTTGAAGCAAATTATCAGTATATATACCCAGCAATGGTTATAGTCATATTCACTGGCAATGATTTATGATTAGAACTAATTTGCTCACCACTGATCAACGACGTGAAACCTCAGAAGTATTTAAATAAGGTAAAAAAATAAATAAATATGCGAATATGTAACTCTAAAAAATATCGTTTTTACACATCTTTAATTTCCAGCAAAATACTCACTTCCCACATAAAATCTAAAGGAAATATTTTTGGAAAGCTTCACAGTTTAAATCAGAGGTTATTCTAGATTCTTGTGATCAAAAGATTTTAATTAAATGATTAATATTTAAAAGATAGAAACTAATTCTCAATCAACACCAATGGAAGATGACAGCAAATAATAATAATAATAATTGTAATTTAAGATATGAAATTCGATCTAGATAACAAATTTATTTCCTGGCTCATAACTTTCAAACGTGTCCTCCCTTTTTTATTTCGTTATTTTACTCTCTGTGCACTTCGTTTATTTTCTTTAATTTTGTCCAATCTTTCATTTTGATCCACGTTTCTGTTCAGTTAGAGAAAACTATTCAAAACTGAAAATAGAATTATTCTAACAGGTTTGATCAGCATATCAGAACTACTAAACATGGCAAAGCCCCAATAAGAAGACATATTTAAAATGAAATTATTAATGCCAAAAATGAAATTAATATCATTGGATTTGGTACTATCTCGCAAAATATAAATTGATTAACTTCTGCAAAAAACACATGATACAAAACTTACGTTATGACCTGAAAGGTTGTAAAAAATGTGTCATTCACGTAACCATTTCAGGACAACGCTAAGGTTAATGGCAATTTAAACTCAAATAAGAACTGATTCGCGTCTACGCTGAAGATTTTTCACTTTTGTGAAATTGTTATTAATTTTAACATTAAAGTTTTGCGACATATTAAAATCAGAGAGTTGGACAGCTTTCACATGTACACAATATATGTATATATATATATATATATATATATATATATATATATATATGTGTGTGTGTGTGTGTGTGTGTGTGTGTGTGTGTCTGTGTGTGTGTGTGTGTGTGTGTGTGTGTGTGTGTGTGTGCCTGTGTGTGTGTGTGATCTTTATTATAATAAGAACCGTTATATATATATACAACGGTTTTTCTCTTGAACTGTGCCTTCTTATTTTCTTTATTGCAATAATTATGTCGTCGAGTAGTGAAAGAATGTATATATATATTATATATATATATATATTATAACAAATACCGTTATATATATATATATATATATATATATAAACATATGCTGTAATGGTTGTTACAATGTTTTTATAAATTCATAGTATCACTACACAAACATTTTCATGTTTCGAAGCCAGCCCATTATGTTGTTGGCTTCATGTTGTTGGCTTCATCATCAGGTGATTTTTTTTAGAAAATATCACCTGAAGATGAAGCCAACAACATAATGGGCTGGCTTAGAAGCATGAAAATTTTGGTGTAGTGATACTATGAATTTATAAAGACATTGTAACAACCATTACAGTATAAAGCTCTACATTTGTATCGAGCACTCTTTATAAAAGTAAATGCATGAACAAAAGGTTAATAAACCTACGAGTTCAACAACTTAGTTTCAATACTATATATATATATATATATATATATATATATATATATATATCCTATTTTCCCTATATAGGTTTTTGTGCAACTGTGAGATAAATAGATAAATATATGTATCGGAATCCGACAACATGACAGAACAATTTCAAGAATAAAGTAGGGAAAATATCTCAATTTAACATACTTTACTTTTATTAAACCTTCTTCGAAAATCGAGTTAAAAATGAAAAAACATTACAAATAGACAGTATACTGGTATGTTGTGTTTTGGGGTTGATTCTTATTGGCCAGATAAGTGCCACTTGTATTAAAGCGATAGCATATAGATATATTTAGAATATTATTTTATATGTACGTACGTATATATGCACCTGACTCTTTCCATGTATGTCGCAGATCATTCTAGTGTCTATACCATGATTCAATCAATCACATACGATGAAGCTTTTCACATCAGTTTCCTTAATAACCCTGATAAACTCGGCTCACTTCTAGATGTTTGTTTCACTTCTATCCTTTACTTTTGCCATGTTATGCAACTCTGCCTCTCAGCAACTCTGGTCATGCTGTGGTTACCCTTAATATTTCTTTCCACTCGACATCCTTCAAAAAACCTCCTACGAATATCTTACTGCTATTAAAGAGTGAACTTCGAGGCGTTCTGCGACTTACTTTATTATGCCTATGGGACAAAGTTTTCCGTCTCCCTGTTGAAGACTGAACATCTGCGGTACTCCCGTAGGTAAAAACTGGCATCGATGCTTTCATTCTACCCAGAAATTTTCAACTTAAGCCTAATTCTTCCCTTTTACTCTCTCCTACTTTCTCGGCCGCCATTACCAAGAAGAATAACTTCATTCTGCTTTACTGGAGAGATTCGACTGCTTATAATAGGCGCCATTTTGTCTTTGGTTGCACTGAATGTAAGCCTGTTCTAAATTATGCCAAGCTATTGTTTTCTAATAGAATAAAGCAGCGTATAACGCGCCGCATGTTTGGCTCTAACGACTACTGGCGGCTCCGTAAAAGTGTGCTAAACAACAGCAAACGCGCAATATCTTCACTACTCAACAATTTTGAGATCTTCACGTTCAGAGATGACAAGTCTGAATGCATTGCTCGTAAATTCTCTTACAACTTCACAATTGAATCATCACGAGCATTCTCAAACGATTTCTCTCCTAGAACTGAAGCCTAACTGATTGATGTATACACAGCCCACTCTCTGGTCTCTAATATTTTTTTTATCCTTGACTCCCATAAAGTAAGTAGATGTGATAGAATTCCAGTCATCGTCCTTAAAAGATTTGCCCCGGAACTTTGTCCTGTCCTCTCCAAATTCTATAAATATTGTCTTGCTGTTTTTTTGTTTTTGTTTTTTTGCTTCCTCTGTAGTTTAATTATTAAATATTTAATAAGCATAGCAATTTTTATAATACTGCCTTAAAAATAGTGGATATAAAAACCCAAATATTAAATATGTAAACCAGAAAAGTAACCACCGAAGAAAATATAGGAATAGAAATTTTATCTGTTACACCCCACCTGTCTACTAAATGGCTAGTAATATAATGAGAAAAAAATTCCTCGCGTTAATCAGGAAACACTTTCCGGAAAAATCCACAAAGTAAGATATTTAATAAAAACACTATTAAATTCCGTTACAATCTAGACAAAAATCATAAAAAATCACAATAATAATATTAAAAACTTTACCAAAATTAACAAAAACAACCGGATAACAGAAAATAACAATTTAGACAATTTAGAAAATTATGTATGCTTGGAGAGTAGTGTGTATGTGTTATGTACCGAACACGGTATACACATTCTTACGATGTTCGTAGTTGATATTATTGTGTGTATGGTCTCTATTTTTAATCAATAATGCTTTCATTATTTTTATTATTTTTATTATTTTTGCATCTGGATTATGTTACATTTGTGCTGTCAACAAGTATCTTATGGATAGAGTTTGATAGGTTCACATGTGTGTTTAAATAAGATCGAATTAAATCCTGTTAAAAGAGATGCAGCGTGGGTCTCCGAGTCAGTTTCGTAATAAATATATATATATATATATATATATATATATATATTTTTAGAGAGAGAGAGAGAGAGAGAGAGAACGTTTACTTCTGTTGACATTACTCATGCACGCATTCAAACAAATAGAAGTATTTTCCATGATTTTTATTATATTCGATAACGCAAAAATCCTTTCGCTGAAATGGCCATGGAGATTTCGTATGTTTTAAGTTTTTCATATCTAAAATACATATATTGACTCTCTAAAAAATAACTGTAATTGTCTGGTGGGATAAATTTTATTACTTAATTTTGGATAATGAATAATAATGGGATCTTCTTCGGGATTATTCAATATATATATATATATATATATATATATATATATATGTGTATGCGCATGTATATGTATATTAGTATATTAGTGTGTAATAAATTGAATGTATGTGTGTGTATGTGTATGTATATATGTATTCTTATTCGTTAAATGGTGTGTGTGTATATATATATATATATATATATATATATATATATGTGTACTTCTATTGATATGTATATATAATAATTGTAATTTTTTTTTTTTTTTACCTAGTATTGTCTTTATTTAGTTTAATTTCAAATGACCTAATTTTTTTAAAAAAATAATTTTATTTCAAATCCTATATCTTTTTATTCCCTTTTATCAATAATTATGCCTTTTTAAGTAAAGGCTTTTTTTAATACTTCAACGTTTTGGGGAAATTAGATTTTTGAATTTGTCCAGCGTCTGTAATATTTAAAAAAAATTTTTTCTTTAGTTTCTTTCTTTTTCCCTCCCTTCCTTCTTTTATCTCTCTTACCAACTTTTTTCCGTGTTGCTTTAAATGATTCAACACAGCTGTCTGTTAATTTTTAGTTACATTCTCCCCCTTTTTTTGCAAACCCAGACGATGTCAATTTTTTTCTTTTCTTATTTATTTGATTTTATTCTATCCTTTTCTTTTTCTTTTTCCTTTTCTTTTTCTTTCCCTTTATTTTTATTTTTATTTTATTTTATTTTATTTTATTATTTATTTTTTAATTTCTTTGCAATCTATTTAAAAAGGAAAAGTAGACTAATTTTTCTCCAGTTTCTGAAAGGTTTTTTTCTGTTGCTGAGGTGATGTGTCGCTCCCCGTGGGGATCGTCATATCGAAATGGCCATTCAACATCTTTGAATTAATCCTTTTTTAATATATATATATATATATATATGTCTAAGGGCATCTATAGTAGGATCAGACCAGTGGGCTCGCAACGCCCTAGAATGTATGGCCTTCCAAAAGTTCATAAAGTACGGAGTCCCACTCAGACCTATTTTGTCTATGGTGGGCTCCGCACTACATGAGTTGGCTAAGTGGTTGGCAGAGATTCTCCAGCCTGTGTCTCTTGCTCTGTCTGCGTACAATATCATCGACTCCTTCAGATTTTCTAGTTTCATTAGAAACTTAGATTTTTCATCTAGGGATAAATTTATGTCTCGTTTGACATTGTCAGTTTATACACAAATGTTCCATTAAATGATACTATTAGAATTTGTGTTGACATGTTATATAGAGGGAATTTAGGTGCCGTGGCAATTCCCGAAGAGTTTTTCCTGGAATGTATGCGATTGGCAACTGAGGGGGTCGAATTTAGCTTTGACGGGACAATGTTTGCGCAAACAGACGGCGTTGCGATGGGTAGTCCTTTTGGTCCTCTCCTTGCAAATATTTTCGTGGGATTTCATGAGCGTCTGTTATTTGAGAGGGTAGCAGAACCTTTGATATATCAACGATATGTTGATGATAATTTCTCTTTGTTTGACAACGCCATTGATGCTGAACATTTTTTTAGTTCAGTTGAACTCTTTACATCCTTCCCTTCAGTTTACCATGGAGATTGAAAGGGATGGATGTCACCCATTTTTAGATGTCCTTGTTCAGCGGCGGGACGGTGCTTTCGTGACTTCTGTTTTTTGCAAACCAGCATTCACTGGTTTGTATACTAATTGGCAGGCGTTTGTCCCTAAGTCTCGTAAACTAGGTCTGATAGAAACCTTGGTTCACCGTGCCTTGAATATTTGTTCTCCTAAATGTTTAGAAAGTGAATTAATTCGCTTGCAGGAGATTTTCGAAGGCAACGGGTACCCGGTTAATGTGGTGAAACGGGTAATTGATTGCAAGATCAAACGTTATAAAGAACCTAAGGTTGAAGGACCTAGCCGCTGTCCCTTGTATTTGAAAATACCTTGGCTTGGTAGAAGATTTCAAACTATAACCGACAGAGTTTCAGCATGTGTTTCGTCCTGTTATCTTGCGGTGCAGTTGCGTTTTTCAGACTAGAGCTGTGTTTCCTTCCTTCAGTAAAGAAAGGTTGTATTTTTTTCGAAAAAGGTTCAATTGTTTATCAGTTTAAATGCTGCCATGATGCGGCATACATAGACGGGTTTACAACACGTCCACGCTAATTAACGTTCCAGTGGCTCTCTCAGACCTATAAGAACAACACAATCTGTTCTGAATTCTGCTATTGGCCAACATCTTTTGGACAATCAGGTGTGTGCCTCGGCATATGAGGACAGCTGGTTCACTGTCTTGCACAGTGCTCGGTCTACCTACCATCTTCATATTTTGGAAACAATTTGCTTGAAAATTCATCAGCTGAGCCTGTGCAGACAGAAAGAGCGGGTTTTACGCTCCTTACAATTGCTGGTGAGTCTGTGAGTGTAACATTTTTTTCACTTTTAAACACTCTTGTGGAATTAAATGTTTACACCCACCTTACATTTTATGTGTTTATTTTTTCAATAAATTTATTTTAAACGAGTTCCATCGTCTCCCAGCATTGTAAGTAATTTATTTTGCCTTTTCCTTTTCCTTATTTCCCTTAAAATTAAAGCCAATGAGAACCCTTGATAAGAGTTGGCCGAAAGGTTCCTCGGGTTTAGGTTTAAATAATATGACGTCTGTTCTTTTTAAAGATATATATATATATATATATATATATATATATATTTACGTTCCTTACAATATATATATATATATTTACGCTCCTTACAAATATATATATATATATATATATATATATATATATATATATATATATATATATTTACATGGTATATCACAAGCTAAAAGTCTGCCTTCTTCTACCAAGAGCCCATAGCTCAGAGTAAGAATCGCCGACTGATGTCAATTCGGTCGGGTTTCATTCCTGAAATGTCTCACCATACTGACGAGCTGTGATACAGCGAAACAGATTTGTCTGCGGATGACTATATATAATGTATCGCCGATTTGATTTTATCACCGTGGACAAATATATATATATATATATATATATATATGAAACTCTGGAGGGAGGCAGGGTATTAAGGTAACATCAATCCGTTTGGTGACAAAACTTTACTTATATATATATATATATATATATATATATATATACGTTTCGTTAAACATGACAGACAGGTTGCTATGATAAAATCATTTAATTTAATTTTTTCATGTGATCTAAAATGTTTTTTCTCTGTCAACCTAAATTGTATTAAAATTGTCCGAAAAACTTTATTATTTTTAACGAAAGTTGCATGAATCAGGTTTTCTCTGTCTCTCTCTCTCTCTCTCTCTCTCTCTCCTATATATATATATATATATATATATATATATATATATATATATATATATAATGGTTACTAATGATAGTATATTCCACAGTTAGATATTTCACCTTGTTTTTGCTTCTTTAATTTTAATTTATTTATTTATTTTTTTGCTTATTTATTAAAATCGCCTTATTACAAAATAAATTGACCACTTTTTACTGCCGGATGATTGTATTTAATCCCCGAAATTTTATACCTGTCAATTTGCAGTATGCAATCATAATAATAATAATAATGATAATAATAATAATAATAATAATAATAATAATAATAATAATAATAAACGACATCAGGCGAATGGATGCTAAAACAAGAAAGCTTCTTTCTAAGCATAAGATGCATCATCCAAAGGCTGATGTAGACCGTCTATACATACCCCGTAAAGAAGGTGGAAGAGGTCTTATTCAGCTGGAATTGTCATACAAGACAACAACTATTGGCTTACTAACATACATAGAAACAACAAAGGATTGGATGTTACAATTAGTAAGGCAACATGAAGAAAGAAAGAAAAAATATTCAATAATAAAAGAAGGCAGTAAATACAAACAAGATTTACAGTTAATAGATTCTGTAGAAAAGCAAAACAGAAGCCAAGAACCAACTATTGCGGCAAAAAAATATGAAAATGAAAGCCAAAGATAAAGCTCTTGAACAGATGAAACAGCGCTGGCAAGACAAACCTCTGCATGGCCAATATCCAGAACGTGCCAATAAATCCAATGTTGACAAAGTTAATACTCATCGATGGTTACGTGCATCTGGATTAAAGTCTGAAACTGAAGGCTTTATTCTTGCAGCACAAGACCAAAGTCTTTTCACTAGAAACTTCCAGGCAAATATTATGCATAATAATATGGATCCAAAATGCAGGTTTTGTGATAAACACCAAGAAACAATAGACCACCTAATCTCAGGCTGTTCAGTGCTTGCCCCAAATGAATATAAAAATTGCCACGATAGAGTTGGGCAATATTTACATTGGGCAATGTGTAAACATTATGGAAATGCTGTAAACAAACACTGGTATGAACATCACCCAGCACCGGTTACAGAAATAGAAGATGTAACCATTCTATGGGATTACACCATCTACACAGACAGAAAAATTGAAGCAAACAGGCCAGACATTATTGTTAAAAACCAGAAGGAAAAAACTTGTCTATTAATTGATATGGCTTGTCCAGCGGATTGTAACATAGCAATCAAGGAATTTGAAAAAATGTCAAAATATAAAGACCTGGAAATTGAAATAGAAAAAATGTGGAAATTGAAAACAAGAGTTGTGCCAGTGATAGTAGGTGCACTTGGAATGATAAAAAATGGAACAAAACAACACATTGAAAGAATCCCTGGAACCCCTAGCTTAAGAGATATACAAAAAAATGTCTTATTATGTACAGCCCACACACTAAAGAAAACTTTATCTATGTAATGCTGGGGATGATAGGGAAGATAGAAAAACATGAAATGGAGCCATAACAACACGCCACTACCTGCCTTAGGTCTCCCCGCAGACTTGGTTGGTAGTGAGACCAAAGCAGAAATCGAAATATGATGAAAAATGACATAATAATAATTACCATATATATATATATATATATATATATATATATAGTGTGTGTGTGTGTGTGTGTGTGTGTTTGCTTGTGAGAGTGTGACGTTTATATGCCTATCCATCAAAGATAACCATCTTCAAACCTACTGACACACTGACACATTGACATACCAATTATATTCTGTCGTTTATCCTTATTATTGACATTGTACTATCATTTTCGTTCTGGCTTTCATTTGAATAAATTCGTAGCTTACTCACTATATTCCCTTGTATTCATTTTTCAGGTGTTAGTTTATTTTTTTAAACATATTTTCTAGCAAAATCAACCGTCATCTTCTAATCGTAACTATAAGGGAATTATCGTTCCCAGTTTTCACGAGAGTTACTTGTGAATCACGTATTAAAAGCAAGAGAGACAGAGCTAGCTATATAATCAGCTTGTGTAAAGTGATTACAGAGCAGTGATCTAGAGAAAATAAATATTGATTAAAGCACAAATGAGCCGAATTTTAGAGTGATATCTTGGACATCAGTTAAATTGACATGGCACATAGATGGCGATTGATTGCAGAAAAGTAAACTTGAAAAGATAAATATTGCTTAAAGCTATAAAGTATCTCAATTTTAGAGAGTTATGACTGACCATCTCATAACTGAAACAGTGCATCGACAAAGATTGATTGCAGAAAGGTTACCTTGAGAATATAAATATTGTTTAGAGCTATTTAGGGCCGGAATATTAGAGAGTCGTCATTGGCCTGCTCCTAAAGTTACACGGCGCAGGGACGGATATTGATTGCAGAACAATGACGATGAGAGGATAAATTCTGATTAGAGCTGTAAAGAATACGAATTTTACAGAGTTACTATAGCCATCTCTTAAAGTGAGACAGTGAATGGACAGAGATTAATTGCAAAACACTGATCCTGAGACGATAAATATTGCCTAAAGCCATAAAAGAACCGAATTCGAGAGTTATCATTTGCCATACCCTAAAGTGACACCACGCATGAACGGATATTGATTACAAAAGAGTGACCTTAAGAAAATAAATGTTGCTTAGTTCTATAATAGAACCGAATTTTGGAGAGATATTAGTTTAGAGAGTTATGGGTTTAGAGCTATAAAGTATTCTAATTTTAGAGTTATTATTTATTGGCCATCTTCTTCAGACGACGAATGGACGGAGATTAATTGCGGAAAATTGAGCCTAAGAAGATAAATATTTATTAGTTATAAAGATTTTTGAGTTTAGAGAATTATTGGCAATCATTTAAAGTGAGACGACACATGAACGGAGAATGATTGCAGAAAAATAACCTTAAGATGATAAAAATTGTTTAGTGCTATAAAGTATCCAAATTGTAGAAATTCATCATTGGCTATCTCTTAAAGTGATACGGTCCATGAAAGGAGATTGACTGCAGAACAGTGACCTTGAGACAATAAATGATGCCTAGTTCTATAACAGAAACGAATTTTAGAAAGTTATCATTGGCTGTCTCTTAAAGTGAGACGGCGCATGAACGGACAACGATTGCTGAAGAGTGAGCAGGAGAGATTAAATATTGCTTCGAGCTACAAAGGATCGGAATTTTAGAGAGATATTAGTCGATCGTCTTTTAAAGTGAAATGGCATGAGTAGAATTTGTTTGAGTTATGTTTAATGGCATATCAACCTCTCTGTCTTATTTAATAAAAAAGGTGGGATTTTAAGGTATTTTGTAATGTTCGGTTATAGTGAGAAGGTTGATTTATTCCGATTGATGATTTTTTTTATTTTAGATAACTGAAGATGTTTTATAGTTTTGTATTAAAAATGTATTTACTTAAAAAATGTATTATGGTAATAGTTTTTTTTTTTAAAAATGTGTAATGTTAATATTTTTTTCTTCAAAAACTTATTGTTGGTAATATTTTTCATTCAAAAATTTATATTTTTCTGTAAAAAGTTTATTATTATATTTTCATATTGATTTGGCCCCTGTTTGGTGGTAAACCATTTACCCACAGCAGGAACCCTAACAGGTTCTACCACTCCGACCTGGAGAACAACAGTAATTAAGAGATGGTTACATTCTCCTCACAACCTCCAATCAGAGGCCTTGCTACCGAGTGCATTTTACCGTCATAGCCAGGACCGGTATGAATAGAGATTTATTGCAGAACAGTCGCTTTAAGAGGATAGATTGAAAGTGAGACGGCGCACAAATGGACAATGATTACTGAACAGTGACCTTGAGAGATTAAATATTGCTTCGACCCATAAAGGATCCGAATTTTAGAGATTCGTCATTGCCCATCACCTAAAGTGATTCGGGTCTTGAAGTAAGATTGAGTACAGAACAGTGATCGTGAGAGGATAAGTATTTCTTAGAACTATAATGGTTACATGTTTTAGAAAATTATCATTGGCTGCTTCATAACGTGACATGACTGATGAATTGAGATTGACCGCAGAACATGATCTTGATCGGATCAATATTGCTTAAATCTATAAAGGATCCAAATTTTAGAGAGTTATCAATGGCTACGTTCTAAAGTGAGACGGTGTATGAACAGAGAACAACAGTATTACTTTTTTGCTATTTCAAATAGGCATGAAAAACTTTAATTATGGATATTATTATTAATTTTTATTGAAAATGAATTACTTCCTTTACTACTGGAAATCTTTATCATTATTTGTTACTAATTTTAAAATGTTGTGTCCTTTTTATTCTAAAATATTTTCCATAATTTTTATTTCATTTTTATACTATTTACTCAATCTTGCTATGTTTTTTGCCTCTGATTATTTCTATTTTCCTTGTTGAACTCCTATAATTTTCCAACACCATCTTCATTTTCATTCTCTCTGCTCTAACAACGCGTAATTTATTCAATTCATATTTGTACAAATTTCATAGCTAAATTTAATCTTTATTTTTTTTTTTTTGTTTTTTTGGTTTTTGTCACTTCCTTCTCCGTTCGTGTTTCGTTCATTTCCCAACTCTCCACCTTTTGTTATTTACTCTCAACCGAATCAATGAACGCCTCAGATTATAAATCATAATTTCAATCCTTCGGGGAAGCTCAGATGAAAAATTTACGCCAAAGATTTTGATGTCATCAATCTAAATTAAAAGGAAAAAGAATATATTTGACTAGAAATTAACACAAAAGATTGTTTACTAACTTTTATACAGAATCGGAAAAGTGCTGAGATAACAACTTTATTGCTGCCAATTACACTTTCAAATTTCCTGCAGACGAAAGTTAATGTTTTGCGTTTTTTGCATTATTTTTTTGATCGATTCTGATTAACAAATAATTTCACTTTCTAATTATCAATTAAATTTATATTAGCCAATCTATAAATTTTTTGTTATTTGATAATTCAGCAATATATCTCATTTAGTATACTTGCTTGAATCATAAATTGTTTCAGCATAAATCTTGTGCTTTTGTGGTTTTGATAAAGTGTAATCACACTGATTATTCAAACGTGCTTTACTGTTCATATATTACCGACTCCGTTCAAAGAAAGAACAATGTGTTTAATTCGACACTGTCAGAAAGAACAGGTTGTAAAACACTGAATATTAGATTTCAATAAGAAATATAAATACAATTTTCTTACTAAAAATCTTTTGATACAATATGTAACAGACTTCGTAAATGATTCATTGTCACAAGATCTGATCACAATGGCCTCTTTTTGTTGACTGATTTTCACACATTCAACCGGACTATTAAATTATCTCTCAATTTTTATTTAAAAAACTACCTTTTGAAACGAAACTTCTTACACACACACACACACACACACACACACACACACACACACACACACACACATTTATAACGGGAACCAATTTTGTACAACAAAAATATCTCTCAATTTTTATTTAAAAAACTACCTTTTGAACGAAACTTCTTACACACACACACACACACACACACATTTATAACGGGAACCAAATTTGTACAACTAAATTATCTCTCAATTTTTATTTCAAAAACTACCTTTTGAACGAAACTTCTTACACACACACACACACACACACACACACACACACACAAACACACATTTATAACGGGAACCAATTTTGTACAACAAAATTAACTCTCAATTTTTATTTAAAAAACTACCTTTTGAACGAAACTTCTTACACACACACACACACACACACACACATTTATAACAGGAACCAAATTTGTACAACTAAATTATCTCTCAATTTTTATTTAAAAAACTACCTTTTGAACGAAACTTCTTACACACACACACACACACACACACACATTTATAACGGGAACCAAATTTGTACAACAAAATTATCTCTCAATTTTTATTTAAAAAACTACCTTTTGAACGAAACTTCTTTCACACACACACACACATACACACACACACACACACACACACACATTTATAAAAATGTAAACGAGAAAATTTATCCAGCACAAGACTATGAACCAACTTTCCTAACAACATTTCTAGCAGTTAATTGAATATTATATTTCCGCTTCACGTCCGCATAGAAGGTGCAACAAGTTACTGTCCTTGAAGTTATCATCAGCAATACTAGTGGAAGGCAACACCAAAAGCAAGGTGAGAATGCAACTAAAACGCAAGGGATCTATAGGGAGTGAAAGTGAAAGAGAATGAAAAATGAAGAGAATGAGAAGCTTGAAAACTGTGAGAATAGAAGAGAGGACAATAAAGAACAGAATTCAAGAAAACAGGAGCTTGCGATTGATGTTATATATACATTTTTAAAGAGAAGAATAAACGGGGGAGCGAGAAATTGGAAGAGTGATTCCACAGGTGGTAAGCAGGGAGAAATCTGTTGGAATAAAAGTTGCGATTACATCTAGCTTGTTCAATAGCAAAACTTTGAGATCTAGTTGCCAATGTAGAAGCACACTTAAAATCATGTAGTCTTGGCGAAATAAACAAAAGATCATCCGATCATTTGCCATTAAAATATTTGGGGAACAGACACAGAGAAGCCACATCAAGTTGGTGAGAAAATGACTCGAGACAAGATGACTGGTCAGGATCAACTGCGTTGCAGACATTTCTCTGATTTTTTCAAGAAATTGCAGAGTAGTAGAACGAGACCAGAGATGGCAATATAATAGAGTAGCAGATTTATAAATGTGTAACATAGATTTTTACAAAATATTTTTTGCGTTAACCAAATTTTCTAGCAGAAGAAGTAGCAATTGTATTAATATAGTAGCCCCATTTCACACCGGTGGAAAAGATGAGTTCAATAGTTCGTAGTCTGTCGTTCTCCTGAAGATGAGTATCAGTTTCCCTGATGGTAGGGGAAAAATCTTCTCTGTGGTGATCAAATGAAAGCAGGTTTATTTAAGTAAGCGTTTAAATTTACAAGCTTTTCTTAACCGAGTTAACCGCTGATTCGAGTTTTTTTTAAGGAGTACTTGCCAGGTTTATTATTTTCTAGTTTCTTGGACTTGCTATTAAGAGAACAGTATATGGCAGTGTCATCTGCATAAATGCTGATGCCATCACTGAGCTCATTGGTGATGATCGATGGAAGTTTATAAAATGTTTTATTTTATTCTTTATATGTTGTTCCATTTTCAAGTGAATTCACATGAGAACCGAAAATTCCGTTTTTGTAAGTTTTCTCAATGCGAATTCACGACAAACCTCTCAATCTTGGATAGAAAAAATGGAATAGGGGAAATTGCAGCCTACAAGTCGACCTCAAGTTCTGTAGTTAAAAATTCTGAATTAGGCCTATACCTACTGTATAAAGTGACTACACAACATAAAGTAGGCTAACATTGGCCCAAAACTTAGACCTATCGGAAAATTAAGTCATGCTACAGTATACAATAATCTGAGCCATAACTAAATAAGCTCACATCACATACATGTTTATTGAGACACTAAGTGTAATATAATCATTATATGCGTTGAATAGAAAACTACCTAAAATGTACGTCAGTTAATGCCGTATAATGTAACGGTATAAATTAGCGAATATTTAATATTCATTATGTATACTGATTAACACACTAAAGTCAAAATCAACTATAAAAAAATTAATACCTTAGACTGCACATCACACCAGGTTTTTTTTATAGTACTACTAGTCATGGTGTGCAGTAATTGTTTGGACAATTATCCCACTTGTTTACAACCCGATGAAAAAGATTTTCATTTTATATACACTATATAAGTTGACTTCCAAATTTGCAAAGATTTCTTCGGCATGAAAACTCGACTTGTTTGCAACGATTTGCAGTAAATGAATCTCAGCGGACTGACTTACAATTAAACTTTGACTTTTTCACTTATAATATATAGATATGAAATGCATATTTAATTTTCGAAATCCTCAACACACACACACACACACACACACACACATATGTATATATATAGTCATCCGTAAACAGATCTGTTTTGTGGTATCACAGCTCATCAGTACAGTTATACACAGACTGCTTTTGAACCCAGGATTAAAACCCGACCAAATTGGCGTCAGTCGGCGATTCTACCTCTGTGCTATGGGCGCTCGGTAGAAGGAGGCAGACTTTTAAGCATGTATATTATCATTATATATGCCTAATAGCTGAGAATGTTCTAATTCATTGCTGAATGAATGATGCGTAAGTCTACCATTCTTCCAGAGTGTTCAATTAGGGTGTGAGAGCGTATTCTCATCGTTAACCTCAGTCTGATGTGTATAAAAATTCACTTCCATAACTTTTCAGAGCGTGTCTTTTCACAGACTTCTATTCTATATTATATTATTTGTTCCACGTATATCAGGATTGAGGTATCACGACTTCATTTTCCATTAAGAATATCTATAATTTAATTTTATGGAACATCTCTTTCGTGATGCGCCAGAAATTTCCTGAGAAGCATAATCTTCTTCCTTGAATGCTGATTAATGTTTTTTTTTTTTTTTTTTTGCCGAATCGGGATAGAAGTTTGCATTGGTGACGTGAAGATGTCATTTGATATTTGACGCTGCTCTATGCACTTTTGTATATTCAGGATCTAGCTTCTTACTGAGGAAAACATTGAGTTAACAGGAACCAAATTTGTACAACAAAATTATCTCTCAATTTTTATTTGAAAAACTACCTTTTGAACAAAACTTCTTACACACACACACACACACACACACACACACACACACACACACACACACACACACATATATATATATATATATATATATATATGGTGCGATTGATAACTTACGCGACTATGAATATAAAGCTCATATCTCAATTTGACAGAAATATTTATCAAAATAACCCAAAAATATTTTGAAATACCAACGAGTACATTTATTCAGTAGAATTGCATCATGCTGTTTTTTTACTCAAAGACGGGGTCCAATTGATCCTACTCTCATGAGAACACGACAAAATAGGAAACAAACAATGCGCATGCGGAAATTAAAGAAAAATGGTGACAATTTACCTCTCTAGTATATATATATATATATATATATATATATATATATATATATATATATAAATCCAAGTATAAGGTAGGTATGGATGGAATAAAATTCCATATCCAAAGTAACACTATTCTTAAAAAGTGCTCAATACAAAATAGAGCGAAAGTATTTACTTAGAATTTATAACATAGATTTGCATTAATTTATAATATAATTATTTATGTTTTAAATTCTAAATAAATATTATATATATATATATATATATATATATATATATATATATATATATAGTTTACAATTCTCGAGTAAAATTTATACTATTGTGCTAATTTTGTTCAAGTACTCTCGATTAACGCATTCATTATAAAAAATAGTGCGGAATCTGTGTGATATACTGGTACCTATTGGAAGTTGAACGTTTGAAATACGCTGCAATATATATATATATACAATACAATACAAGAAATCTAGAAGTGAGCCACCACCTACCGCGGTTGCACACAACGGTTCTTTGGGGTAATAGGCAACAACTATGATTAAACCAGCAAATATATAGTACTCAAATGAAGAAGAAACCAAATCGAAAAGGGTAAAACTACCTTTATTACAACACAAACAAAACATATTTTAGTTGTCGCTGGGTTACAAGACGGTTTAAATTAAGTTAGCATTATTTTCGGAAGTTTAGTCTGTAATTATTAGTGCTGACTTACTGTGATTAAGTTCATTATATATATATAACATCATTTTTCAAGATGTAGCCAAGGGACTTATAACTATCACACAGAAATTACTTTGTTTTATATGACTGCACAAATCGACAGTATTTGAACAAAAAAACAAGACGGTTTAAATTAAGTTAGCATTATTTTCGGAAGTTTAGTCTGTAATTATTAGTGTTGCCTTACTGTGATTAAGTTCATTATATATATATATATATATATATATATATATATATATATATAACATCATTTTTCAAGATGTAGCCAAGGGACTTATAACTATCACACAGAAATTACTTTAATATAATGACTGCACAAATCGACAGTATTTGAACAAAAATAACAATATTATGTAATCTTCGATTATTCACAACTTTGAGCACAACCCTTTATCCGAGAATTGGAATATATAAGAAAAATTTAAATGGATATACACTGTCGGCTCCTTTAAAAAATGTGCAAGGTATACTTGCAGCTTAAATATCTACGTAGATAAAGATTGGACTAACACCTGTATTATTCAGAATTTCATTATTTTATGATTGTGTCTATAGCCATATATTGAAATATTTGTGCATGCAAGAAGCCAGATAGAACGTATCTCCTTAAAATTGTTTGAATCATCTGCAGGAGTAACACTATATACTAAAACTTGCAGATCGAAGAATATATATATATATATATATATATATATATATATATATATATATATATATATATATATTCAGGCAACACTTATTCCTCTAAATTATTTTATTAAAAAAAACCGACAATGTGTTTTTAGTAATGGCATTTATGAAGGATGATCGTGTTATCAACCAAAATTTTTCTCGTAAGTTGTTGTAAATTGTGGTTAGCTAAATGCCTTTTTATGCCATTTTGATTAGATAAGAGACGTGTGAGGCCTCTGCCAAAGAAGGTACTAGTGCGACCAATATAGCTAATTGATTCAAAAACATTCAAAAACAGTATTGCACTAGGCAATTAAATCGTTACATTCTATTGCTCATTGTTACTTGAAATTTGATAGTTTTCTTTTTATTAGAGACAATGAAGTTGGCGGTGCCCGTTTTCTGTAATATTTTATAAGTTTTACCGGTTTGCCGTGACTTATAGCTAAATTACTATGTTTAGTAATTAGTGGCATGGCAAATTCATCTGTACGTTTGATTTATTGTGTCTCTGGTTACAGTATAATAAGTTGATGTTTTGTTGTATTGTTGTATTGTATTTGGGTGTCCAGAAAGTTCATCCAAATTTTTGTCGTTCACGTTAGACGCATTAGAACACGTCAAATGTATCAACAGATATAATTGTTTACAATTTCGATTAGAGCACACTTCAAACTATCATTGAAAAAAGTTTAAAATTACTTAATTCATGAAAATAGAAGATTTTAAGGCACATTTTGCACACTTTATGTTTTTTTTACAGTAAATTAAAAATGTCCTGCAAGCAACAAAAAGATATGTGCTGTGTACGGTGAAAGTGTTATAACTGGCAGAAGTGTGCGGAAGCGGTTCGCTGTGTTGAGAGTTGATGATTGCATTCTTATTTTTGAAGAACGCTCAGGCAGACCCCCACTACAGATGATAACCAAATCAAATACATTGATTGAGAATAATTACACAACGAGAAAATTGGCAGAAATAATACATTTATCAAACCACGAGCAGTTATTAAAACTTGGGTACTCATATCGTTACGACGTTTTTGTGCCACATCATCTGAGTCAAAAGAATCTTAAGGAGCAAATTTTTATCGGTGATTTTCTGTATAAACGCAATGAAAATTCACCCTTTTTGAAGCAATTTGTGAAAAGAAATGAATCGTTTACAACAATGTTCAAGGAAAAACATAGTAAGTGACATGAGCCAACTTTAGCAACACCAAAAGCAGGTCTTCATCCTAAGAAAGTCATGCTGCACATCTGGTGAGATTAGAATGAAGTTATGTACTATGAGCTCTGCCAAGTAACCAGTAAATTGATTCTGAAAAGTACTACTCATAACTAAAGGAATTAAAAGCAGAAATTCAAAAAAGCACTTTCTCGATTTGGGAAAATATTAATTGACAATACATGCATACTCCTACCTGAAAAAAATAAACAAAAACTTCAAATTATCAGAGCCATTTTTACTAAAATATTAAAACCGACACTAAACAAAATTAATTACGTTTTCTAAAATGCCTATAACTGTAAATCTTTAAAATCTTTAGACCAAAATTACAATAGTTTAAAAATGTCAGTTGCAGTTTTTATATATATTTTAAATTAAGTTAGCTCCTTTACACTGTAAAATCTTGAAATCGACGTCGCCTTCTTACGTGTATGCTCAAAACTAGTAACGGTTAAACCACAAGATATTCATAACTGACAATTTCTATAACATACAATTACATTAATTGCGTCTTAACAATCATCGCCCTGAAGAGGTTTTGGGACGAGATTAAAAGTACTTCGGAATATAAAAATAATATTCTAAAAAAAGTAAAATATATACAGCGCACTTTTTGGTTATGTTATGTGGCTCAGTAAGCTGACTGTTTGGTGGAGTTCACATTCCTTTGCACCTGGCTTCTTATGTAGTGCTATGAAAATTGATCTGCTTAGGTCCTACGGTATATGGTAGATTTCTTTTATCATTTCTGTGAGCCTGTCTATGCTAAAGTCTTGTAAGGGCGTCAACATCTCTATGACAGTTCCATCGGGTCCAGCTAGTTTATTTCTTTTCAATTTGGTTATTGCCGCTTCCACTTCGGTTTTTAATATATTTCTGCTCCATCCGTATTTTTGTGTATTGCTAGTTGCTCTCTCTATATCAGCAATGTACTCATCCAAACTCTGCAGTATTTTTCTTTATTTAGTATGAGTATACCATCCTTTGCTCTTCTACATCCTGTTGCTGATCAGGTCTTTTGTCCTGTTTCTTTATTTTTATGTATATCACCATTACCTTTCGTGCTCAGTCTCTCTCCTTTGGTACATTTGTCATTGTACCATCTTTCTCTAGCCTGTCAGCATTTTCTCTTTATTTCTTAGTGTATTTTCTTGTTTTCCCTTCCATATCTTGGCATCGTTTTTATTGTCTCTTCTGCATCGGGTCAAGAATCTATTCAGCGATCCATTCATTTTTCTAACGAGGTGCTTTTTTCTTTGTTCGCCGATGTCACTAGAGCCAGTTTTTGTGCGTTCAATTTTCAGCTTCCGTTTCTAATTTGTCCTTTGTATTTCCTTTTCACGCTGTCCATATACGTTTCGTGCAGGTTCGGGTCATTCACGAATCGAATGCACTGCTGTCTAAGGAATGAGTCATGTTTTTTTAATCGCTTTTGTTTTGTCCTTAGTTAGCATAAATCTGGTATGTGGTCACTTCCGTAGTCAGCACCTGCATTTCTAGATTTCTCTTGTCACTCAATCAGTTAAGTGCCGTAAGTGATACACTCTTGGGCGATCATGTGTCGAAAGAGATATGACTGACTGCGCAGATGATTATTCCGCAGTAGGTTGCCATTACTTTCTGCGGCTACAGAACTCAATCTGTCCTGTTATTTAACCAATAACTTGAGAGAAGAGACGGATTAATACCTTTCCTAAGGGTATTTGTTTGTAAGTGAATGCAAGGAATCTAACTGGAATTCGAACTCTGCTCCTCGATTTCTCGTTCCGTGCTGATATCCACTGCGCAACAAAAACAATTCGGTTCTTGATTTCTCTTCCTGGACTCCACCATAGTCTTCTTGCGTGCTTTTGGAATCAAGTGCTAGTTATTATCTGGTCATTTGCTGTGCACCATTGGACCCATTTCTCACGACGACCATTGCGGTGTCCTAGTCCGAAATTGCCGACTGTTTCACCTTCTCTCCCTTGGCAGACTTTCTGCATTGAGATCTTCAATAATGATTCTGATGTCTTGGGATTTACATTGTGCCTTGGCATAATCACGATGGGGTAGAAAGACTCGATTTCTTCTTCTGTACTTTGTGTGGTCGGTGCATA
>JBBBDQ010000778.1:1775000-1852500 GCA_037127315.1 Ascarosepion bandense
ATGTGATATCTGTCTTTCTGTATGGAAGTGAATTATGGACGATCTCATCAAAGATGAATGAGAAGCTTGAAGCAGCAGAAATGTGGTCTTACAGAAGGATACTGAGGATAAAATGGACTGAGCACATGTGCAACGATGAGGTGTTTGAGAGAAAAAAACGAGAACAAAACTGATAATAAGTATCAGAAAGAGACAAATGAGGTTCCTGGGACACGTAATTAGGAAGGGGGGCTTGGAGAACTTGATACTCACAGGTCGGATAAATTGAAGAAGATACGGGGAAAATATTGCGAAATGTATCTGTCATGATTGAGCATGTGGTTGACGGAGCGGGGATTAGAAGAGATATGAAGTGAAAAATTACTGAGAACGACAAGGGACAGAGCTAAGTGGAAGTCCATGATCGCCTACGTCCTGAAGGGATACGACACATGAAAAAGAACAACAAGAGAAAGTGATTTAAGAGCTAAAAGAGATAAGGAAACATCGAAGAGACAGGGTACGTAGAAGAAGAAGAGTATATTAAGTGTTTTTTATAAGGAATAATCCAGAATTCATTGACCGAGAATCAAGCAAAATCTTCGTTCGATAGTTAACAAATCTTTCGATGAATAAAATTTTTGCCCACGTTTAGTAACTCTTATAGTTCTTTCTGCTCATGATAGAAATTCCCTTCGTAAAATTTTGTTGGAACTAATATAGAACACCATTTGTTTTTCTGTATGCTATATATACTAGCCATTTTAGTTGTTGATTATGCGGAAAATCTTCAAGTAATGAGATTTCTCATTTTTATCTCGGACAGTTCTTTGTTTATGATTCTATACTCAGTCAGTTAAGTACCATACGTGATACACGCTTGGGCGATCATGTCTCGAAAGAGACGTGACTGACTGGGCAGAAGATTATCCCGCAGTAGGTTGCCATTGCTTTCTACGGTAGACTGGTTACCAGCCAAGGCTATAGAACCCAATCTGTCCTGTTATTTAAGCCATAACTGGAAGGAAGAGACGGATTAATACCTTTCCCAAGGGTATTTGCGCGTAAGTGAATACGATAGATTCAACTGGAATTCGAACTCGGCTCCTCGGTTTCTCGTTCCGAGCCGATATCCACTGTACCACAACGCACATTCCTAAAATTTGGAAAAGAAATGATGGTCCTAGCTAAAACTTACATGATTTATTCGCTGAAATCTATTTTGGAGAGAGCGGTTTTAGAGAGCGGTTGTATACAGCTGACAGTTTAACTATTTCCGAACAAATTTGACAGCATGACGCGAAGCGATATCTGTTCATACAGAATTAACACCAAAATATGGATATAAATTGACACGACAAAGTATAGATAATTTCTACATAGCTTAGAACAAACTCTCTAGTGTAAGTGCATAAAATTACTTCTTATCAGTCATATTAAATAACACATGTATGTATGCGTGTCTGTGTTCTCCAGATGCATACATACAGACATGGCCAGAATATCGCATGGAAGTGTGAACCTAATAGTCACCATGAAGTGCTAATTACTGTCTTCGCCATTAGTCACTTTCACACCGTTGCTTACCGGTGGCTTTTCTGTAAATATATTCATGGTAATTATTTTGAAGAATTCTCTTCTATAGTATCTAGAATTGCGGATTGTGGTGTAGTGGATAGCGGAGCAGAATGTGAAATCGGAAATCCGAGTTCGAATTACAGTTGAATTCTTTACATTCATTTACGAGCAAATACCCTTGGAAAAGATATTGTTCAATTTCGTCTTCCCCCATCTATGAGTTAAATAGCAGGACGATAGACAATAGTTTGTAACCAGTCTACCTCAGCAATCTACTGCGGGAAAATCGTACATCCAGTTAGTCGTGTCTCTTTCGAGACATATTCGCCTCAGCGTGTATCATGTATGGCATTTAACTGATTAGATTGGCGGCAAAATCTGATAGTTTTACTGCCAAAATAGCTATATATTACCTTAATTTCTATATTAACAATATTTTCGCACTTCTCGCTTGTGGAACTATGCAGTCAATACAATGCCAATCTTTATCTTCTGTCTTCTTAATTTCTGTTCTTTTATTGTTTTTGCACCTTAATAATTCTTTTATTATATGATTTTCCATGAGTAACCCTGTGTGTTAGAGGTTTTGTTGCCTTGTCTGAAGTAAAATTATTAGAAAAATTATAATAAAAATGTATTTAAATATTCTTTGATACTGAGTACCATTTATATACCCCATAAAATTAGATAGACTACATTTGGGAACAGACAAATTTATCACTCCACAATCCTTTCATTAGCTGTATACTATGTGCTTCGACGTAACTATATAAGGCTTTGAATTCACTGTTTTTCTACTTCTAAACAGGTTGACAATTAAGGCTAAAATTACCAGTCTACTCTACTATAGGTAAAAGGGGACGTTTTAAAAGTCGACTAGAATTAGAACTCCTATCGCCGATATCATCTCATGCCGCTATCTACTACATCACCTAGGTAACTTATTTTCTGATATCTTCTTTGTGCATTGTTGTTTCAGGACGTCGGCGACCATGTCCTTCCACGTCTTCCTATCCCCTGTGGCTCTTAGTAAGCTTTCTCCTGTTACACCAGGCAACCCCCGTTCTGCCATGCACCCGCTCAGGCCAGTCAAGCATGTTACACGATGTTTTCTCCTGTCTCTCCTTCCCTCTATCTGGCCTGCTAGTATCCTATTCTCCAAGCCCTTCTTTCTCATTGCATATCTCAGGAACTGTAGCTGTCCCTTCCTGATGCTCAAAATTAATTTCCTTTTCGTTTCCAACCTTTCCAAAACCTCATCATTCCTCCCAAACTCGATCCATGTTATCCGCAGCATCCTTCTGTAGAACCACATTTCAGTTGCTTCAAGTTTTTACTTCATCTTTGATGAGATTGTCCAGCATTCACTGCCATATAGATATTACAAATTTTAATCAAAATATGCACCCATCATTAGAATTTTTTAACAGTAAATTTGTCAATATTTGATATGGCCTCTTTTCGCATACGTTGACATGAATACAATTACTACAGTGAATTTTACAAGATTCTAAGCGTTATTTAATGCGTTAATGAGATCTTGTCGATCACCTTTAGCTATTTATCAAATCGCATTTAGAGAGTTAAAACATGCATTGTGGAAAAATTGTAAGAATAACGTGGATGCAAAAATCCAGCCACATTTTTGGAAGCTATAACCTCTTGTTCATTGACGTGTAGGTATGTTTGTTGTTATGATGGAGAGCCTAGTTGTTTTTCGTGAACTTATATAAGGTTTATAAATAAATGCTTAACCTGAGTCTCTTTAAAACATCATAAAATATTACTTCTGTAGAATCTGACCAGAAGGGATTAACTTCTTGTAAACAATGTCAAATAAAACGATCAGGATTGATTGAGGTTCTAGCCAACTTGACGTCCTTTTTAACTGTTTTTTATTTTGGTGAATAACGTTTGTTGCTTTTCTCAGATAATAAACTCATGATCGATTACCAGTTACAATCCTTGTGTCAGAGTTAGAACACGTCCTGGGTATGAGGATAAACTACAACCCGTAGCAAGGCCTCTTATCGGGAGGGTGTGAGGAGCGTAGAACCACCTCTGAATTGCTGCTGTTCCCACGGCTATCCTGAACCGGGGTGGTAATACCTGTTCGAGTAATAACTTTCAGCAATAAGTTAACCCTACGAAACTGTGGTCAAAATACAATGAAAGTATAAAAACACATCTTTATTTTAAGATACCAGCAATACATTTTCCTAGAAAATCTTACATATAAAAGTAAATAATTTATAAACAAATTTCAACAATATATATTAGAAAAATCAATATTACCAGCAATATCTTTTTTAAAATTTTAAATGCATATTAATGCTCCCAAGAAAATTAAATTTCAGCATTAAATGAACTTTTAGAAGCTGTAATGCCGCTAAACAAATAAGAACAAACAAGTTGAGAAGAGACATACTTGCTGCATTTATCTTTGAATTTCTGACGATAGCGTGATTTTTTCTCATCTGCCCTCAACACGATTGGCTGGTACTTTATAGTGATGAATTTCATGATCAAAACTTCCAGACAAAAATGCACTGAAATTTTCTCTTTGAAGAACATATCATTGCACAAATACCAGTGTTATTTGTTTAATAATCCAACACAGGGATAGCAACACAAAGGTAACTGGTGTTATTTTCTTACGCTCATTCATAATGTCAACAGCTGATTTATTATTATTTGAGCCGTTTAAGCAACTGAAATGTGGTTCTACCGAAGGATGCTGCAAATATCATGGTTCGAGCATGTGAACAATGATGAGGTTTTGGAAATGATGGAAACAAAAAGGAAATTAATACTGAGCATCAGGAAGAGACAGCTGAAGTTCCTGGGACATGCAATGAGGAAGGAAGGCTTGGAGAACCTGATACTAGCAATCCAGATAGAGGGGAAAAGAGACAACGGGAAAGCAACGGATAACATATTTAAAGGACATAATCAGGTGAATGATGGAACGAGGGTTGCATGGTGTAACAGGAGAAGGCGTGCTAAGAACCACCAAGGATAGGGAGACGAGGAAAGCTATGTCGCCTACGTCCTGAAGTGACAGGGCACATAAAAGAAAAAGAAGATATATGATAGGCTTATTTATGATAGGTTTCTCATATACCCATATGATTCTGGCATCGTTTTCACTTTATTTTGTCCATATTTTTGATCGTTCTGATGAAGTTTCTTGATTTTAAAAATAATCTAAAAATTCTATAATATATTTCATCAAATTTTATACTTTCTATAATTATACAAAGATAATTAAAAGATTACGTCTTCAGGATTATCAAACTGCGTTTTCATCTTGCGTGTTTAAAGTTCGTATTATTGTGGTCCTTCGATTGTAATTCGAGCTTGATCGTGCTAGATTTCTTTGTGCTGTTACAGTGTGAACACTTCCGCTCCGACAGCAGGGTGCACCAGAAGGAAAAAGCAGTGTTCGGTATCTGCAGAGAACATTCTAATTCACCGAAGATAACTCGCTGGTTTGCCATTAACATCTCTTGAGGTAGATGAATATTCTCGTCAATGGTAGAAGTTGACGCGCGTCCTTATCTTTCTTCATGCTTCACGCTCGTCCGGGCTTTCTTAATCATATCGATTCATACATTTACACGTCTACTCGGTAGTACATTGTTAGTCGCATTGTGTCAAAAGTTTTCGATGAAACGGCATCCAACCATAGAATTCGAATCACTGCTCTTCTTCGTGCAGAATTTGATCCCGTGGTCACAATAATACCAACTATAAGCATGCGTAAGCAGAAGTCAGTGTAAGAAACTTAAACATATGTTATGGATAATTTTTCATTAATCCTCATAGTTCATAATTATAGTTTCTATTACAGTTTTCAATTATATTTGAAATATTCTTCTTCTATAAATCCAAAGTATTTTTAAACAATTCTTTTGGAATATTAACACGTTAGTGAAATTGGTAGGAACATTTTCAAGAAAATGTATATACAAACAGCAGTCAAAACATACGAAAATAAAAACTTGCTTTTAAACTAACGCCAGGAGGATAAAGGTTAGAAAAGGTGTATTTATTTCCGAATGCACGCTGCTTACAAAAATTGCATGCAAGAATTAATTAAAAAATTCCTTTTTGCGTTCAATTTTTGAGCGCTATTATTTCTTCTAAATTTCAGGTAGCACTTTCTACAGCGGATGTTTGAACAAAAAGGCACAGATTGCTATAAACCGACAGGAATTAAAATGTTGGGAAAACCATTAGTACAAATCAGTAGCTGTATTCAATACTTCTTGTAACACCTAGGGCAATTTAGACATTGAGAGTATGTGTATTTGACATGAACACAAATATTACTGCCTCCATAATTGTGTAAAAAAATAAAGTAGGTGGAGCGTTGGATAATTCGATTTTTATATGTTCAAATCGCAAGCAGAAAAACTTTTTGCTGCGTATGGTTAGCATAAAGAATATAAATATATGATTGGTGTTGGGCAAAGAACAAACTACAAATTTGTAGAGAGAGTCGCCCGCTGTGCGTCAACTTTTAATGAAGAATACAAAAAATACTTGCGTGTGTTAGAGATAACGGTATGTCCGTGATACGGCTGTGTAACTTGATCTTCCGACATTGATGGCCCGTGAAATCGTCTGTGTGAAATGAGATATAGAAAGTGTTGTGACTTCGTGTCTCAAATCAACTTCACACAAATTACCGTGAATGTGTATTTCGCTTCTTTTCTTCTGTTCATTTTGAAACGATACAAAGAAACCTTATGAGGCACATGATCATTGAGGAAGTGACCGGGTTGCATCACGTTTCCCGGATACAAGATTTTATGACATGACTTGCAAGTATCCAAACAACAGTCATTGAAAAATTACGGACAACAGCGTTCTGGGATGCGAAAACTGAACTGCTCATGGACATTATACTACCTCGTAAATAGTTAATATAACATTGGAAATATTGAGGGAGACTGTTTGTTGAATATCACGGGATGTTTGTAGAAATAGTATAGATCTGCAGCACGGCAACGCTAGGCCATAAAGAAATGTGTATACATCCGATTATTGAATATAGATATTTTGAAGAGAACAAGTAGCTATAAAATAAGAGCCGCACATTGCAGACTGTGCCACGATGAAAATCAAGCTATAGACACAAATTCCTAGCATCTATGGCTGTCGTTGAAAAAAAAAGGAAATAAACTAGTTTAAAAAATCGAACAAACGTGGAACATGCTTAACGAATGAAAATCATTCGGATGATAATGATGTTAAATTTTATTTTGGAAGTACTTCTAACAAGTGGAAGATAGGATTTATGTTGTCTTTCAACAACAGTAAATAACGCAAAAGTAATGTATCCATACATTATTGGAATTAAAAAAAAAACAACAACAACTGAATTATTACCTGGAATATCGTAGTTAAATCCAAACATTGCAATGAAAAAGTAGATAAATGTAAATCATGCTTTTTAGAAAAAATTGTCAATAATCCTAATTTGTTTAATAAAAAAGTTATTTAATGACGACATGCTGTCATAGAAAAAATCATACTTAAATTCTTAGACCCAAATTGATATAGATTTCTCTATATGTTTACTTCTTTCTTTCTTTCTTTCTTTCTTTCTTTCTTTCTTTCTTTCTTTGTTTCCCCTGCAATATTATTTATGAATTAAACCCCTTTTATTTTTTATCCTTACGTTGTTTAATTTTTAATTCTAAATTTTACGTCTGAATTTTTCGTTTATTTTTTCTATTTTTTATTTTTAAAAATTCAAAAATTATAATTTTACCTACATTTTTTATGTACATGTAAATTTTGAATATTTATATTTTTAAAACTCGAGATTTACGACGCTTTGATTACTTCTCCCTGCATTTTATTACAATTTTTTATTTTTTATTTTAAATTTTTAAATTTTAAATTTAAATTTTAAAGTTCTATCTATATGTAACCGTAGAATACTTAAATCTTTATTCTTCCTATTAAAAAAGTAGGAACTGAAATTTATGAGTTTTAATTCCCATGAACATCGACTGAACTTAAATTTAAATTTTTTGAACTGTCAGTTTGAAATATGCACATGATGATTGCATAATGCATGATACATCAAGCCCTGCCATAGACGTATATTTATTTATATATATATAAAGATTTGTGAGTGTTTGTGTTTGTGTGTGTATCAAAAATCAGATATAAATAAAATATACATGCAAAGAAAATAAAAATATAACAAAAAACAAAAACAAGAAGCAAAGACAATATAAATAAAACAAAAACAATAAAATTGACAAAAGCAATATAAATAAAAACAAAAACAAGGGGCAAACTTTTTATGCCAAATTGTTTCAGCTCTTAAAAAACATTATGAATGCCGTTTTAACCTGCATTTATACATAGAATTGTTAAGTTTTCTAATCTGTTTACATTTTCTTTATTCTAATGGTCATGGCTGTTATCCCAGAATAGCTGGATAAATAGATATTCCATGATTTTCCAACACTGGATAACGTTGCACAGTCGACAATATACCGAAGAAAAAATATTGCCGTTATATAACTCAAGATTAACAATACATTCATTCACACAATCGTGTTTTGTATAGTGCCAAACAGGAATGTACACAGACAAAAAACGTTGCCTTAATCTATTTTTCTACTTAATTATTTCCCGAAATTATCAACATCCAGGAACGTAAAACACACTACAATCTCGCTAATCACTTAATGGGTATCAAATAGTTAATATTACATCAGTCACGAAACAAAACTAATAGACTGTTTGAGTATTCTGTTTGTAGACCTTAAAGCCGTTTTATAGCGTGTACCAAACATTTTTCAGAAATTATTTTACTAAAATCCCATTATTTTTTAGATTCTTATCCATTCTTTAAATTAATGTTATTTGATCAGCATTCATTCATATAATGTGGAGGAAATCCTCAATTAAGTCAAAAACCGTTTATTTGAAAGAAAACTGTTACTTGCTCATTATACCTAAAATTAAATAAGTATAATAAAACTTGAATCAACTGAAATGTGGTTCTACAGAAGGATGCTGCGAATATCATTGATCGAGCATGTGAGCAATGATTAGGTTTTGGAAATGATGGAAACGAAAAGGAAATTAATACTGAAGAGACAGCTGAAATTCCTGAGACATGCAATGAGGAAGGAGGGCTTGGAGAACCTGATACTAACAATCCAGATAGAGGGAAAAAGAGACAGGGGAAAGAAATGGATAGCATGTTTGAAGGACCTAATCATGTGGATGATGGAACGAGGGTTGCATGGTGCAACAGGAGAAGGCATGCTAAAAGCCACCAGGGATAGAAAGACGTGGAAAGCCATGATCGCCTACGTCCTGAAGGGACAGAGCGCATAGAAGAAGAAGAACACGTTACCGTTCGAGTTTAAGAGAAAAACGTTGCTATATTTAGGAGCATGAAAACGTAAGATGGGTGTGATGGTAATGAAACGGTTCATCATATTCACTTTCACACAAATACATTTTGGAAAGGTATCAATCAACCTTTTCATCCATACGCATATCATTATAAGATACAAAAGTACAGAGTGGACTATCTTGCTTTGGTTGGTAACTGGTCTCGAAGGAGGAAAATGGGAATGCAAAACCAGTTATTGTTGTCATAGGCAGATAGAAGCTATACAGCCGTGGTCGCCACTCAATCTCAATATGGTATCTCAATAAAAACGAAGTTGATTTGGTCACCTGGGTTACTCACAGAGAGCTCGATCGATAGTATCCAGAGGACTAGAAAATATTGAGAGAGAAAATCGAGACAAAGTTAATTTGTTATAAATTAAAATTTATTTTGACGATGAATATTACGTTGTCTTATTCTGACCGTTAAAAAATAAATTCACTTATAAAAATAGTTTTCTAACAGAAGTGAAGCTTGCATTATGTAAAACGGAAATAAATTGAGAATAGATACATCAGATCACATATGTAACAAAATACAAACACAGAAATAAATTGCACATACACAAAACAAATCTATAGAGAACGACTCGGAGTTTCACGCATTACACAGTCATCAGCTGCATGTATATTTATCAATATAAAATTAATAGCTCTGTTTATACTACAATGAGCACTGTTTGATTAATATCTGAATAATAATTTGATACATGTTTGTATTCCCATATGTTACGTAAATTTATTAATTTACATAACTATATATATGTGTGTGTTGTGTCGTACTGTGTGTGTGTGTGTGTGTGTGTGTGTGTGTGTGTGTGTGTGTGTGTGTGTGTGTGTTGAGCAGAAAAACAATTATTTAACGCATGCATATGAAATAGGAAAACATTCGTAGCGCATTTGAATTTTAAGCTGATCTATTTTTAGTATGCCATTTTCTTTATTCGCCCAAAACTACCAAGGACAAGAAAACTTGGAGAACCTTTGATAGCCGTATATTGAAAAGTATATAAAAATACTCGGTGAGATTTTGAAAAATATTGAGTTTCACCTTCAGATGTCATGCTGTTTCCAGGATGTTTTCCGTTTTGTTTGGAAATTGTTTTTTTTTTGTTTTTTTTTTGTTTTTTTTTGTTTTTGTTTTTGTTTTTTTATTCAAAATGAAATTGAAAAAGAAAACAAGAGACTAATTTGAAACAGGGTAAAATGTTCTCACTACAAAAGAAGCTGAATGTAATGTTTCTGGAAAAAAAGATGTCTTGTTTGTTAAGTCAAATCATTTTTTCTTACATTTTAATACTGGGCAGATTAAAATGCGTGGGCAATCCCGCACAATTATATATACGGTGTATGCTTAAAAGATCTCAGCTCCACAAGGAATAGCTTCTAAAAATAGAAGCCATATTTTATAACTTGGTCAGCATTCTCTTCCATACTACGCCTCTTCTATTGAATAATACTTATAGAGTTTGTTTTTTTTGTTTATGTGCCATATCCTCTCAGAACGTAGGCGATCATGACTCTACACAACTTCTTGTCTTTTGTAGTTCTTGTGTAATAAAATGTCTATACATCCGTACGGCAGTAAAAAACTCCTTATTTTTACTTTTAATCTTTTAAATATTTAAACTCTTCTTTTTGGCCTTGTCTCTCCAGGTCGTAGGCGATCATAACTCGCCACAATTTCCTGTCTTTGTAGCTCATAATAAATTTTGTCTTTTTGTTATATTTACTAAGACCTACTCTGTCATCTATTTACTCAATCTAACTATGTTATGGATTATTTTACTTTGCGACTCTAATCCTTCAATCTACCCTCCTTCCTGATTATGACTGTCGTCCTCCTCTTTATCGCCATGTTATTTTTTTATTCACTAGGCCATGAGTAGATCCAGTGACTTTACCCTAAATAATTTTGAGTACAATAATTGACTACAGAAGTGGTGCAAAAAATTGGAACGAGAACAATATACACCATTGATCGAAATAAATAATTAGGTTTAAAATTTTAATCACATAAAGAAGTGTACAACAGCTGAACCATCTTGAATACGGCTATAAAGATTGGGTTAACAATTATGTAAATAATTACATAAATCAGTCAAAGTTAGATTATGTATCTTCTCCAGCAATAAATAAATATTTCTTAAAAATACAAATCAACCATAATGTAAATTTAGAGTATTAAAATTAAGAATAAATACTGTAAGCATAACGTCATATGGTTTAACCCACCTTTTAATCGTTCAAAAGAATATCGGAAGAATTTTCCTAAATTTAATTTATTAACATTTTAATCTTTCATCATCACTAAAAAAGATTTTTAACATAAACAATATTAAGATCAGCTATAGCTGTGTTATTAACATCGTTAAATCGATATCCCGACAAAGTAATATTATATTAAACAAATAAATAACCAAGCTACTCAACAAAGGTAACCTTTTAAAAATAAATGAAACTAAGGAAAAACAAGATCTGCTTTGTACATCTGAGAATATTGGATACCGAGCCATTCCGACGTTAAATTTTATTTTGGTTCCACTAAAAATCCCTGGAAATTTCATTTCTATCATCATCAAATGAACTTAAGCAAATAAAAATACAAAACAAGCACTTCTCTCTCTAAATATTTCTGTCAATTAAAGAATGATAATAATAATTCTTTTATCAGCTGAAAGATAATAGCAAAAGCCAAATCTTATAACGGGAAATGAAACATATGTAATTTATGCCTGACTGAATGTTAGTTATCTTAAAGCATTTAAATAACCCCAGAATATTAAACAAGAGAAATGAATTGATGATTACATGTCGGCATAAAAATAAATTTTGTTTAAATATGTTGATCTAGATATTTTTAATATAGATTAATTCCAAATATAATGTGAATTTAGATTTTTTTTAAAAATATGAATTAATCTCTTTTCATACTTAATAATATAAAATTTTATTTACAACTAGAACTATTTCAGTTATCAAATCCAGTGTATAATTTAAATAAAAAAGGTAATCCTAGTATAATATATAACGACATCAACATTACGATACCAGACATTCAAATTAGATAACGCTCAGTTTGTACTAAGCACCTGAAGATTTTGTTGTACATTAAACTCCGAGTCGAACTCTTCGGTGAGGGATAAGATTTATATTTATTAATATATACTTAATCGGTCAGTTGTATTAAATCGATCACTGTTTTATTAACACCAGTATCACACACACACACGCATACACACACACGCATACACACACACGCATATATATATATATATATATATATATATATATATATATGTCAATTTTGACAAAATGTGTTTGTTTAAGTGCCAGTGTCTTAAGTTCTCTGTTCGATAACCTTGTGTTTTATATGTTTTTTATACTGTTTCAACGTGGACGGATTAGCATGTATTATTGAAATCATATATGTTTTTTGTACAGGTTGTATTGTTGATTGCAAATGGTAGGCTTCACAGTTATACAAAATCCTCATTTTGAAAAACCCAAGCCACCATTTTTAACACAGCTTATAGAAATGGAATAATTAGCAGTCATTTTCAGCTGTTAATTCATCCTCCATCATCAACAAGTAAGAGACTTTGGCCATGAAAACTTGAAACTCAAGATCTATTTGAGTCAGCTGAAGTATTTTCCCTAAATCATCATTAAAAATAATTTAGGTTTGCCTGTCTACGAAAAAAAAAAAATTTGAGATTGGAATGGAGCATTTATAAATAGTTAAATGTTTTTTTTTTTTTTTGAATTTTAATTATTTTGTTTGTTTTTGAAAGGGTCACACTTGACCTCAAGTGAAATTCCTATATACAGTCAATCACTAAAGATGCAGGTAGAATGACCAGCTCCCTATACGTCTTATGCAATTACCTGATTTCTCATACAATCATCTACATTTATAAGAGCCAAATCAGACAGAAAATGGAGTATTGTTGACATAATTGGGAAAGACCTGCTCAGACTCCACTTTCCAGTATTAATAAAGTTCAAATGCGTCTCTAAGTCCTTGTTGGAAAATAATTATTTGCTACCCTTCAGCCTCTCTCATATAGGTGGGATGTGACAAATCTCTTGTTGATTTAGCGATACTGGAATACTGGATACTCACCATGCCACTTACATAGTAGCAAACCATTCACACGCCCTACC
This sequence comes from Ascarosepion bandense, assembly GCA_037127315.1. NCBI lineage: Eukaryota > Metazoa > Mollusca > Cephalopoda > Sepiida > Sepiidae > Ascarosepion > Ascarosepion bandense. Next base: position 1,788,159 of record JBBBDQ010000778.1, read on the forward strand.
TATTCTATCAGTGAGAAATAAGTTTCACTCGGAGCTACTTTCTGCTCAAGACTCTCAAGAGGATGTTTTCCCGGTCACTACAATCTTGAGTTTTTCAAGTCTACAGTCGACCGTTATCTTGTCCTTCTATGCATATAAACTACCCCTTAACGGAACCTTATAAGTCGAGCAGTCCCGGGTCTTTTATAGTGTAAATTATACTGTAAAAACAAAACTCTACAAATTTCTATGAAGTCTCTACAAAGAGCAATGAGGATTTACCAGCCATGAAGAAAAAATTGTAATAGTGGTGGTGAGGATTCGGAACTAGGGATGGCGCTTTTCGCCTCTGCTAAAATATATTAACCAAGGCTTAAGTCTGGTACTATCAACAATTTTACCATCGTTAATATTCATCTTACGCTGATAGATATCAGGGGTAACATTTGTTTAACATAAAGGAATTCAATGACGCACCTTTGGTTCGTATGAAACTTTCTTTTCGGGGTCCATTTTGACTAATAACATTCAAGAGCTATCTGTAACTATTAAAAATGAATCAACATAGATCGATTCCTAAGTAAAATTATATAGATTTCATTGCAGTTACCCTGTTGACTTGTGTCAAATTAAAATGAAATAAATACCTTATTTATAGTAGATTTATATTCAGCTTAACTTGACCGAATTGGTATTAATTGTATTTCCACATTATGCTTAATGTGTTCTACATTCTATATCCAGTACATTTAACCCGAAACAACCCTTTTACCTATAACGGCCTAAAAACCATGACTATTTTATCCTTATACAAAAACGAAATTGCTTGGTGCGTAATGGTTTTCGAAAGGGAAAATCTGAATCAGTAATCTAATTTTGATTCCAGTTTGCTTATATTCTCTTCAATTCGATGCATAGAAATGTTTTAATCTCCTTTAACCATCGTTCTCTTACGATATTTATTTACTAGGTCTTCAGTACAGGTGGTATAGAATAGCATGGATGAATGCACACTTAATGATATAACTAGGCCATAAGTATCTAAATTAGCTAGGCAAAAAAAAAACAATAATTATTTGCTTTCATTGATATCTTGGAAAAAGTTCGCTTACAATATATTCTGATCTTGATCAGACTGTAGGTTGCTTTTAATATACAGATTATAGAAGTGTTCAAATAAAATGGCAATAGTAAACATTTCTTCGGGGAAAAAAGCAAGGAATTTACTGATTGGACAGTGTTATTGAGATTTGTGACCTTCTGATTTTTTTAGAGGCATCGTTATTTCGTAAATATTTCCACAGCGTAATACGATTATGCCCACAGAAAAATTCTTAACATAATATTATAAAAGAATTTAAAACATTGCCATACTAAATCATATACTTGGTTTTATTTTTTAAGAAACTATTGGTAAGTTTCGCTATTAGAAATATAGATGCATACCAAGGCAAAGATCCACATCCACACATGAATATGCAAAAATATGTCTACAAGGTAATGTAATAATAATTAGTTTGTACTAATCTCTTTCTTGTCTTTATGGCTTACGCCCAGGTCACTTTGAAACACCGGTTCCCGTACGACTAACGAAGTTTAGCAACATCGAAACTGGTCAGTACCTATATGGCTGACCACTTAAGAGTACAATGTGCTTTACGCTTGAATGTGTCGGTTGTTTAATAACTCAGAAGGGTTCTGTTTCTGGTTCAGTTATATTCTTTTACGCGAAAATATCCTTGGAAAAGGTATGAAGCCACCACCAGTCCTGCAGCTCTGGATTAACTTATAAAACTTTTATCCCTAACGCATTATTATCTTTAAAAAATCTTGCAATCTAAAAAATTATGTTTTGGCTTTAAATAAACTGCAAAGAATTGATAAAGCTAAAAAATGAATCAATCACTCACGTTGTCTTTATGTTGAAAACATTAACATTTGTCATGGTATACACGAAACGAATGTTCGAATTTTATTAGGGCACAATTTTGTACTGAAGATGCATTAATCATAACAAGACATCGTGTCCAATAGGGATCTAAATGCAAATTGATACTTACAAGGCATTGGTTCTTTTTTTTTTTCGTTATTTCTTACGTATGTCTTTTCCTTCTTTCTTCGTTTTGTTCTTTTCCTTTGATAATACTTTCTTTTTTTGTTTCTTAAAAAGTAGCGAATATTTTTGTATCTAGCTGATTTCTCTCATTAGTAATCTTAAACACAAAGTATTGCAAGCTATTCGTCTCATGTAAAGGCAGATAAACCAATTGTATTTACAGGATAATTTTTTTTCCGGTGGGGCCTCATTGTGTTCATAACAAAGTCGTATTTTGTTGATATTTACACAACCATAGAAATGTAGTTAATATTTATCATCTTTTCTCTCAGACATCAATAGTTATAAAAATGACAAGTTGCTTTATTGAAATGATTTAGGAAAAGGAACAACAAGTTGATAATATCAAATTATGGCTTCAATGTCTTTACTATTTCCGGAAATGGAAATTTAGATCGGAAAGCGATAATGTTACACATATCAACTGTCTGCCTCTCGTAAATATTATTCCTTAATATAATCGTTATGTCCTGTTTGTTTTACATCACTCAATCGTTTCTCCTTTTTATTAATTTTTCTTATGAGACTGGTATACTGAGAATGAATGAAATAACTGCCTTTTCAACAGTTTTCATACATTATATATAGTATATTAGACAACCTTTTATCACTCTCTGTTTGGTCAAAATCAATCACTGTTCAGGCGCGTCTAGGAGCCGGTCGCTAGTCAGGCTAGATAGCAGTATTTTGGCCGTGCCAACAAGATCCAAAAGAATATAGTACATTATATTTTGGGCCGGCTTGACTACAGGAGTTTCTGGGAAGTAAACAGTGTTAACAGCGAAAATCCTTTTCTGCTCAAACTTTAGATTTTTGTCTCAATTGATCTCCATATTTTGTTCTTATTTAGATATGAACACATGGTAGTAGAGATTTAAAATCTGGGCCTTCCTCCGTTTCGATAAACAGGCTTACCGGACTGACGCGCTTATATATATATATATATATATATATATATATATATATATATATATATATATATATAATAATAATATTTATTAATAAATTATAACATTGATATGTTATAATATCACTACAAAAGTGATGTTGTGATGTATAATATCTCTACAAAAGTGATGTTGTTATTTCAAATAATTTGAAATAACAACATCACTTGAAAAGACACAAAAAGTGTCGAAACAAAATAGCTACTTTTGTAGTGATATTATAACATATCAATGTTATAATTTATTAATAAATATTATTATTATTATTAGCTCTACTTTGTATTGAGCACTTTTTTAAAAATAGTGTTTCTTTGGATGGGGAATATTATTCCACCCATACTTATATATATATATATATATATATATATATATACATGAAAATATGATTTGTGGTACAAAACTTCATTACCGCTATAAATAGATGTAAATTAATTTAATTACCACTCATGATGATAATAGTTAAAAAATAAAACTGAAAAACTGCCTAGCTAACCGGTTTTGCACCTCGCTCAACAGAGATAAATCGAGGTGAATAAATAATTGTTTAAGAAACAGATCAAGATGTAAGGGAGAGAGAAAAAATTCTTAAATGGAAATGAGTTGGAGGTTCTTTCTGTTTTCACAGAAGAGTTTTTAATGATTGAATATAGATGGCCTCCAACACTTTGAGATGATAACTTGAGTGTGAAGTACTTAAGATGGAGAAGGCGTCCGCACTAAATTTGGAGGCACAATTATGGTTATTTATAAGATATTCCGCTATAGCAGACCCGTATGTAGTGGTCAGTCTACCTGACGAGGAATTACAAATTTTAGCACTCCCTATGTGGTAAAATCCGCAACTACTTTAAAGATATAAATTAAAAAACTATTATGATGTGAGGAAAGAACATCTTTCTCATGGAAGAAAACGCAAATTTAACAGAAAAAAAACAGCACGAGTATTAGCTGCAAAGTATACAATGTCGAACTGGAACGGATACAAGTTTAGCAATATTATCAATGGCAGAACCCAGCCAAGGAAGGCGTAGGTATATAGGACATGTTTGCACTGTAGCTGGAAGATATATATATATATATATATATATATATATATATATATATATTGGATTAATGGGAAGAGCATTGTCGTGTCGACTTCGAATTGTTGTAAAGGCATCATTATTATGTACTAACTCATTAGAGTAAATGTCCCTCAGATGCTGAGTCCTGTTTTTCCCTGATTTATATGGAGTAATATTGCTGTAATTTAATATTTTGGTATGTGAGTGATTTTCTTCTTTTTCTATGTGCCCTGTCCCTTCAGGACGTAGGCGATCATGGATCTCCACGTCTCCCTATCCCTTGTGGCTCTTAGTATGTTTGTTCCTGTTGCTCCTGGCAACCCCCGTTCCGTCATCCACCTGATCAGACTCTGCAGATATGTTATCCGCTGCCTTCCTCTGTCTCTCCTTCCTTCTATCTGACCAGTCAGTATCGGGTTCTCCAGGCTCTCCTTCCTCATTGCATGTCCCAGGAACTTCAGTTGTCTCTTCCTGATGCTCAGCATCAATTTCCTTTTTGTTGCCATTCTTTCTAACACTTCGTCGTTGCTTGTATGCTCAGTCCACGATATCCGTAGCATCCTTCTGTAGAACCACATTTCGGCCGCTTCCAGTTTTGTTCTCATTTTCGATGATATTGTCCAGCATTCACAGCCGTACTGAAGAACTGACATCACGTAGCAGTCTAGCACTCTTTTCTTCGTTTCTATTGAGATCTTCCTGTGTGTTAGTATTTTGCTCATCTTCTGGAACGCGTCCTTTGCCATGCCAATTCGCCTTCGGATCTCCGTGTCGCACTTTCCATCTCCTGTTAGAACACTTCCTAGGTACTTAAATTCTTGGACTTGTTTGATTCTGTTATCCCCCACCTGTATTTGGCATTTTGGGTTGTATCTTTTGCTGATGACCATGCACTCAGTTTTCTTAAAGTTTATTTGTAGTCCCTTCTTGTCACTCTCCACTGCTACTTTCTGTATGAGATCTTGCAGTTTCCTTTCCGTGTCCGCAATCAGTACTGTATCGTCCGCGTATCTTATGTTGTTCAGGTTGTGGCCTCCAATAATAAATCCTGGTGTGTCATCTAGGGTCCTCAAAATATTCTCGCTGTATAGGTTGAACAAATCCGGTGAAAAGACACATCCTTGTCTTACGCCTTTTTCTATCTTTGTGTATCTACTGAGGTCGTTACCTGTCCGTATGCAGGCCGTTTGCTGCCAGTAGAGATTCTTGATTATTCTTATATCTTTGCCGAAAATGTCGAGGTTACATGTGGTTATTTACATTTAATTGCTTTTTTGTGTTGAATGTTTTGTAATGCTGTATTACTTGAAGGTGGTTGATTTTCTGTTTATTGCTTTGTTTTGCGCGGATTGTTTATTTTTAGTGATTTTTAATGCGCAATTTTCTTTTTAGTGCGCATGAATGAGTGTCTGCTTAATTGCTTCATAATAAATTGGTTTCTATTTGTCATTTTGGTTGACCTCTTTTCATTTGTTGGACTTAAATTTTTCTTCACGTGTTAGCAAATATGACCGCTTAAATGACTTTTTAGGTTATAGTTGTGTTTGCGTTCTTGTGTTTATATATTTTTGTGAGTTTTGTAAGTGATTTTTTCCCGTTTGGTGGGTGTTATATTTTATTTATTACTGTGATTGAGTGTTTATATATTTATATATTATACGTTGTAGTTTTGGGTTTGCGTTTTGTGTTATATTTATTTATGTTATCTGCGTAGTGAAGTACATATTTTTTTGAATGTGTAGATTTTCCAATTATTTCGTTTTGATATTTTATTTGTTTATACACTTTACTTTGTTTTGTTTTTTCTTTTTTTTTCTTTTTTTGCAGCTAATTATTGTTAAATTTTACTCTACGCATAATTTGCGGTTTCTGCTATTGCTATTGTGTGGAGTGTTAATTTTTTACGTTTATCTGTCGAATTTTAGTGACAACGTTATTTTCTTTTCGATTCCATGTGTATTTTAATAGTGTTGCATTCTTTTGGAACTTTCCGTCTTGAGTGATATTTTGTGATTATTAAATCTTTCTTTGAAGGTTTTCTGTTGGTCCTATGTAAATCATTTAGTTTGTGCGAATGTTATTTGTCACGGTGCTTTTATATATTATGTTGTCGGTTAGATATTTATTGTTAAGGAGACAGTTGTCTTTCTTTTAGCAGTTGCATTTGTTCGTATCGTATTGTTGATTGATGATGTTGTTGAGTATTTTCTTACTGTTTGGTTATAATTTCCCCATGTTCTCCATGGAGTTGTAAGTAATTTTAACTGTTTTTGCTTATGCTTTTATATACATACATACATACATACATACATACATACATACATACATACATAAATACATATATATATATATATATATATATATATATATATGAGTTGACATTGACTTCAACATGTATATAAGTGCTAAACGACTGAGTTTAAGCATGAAACAAACAGTTGTCTCTGGGTGTCGAAGTCAATGTCAGCTTATATATATACACTAGCGGCCATAATATAAGGAACAAAAATCAATAGCAGGCCGTTTGGCATATAAAAATGATTTCTCTGATGGAAAAAACGGATAGAAGTTTAATTACTGTCGGGAGGCATAATTTTTTCTTATGTCAGGCAAGATAGAAATAAATTAAAATCCATTATAAAACCGAATAAGATACGTTTATATGTTCTTTTATTTCTGTATCTTAAGTATTTTGAGGGAAACTGTAACAGGCATTTCTTGTATTTCTTCTGACACCTTTTTTTTCGACGTATAAGTATTTTCATAATCAAATCAGAATATGTCTGAAAAGTTACTCTTAGATCAAACATGTCCTTCGTGTAACTAATCCGAATATGTATATATATATACAAATATATAACGGAAATTAGCGAAGCTTAACGAAACTTGGTTATAAACAACCGACAATTTGAAATGATTTGTTTGAACATTATTTTTTATCTATACTGGTATTTAAGTAAATATTCTGTTTTTAATTAAACAGTATTATATATTTATATCTACCGGCCTGATTATTTACGATAAATCTTTAATACGAAAATGTGTGTCATTCGGCAGGATTCGAACCTGCGACCCCTTGTCACATAGGAGAAGATACATTGTGATCTGGCACGTCTATGACCTCTCGACCACGAATCCGTACTATTCTTTGGTTACTTTATTGTTTTGATTTTACAAGTTTGTTTTTGTCTTTCATATTTTGATTTTTTTCTTTTATCTGTGGCTTCTGTCGTTACTTCAACTTGCATTCTTCTGTTTCTTCAAAGCGTTCGTTTTTCCTTTTCTCATGAAATTTCTTTCTTTTTTTCTTTATGCTTTCTTTCTTTCTTCTCTGTTTTCTATATATTTTTCTTATAATTCTTCTTCTTTGATTTTCGCTCCATTCTTTCAGTCATTCATTTATTTATTTTTAATCTTCTACATACTCCCCCTCTTCTCACATTATTTTTCTTTGTTTTCAGTATTCCAGTTATTTTTGTCAATATTTCATCTTTCTTTTTTCTTTCTTTCTCTTCACTTTATCAGATAGTTTCTCTTTTACTCACATACTTTCTGGCTTGCTAACTTTCTTCATCTTCAGTTTGACATTTTTTTTCTTTTTTCACATTCATTTTCCTTTTTTCTAAGTCTTCCAGATATTTTATTCTTTACTCACATATTTTCTGTTTTTTAAATGTTTTTCTTCTCGGTCTTCTACATATTTTCTTCTTTTGAAACATCTTTCTTTTTATATAATCGTTTCACTCACTACTGCGCAGGCTGTTACAATGAAAGAGAAGGAAAGACAGGAAATAAAACAGCACAGATGATGTTGTAGAAAGAGTAAGAGAGAGAGAGAGAGAGAGGGGAGTGAATGTCACGGAGTTAGAAGATGGCAATTGACGTTGCATTTAAAGTTTAAGTGATTGTATCTATCAGGGAAGGAAGCATGAGGAACAAAGTTTCACAGGCGAGGAGTGCGAGGAAAGAAACTGTTACAGTAGAATTGGCGATTACATTTGCTTATTCTGTTAGTAAAATGGTTGAACCTACTTGCTAATCTAGTTGCACGGATGAACTCTTGAGTGCGGGTCACCAAGGAATAAATCTTGTCAGAGAGAAAGCCGAGAAAATGATTGTAGAGAAGACAGAGGGAAGCCAAATTACGTCGGTGAAAAAGTGACTGAAGGCGAGCAGCCAAATCTAGAGCAATTACTTTGCAGATCTTCCTTTGGATTTTGTCGAGAACAGGAAGAGGAAGAGCAGGAGCACCTGACCAGATATGACAACGATATTCAATGCACGGACGAAAGGTAAATTCATAAATATGCAAGATAGATCTTGTCGAGAAAAAAACTTCCTGGCTTGGCACAGCAACCCAGCCTTCTAAGCATTTGACGTAGCATTTGATTCAATATATGAGATCGACTGAGACAGTGAAGCCGAGAATGTAGTGTATTGTTTTTGGGAAGACTAGTGTGATCCAAATAAATGGAAGGTAGGAAAGATTCTTTATGGTGATTAAAAGAGAGCAACTTTGTTTTGAAACCATTGAAATTTGCGAGACACTTCTTACCCAAATCCATCACAGATTTGAGGTCCTTTTGAAGAGCAAAATTTAGATATACTTTGTAAAATCTGGCAGATTTTAATATTCAGACAGAAATAGATGGTGGTGTCATCTGCATAGATGCCAGTTTGAGAACTGACTACAACAGGAAGATCATTGATGAATATCAGAAATAGCGTAGGGCCTAGGATAAAGTTTTGAGGGACACTAGCGCTCACATGAAAGGATTTGGAATCATGAAGCAGCAAGGCAATAGTTATAGAGTTTAGAGAGGATAGAAGAAAGTTCATGTGGTCATTTCTTAAGGACGATGACGAGAATACCATAACATCCACTTGATTAATAGGAGTCAAGCTTAGAAAAAATGTTAGAGACCAGGGAGGTGGTTATGTATATATCGCTCAGTTGTGTTTCAATTCTAGAAGGGAAATCAGGTGTGAGTACTCCAGAGTCAAGTGTGGAGCTGTCAGAGAATTTTCGAGCAAAGCACTCAGCCTTGTCCGCTGTGGATGTGAGAACATCCAAATTACTGATTAGTGGAGGGTTTGCTGTTGTTTAGCACACTTTTGCAGAGCTACCAATATTTCTTAGAACAAAACTTGCGGGATGCTATACGCTGCTTCATTATATTAGCAAAAGACATCTTAGCATATTTTAGGATTCGCTTGCATTCATTACAAGCAGAAACAAAAAGGCGCCTATTATGGTTAGACGCGTCACTCAGGTAAGGCCAGGAGAAAGAATAACGCTTAAGTAGTCAGAACATCCTGGATGAAAGAAAAGCATGGATGCCGGCTTTCACCCAAGAGGAGACCTGGGATACACAGTCTTCAACAAAGAGACTAAAAACTCCTCCCAGTCCGCGTTTTGATAGCAATAATTTATTCTGCTTGTAACAGGTTCCTTGAAGTAGAGGGAATGGAAGAAGATATTAACAAAAACCACGGCACGATCAGAGTTTCCAAAAGGTCAGTGTTGCATGACATGGCAAGAGTCAGAGATAGAACTGAAACAAAGACCTAGAATTGAGCCTAGTTCGTCATGGCTATTAGGAAACGCATGGATAAATACACCACTTGTGTGAAAGATTGAGTAATTGAAAAGTTCATGGCAAGGACACCAGCAAGATCAGTGATAGTGTTTTCTAGCCACTTGCATGGTTGGCATTAAAGACACCGAACACAAATATATTCCCGAACGGAAGAGAGAAAATAACCTTGTCTATATTGTCCAAGATGATGCCTAGCACTGAACAGTTAGGAAAGGGAGCGGTAAAGAAAAAAGATAGCTAACCAAGCTTTGTAGAGAGAGGGCATCGAATGTAAGAAGTGTCAAGAGATTCAAGAGAAATTATCCTAGCTATGGAAGATATTCTCAAAACAATGCATATAAACACTGGAGTCCTTCCTAAAGAGGGGAAGGTAACCATGGATATAGAAATCAGAAGAAGGTTCAAGGTTAGTTTTACAGAGCGCTAGAATGTCAGGAGAGCTTTTGTAGAGGAAGGATTTCATGATGTAAATGTTCGTACGAATACCACGGAAGATCGGGAGAAAGATGTTGAAGGGCTTAAGTGTTTTGTGCTTTGCTGGTTATGTTTTGTATATTTGATTGTGTATTCTCATAATAAAAGATTTTTAGTAAAGAGAGGTCTAGAATAGTAGTATTAGTCTGTCGTCAAATGCAACGTATATGGGAAGGGAACTATTACAGGGAACTATAGGCTCCTAACTACTAGTCATAAGCAGCAACCAAGAAACTGCCAACTTGCTAACCTCAATATGAAGAGACGTTGCCACCATTCACACACATTACAAAAGATTTGCGATAAGAGCACTATTAGGACCAAGAAAAAAGAAACCGAGAACCTCTTCCAAAACTGAAAACAAGGGATGAGCCACTACTCCTGGACAAAAGAAAAGAGAGGAGTGTAAACCGGTCGATAGTATGGTCTGTCTACTTCAATTTAGAAAAATAAAGTTAGTGAAAGCAAATTTACTAAGTTTTAACTTAGTAAAAATCAGGAGAATTTAGACCAATGGCGGAATGACTATGAAAATAAAGGAACCATCTCAGGATTACAGAATACCAGTAAATGGATCTGTTTCAGTCAGAATTCATTTTCTAGAAAAAACCCAATCGAGTGAAATTATTAAATTTAATCAAAACTACCTTATGAATGACACGGTGGCTAAAAATGGGCAGAAGGACATTCAACATGTGGCAGGAATGGCATATACATATCAGAATAGAAGAAAAGTTTAATCCATACAAGTGAATGTTAAGAAAAATATCCACGTTAGAACAAATGTTCATTTAAGAATATATTTAAAAATACATGTTCTCTATAATTTTCTTTTTTGTTTCGTTTACATTTTGTACTTTTCCCTTTCTTTGTGCGTATTATTTACGTCTTTTTCAATCATTCTATTTTGTAATCTTTACCCACCACTGGTTTTCTGATTCGTTTCTTCTGCCTTTAACCTATTAATTCTCTAGTTTTTTTCTTCTTATGAAATTGTTCTTTCCAAAATTCTTATATAATTCTTCCAGAATTATATAAATATATACGTGAACCACGTATAGAAAATTTGAAATGTTTCTTCTTCTCGAAATATCAATTTCATCAGAGAGCCTGACTCTTTTGACAAGAACAATGAAACATAGGAAATTGAAGAAAAGTCTTTTTCTAAAGCAAATTCTTGCTATGTTCTTGAAGTTTTTAATGAGAGATAGCAAAGATATTAGTGGAATAGAGACAATAATCCTTGTCAAGATGTCTGCCAGTATATAATCGCTGTTGCTGTACTAATCATGTTTAGATAATTAGATTTCCGCCACTGAAAATGGATGTGTGCCCTGGTTTATTTCTTTAAATCTGAGCTATAGCGACGATTCTTAATTAACAGACATATAGCATTAACGAATTATATAAGTTCTTACCAAAATGATGAAAAGTTTAAGAGGCAAACGCCGTTGCAATGAGGTGTAGTTTCCCAAGCTCCTTAAATCTGCTCTTATTTGTAAACTTTACTTTAGTTGAAATTCTTCTGTAATTTAATGATATATCAAAAAGCAGCCACCCAAAGTTATTTGGAAATTTTCGTATATTTTTACAAGGATCATATCTCTGTATGTGTACAAAATGCCAGTTGAGGCCGATGGTTAGAAGCAAGGCGATAATGCCACCAATAAGCAAGGGGCCACCAGAAGTGAAAACGAATAAAAGAAAGATAAACCTCAACTCATGTTCAGTAGATAGGGGTGGAGAGTGAACCTATATACTCATGCTGAGGAAATAAATATTTAAATAAGATTTCAGAGATTTATGACTTGGCTTTAGAAGTATAGGGTTGAATTGAACTTAGATGGAACCGGAATCTCAATCTTAAACAAGAAATTTGAAAATATTAAAAATGTTTATACTTTTAAATACATAACCATTGAGGAGGTTCGCTTTCAGCTTAATTTTCTTTAAAATCTGTAAATTTCCATGCCTACCTGGAAAAAGTAGTAGAGCAATATTCTGAAGCTTTATCCATGGTTTGGAATTCAAAGCTTCTTTTCATTCTAACTGCTTGCCTTACAGGATTCAAATATAATTATAATCAATTTGTCTAGAATAGGATTTATTGATAATAATCACATGGAGAGAAAAGACCAGCGTGCGGTAGTGTTAAAAAGTGAAAAACATAGCATGTGTTTGACCGCACTGGCCTCTTTCAAGTAATGATTGAACCAGATGATGCGGTTTTTCCAAGAAAATGTTATTAAAACCAGCTCGGCATAGTTGCAGTATAAAGTGCAGAGTGGGTCTCTGTGTTTGACATAAAATTAACTTTTTTCAGCAGGTGTCTACAACAATGATGATTTAACCACACAACTAGACGAGAATACCCAGTATATATATATATCTATATATACTCTCACACTCTGATTGAGCAAATTGGACAAATGGTAGACTTTGAAAAACAGTAGCTACTCTGGCATGTACGCATCGATCATTCAGCAATGAATTAGAGCAGTCAGGATATTGGACATGTATAATGATAATATACACGCTAAAAAGTCTGCCTCCTTCTACCGAGTGCCCATAGCCCAGAGGTAAAATCTCCGACTGACGCCAATTTGGTCGGGTTTCAATCCTGGGTAAGAAGCAATCGGAGTCAAACCGTACTAATGAGCTGTGATACAGCGAAACAGATCTGTCTGCAGATGACTATATATATTGTAATTTTATTACAATAGTTTATGAAAGCATAATATCACTACAAAAAAAAAACTTCCAGAACAAAACTGTTCCTCTTCAGGTGATGAAAAGCTCACTAATTATTCAAAATGATTAACAAAAACCTTTAGTTTTAGAATTCCTTCATGTGTAGTGCAATGTCACAAGATGTTAAAATGAAGGGAATTTAACCGTTTTCTTTGGACTTTTTAGTATGTTAATCTGTTTGAGTATCGTTTCCATAATTTCTTTCATTTTAACATTCGTGATATTGCACTGCACACGAAGAAATTCTAAAACTAGAAATTGTTTTATTAATTTGTGACCATTTTTTATAGTTGCCAACACTTTTTGTTTATAGATACGTAATTTGGAATAAAGCTCATTTCGTCTTTTTGCCTTGATAATGTCAATTACAGTACAAAACTCGTAGGCGTGTTAAATACAGTTTTCCTCTTGTCTTCTTTTTATTTAATCATCCTGTCCTTAATTTCAGATCATATATATATATATATATATATATATATATATATATATATATATATATATATATATATATATATATATATATATATATATATATATATATATATATATATATATATATAATGGATGTGCGTCGTGGTGCAGTGGATATCAGCTCGGAACGAGAAATCAAGAAGCCGAGTTCGAATTCCAGTCGAATTCCTTGCATTCACTTACGCACAAATACCCTTGGGAAAGGTATTAATCCGTCTCTTCCCTCTAGTTATGGGTTAAATAATAGGACAGATTGGGTTCTCTAGCCTTGGTCGTCAGCCAGTCTACCGCAGAAAGCAATGGCAACCTACTGCGGGATAATCTTCTGCCCAGTCAGTCGTGTCTCTTTCGAGACATGATCGTCCAATCATGTATCACGTATATCACTTAACTGACTGATATATATGATAGAATAAAGGAAGAAAAGTAAGAAACGTATCTCAATCTAACATGTTTTACTTTTTATTAACGCTTCTTCAGAGCTGGAGATAAAATTGAGAAATTAACAAAGCTACAGAATACTGTTATATCGTGATTTATGGTTAATTCCTATTGACCAGATATGTGTCACGTATATTAAAGCAATAAATAATCATTATTTTTAGTTTTTCAATGTATGTGTGTAGAATATTTTGGATGGTAAAGTGTATAATAGTCTATGAATTGGTTTCATAGACCCAGACAGACAAGCATTTCTACAAAACACACTCATGCAATATCACAAACTTTACTCACAAACTATTTACTCTCAATTATATTCCTCAAACATTTATATAAAATTGTCCATTGCATTAATGCAAAACGTGTATTAATACGGACATACACATATACGCATATATTAATTAACGCTTCAGTCCAACATACACGGAAACAGACAAGCTTTAAATACAAATATGCACATGTACTTTTATAATGCAATATCATTAAGTAGAAGATTCATAATACATTTTCCTTCAATTTCTAACAAACAGTGAGCGCCCGTTTGAAGGAAGATGAAGAGGATTTATATATTTATATATTTGATCTTTAAGAATAAAATAGATGGTTACCTTACCATGGTTTCGACCTTTTCAGTTTCATCAGACGATTTATTTTGATAAATTCATAACCGGAAGTTCAAGGTGGGAGAGCGGTTTATTTTTTTAAAATCCTTTCATCCGGGTTTGTATGAGTTTAAAAAATATTTTATAATGTTTCTACATGCGGACATTATTTCAGACTTTTCATTTAGTAGCTTTTTCTGTTCTACAAATAATACTGTAACCAACTTTTTCTTAGCACAATATAGTGATATCACCACCGTTGGAGGGTTTGATTTTATTTTTATATTTTCCACGTCACGTAGGAGATCTGCCAGTCTTTTCTTCTAATTTCAATACTTATTTGACTAGTTTATTGCTATTTTTAAGTTTTTCTAGTTTTAATGTAGACTTGTAATTATTCTATCATGTTAATTGTTAAATCGATTAATATTACAATTTCTCGTATTATTTTTTAGTCATATATCTGTGGTTTATTCTCTGCCTTTTTCCTTCTAAAGACTTTTAATAATCTTTTTCCTATATTTTCGTAATCTTTTTCAATATATATATATATATATATATATATATATATAGATATAATGATGACAAAGATATTATTTTTATGTTTCTTGCTTTTCTTCTCATGTGGGAGCAAAATAAAGATTTTAGGAATTAAGAAATTTCAGCCACTCATCCAGGCTTTCATCAGTGTTTGATATCGAATAGTTTTTTTTAATCCATTAGACGTTAATATTCTCAGTCAGAATCACCATGAATAGTTGCTGGTTGTTCGTATTTACTGGTTTATTGTATATATATATATATATATATATATATATATATATATATATAGGGGCTTGTGTGTGTGTGTGTGTGTGTGTGTGTGTGAGTGAGTGTATTTAGGTAGCAAGTGCATTTTAATGAAAATATTATTGAAAAGCATAGTTACTTTGTATCAATTAATTTCACAGATCAACTTATGAAGTATCCGTCTCGAATTTATTAGGTTATCATCAGGGTAGATTTTTTAAAATTGTGAGTGTTATGACGGAGTCAAAGTGTGTTGTGACGTTGGCAAAGTGTGTTGTGACGTTGGCAAAGTGTGTTGTGACGTTGGCAAAGTGTGGCATGCATGTTGTTTTTTCTTAACTTATTTATTTCCTTAATTATTTTTTTATTTATTTACATGTTTTGTCTTAAATCGTATTTTTTGTTTTTTGTAAATAGTTGTTTTGTTTTATTAGTATTTCTTCAAGGATCGTAAATATTTTTGCTATTTTATTTGTTGAGTATTTGGTATTTGTTTATGGATGGCTGTCTACTATTAATATGATCCTCATCCTCATTCTTTGTCTTTAGCCCTTAGACTGTTACCCATGTTGTTGTATTAGTAATAATAATAGCACATAACCAATTATTTGAAATGCTGATAACGTTGATGACTCTATCAATACCACGAAATCTGAATTCATGAGATTCAACCATCAAGCCTCAATAAAAAAAAAACTGTTGTACACTGCAGCACTCTCAATGATAGAATAGCCTATGGTCTGAAATTATCGTTTTAAGTAAAGAATAGTAGTGTTCATGAAGTACTATTCGAATTTCACTTGAGTAATATTTGGCCTGAATTGTTCGGCGACTATTGTGATCTAACCCTCTCCTCTCTGTGTTGTACGTTCTGTCTTGTCTGTTGTTGTAACTATTGTACTCTTCTGTGTATATCTGTTTAGCACCGGATATTATGTTGAAATATACCGCAGCACACATTCTCTATGTATCAGATCCACCTCGGTGATACAGCAAAAACCTTCTCAAATGGATCAATAAAATCCACCGAATATTTTACATATTAAGAAAGTGAAATAAATTCTACTTAAAAGGGATGGGAAAATTCACATAGCTGAAACCTGAGTCAGCATGAATAAAATGGATGTAATTTTAGAAACTTCATTAGCCACAAAATCTCAAACAAAGCTTATTTCACGCTACTATAGAGTCGTTGTTAATGTATCGTGCCACTGCTTGAATATTTGCACAAAGACTCGACCTAGGCGCTATACTTTTTATATCTTTTGGAGACAACATCAAACTAAATCCGTTCTCTGCACCCAATCCTGATATTTCTCCAATCTCACACGAACGCAGAGTGCGCTTTTCAGGACTCTACAGGCGAGCAAAGCAAGAAATTGCGAGTGATCTACTTCTCTAGACACCTAGTCATGAAGCTAAACGGTTTGGTAGCCTAGCAACCACCTACATTTACCAACTATATTAGAACACAGAATGCCGACCTAATGACCTTCCGATATTGGTGCAGGGCCGTGTTTTTTGGTCTGATAGACTCATGAGAGTCAGAACTAGCTCGATCGAATAAAAAGTTCATATTAGCAGTTCCATCAATTGTAGTAGTAGTAGTAGCAGCAGCTTGTTTGTATGTTCGCTAGAAATAATTTCATTACCACTTCCGTTTTATTTAGATTTTATCAGAGGTTCATATTTATTATAAAACTGTTTGTTTTTCATTAATTTTAATTAAGGTTTAATAATGTCCCTAAAGATAATACCGTACATGCACTATTTCCATTTTTTCTTGTTATATTCTGCTTTATCGGGAAAACAATTTTTCACCTCCTAGCATTGTGTCTTAAAATGGTCCATGGCTGAATCTTCTCACTTGCTACAATGCAACAAAAAGCGACGAAAGATAATGACAAAAATACACAACATAATTATATGAAGTAAGATTTATTTTAATTTCACACACAACTAGCGCATCCTTGAATATTTACGCTGCCACTTCAAGTAAAGTTCTTAATCTTTTTCTAGTGTGTAAAATATGCTCTCTCTGCTTTAGCATAATCGTTTCTGCATTTTTTTTTTTTTTGCTATCCGACATTTGTCCTTGGATTAAATGCTTCTTCTGTTTTCCTTCCATTCTAACCTTCCCTTTGCAAATTTTTCCTAATAGATTGAATCATTTCTCGCTTCTCTTCAATTATGCGTAGGCAAGTAAGAACAAAACAAACTTCCTGTTTCTCGTTTGGAACCATTTGAGACGAACATGAACAGATGGCAAGGTCAGAATCAACCTTGAATAGGAATAACTTAAACTGAAAGCACTTAATCCATGCTTTTTGACATATACAAGATGACCCTCAAATTTACTGATGAATGCTTTTAGATTGTATGTATTCACCCGTCAGTAAATTCGTGGTCACTCTGTACAGTGACCAAAGAAAATACAGTTTATATAAAAACTATTTGTCCACTTGTGTCTTGATGGTTGCTTTTGTCATTTTCCTTTGTTTTCCGGAGTCTTTAAATTTCTTCCATTCTGCAGTTTCTACCATTCTTCAAATGGAGACGTCCTTTATTTAGACCTTTTGTCGCACTGGTCGGGTTCGCTTTTCTCTGTGTCTGCATTCTGTACAGTTCGCTAAGGAACGGATCAACAGCGAACTTGTATTCAAACAGCCAGAGGAAATAGCGATTTGAGAGGTCGAAGAATCTAGAACTTGGGTTTCCTGTAAAGTCAATGAAGTTTCAAACACAACACCTTACCTAATCAATCATAAATATCATTAACATACCTTTGATCCATTCTTTGATACTTTTTCTCAAGATTATAGATTTTCTTTCTCACGATGTATTATTTCTTTCTCCCTTTCGTTTCTCCCTTTTGCTCTCACAAACAAATTATTTATTTCTCACTTTTTTCTTCCTTTTTTTCATTTTTGTATCGCTCAATATATTTATTCTCTTTCATTCTTCCTTCTTTCCTTATTTTTCTCGTTTATCTCACAATGCATTCATTCTTTCTCGCTTTCATTTTCCTCATTTCATTCTTTCTTTTTTCTTTGTCGTGCGATATACTATTTCGTTCTCTCTTTCCATTGTTTATTCATTCTTTCTCTTTCTTTATGTCACAGTTTATTATTTCTTTCACTATTTCGTTCGTACATCTTACTTTCTTATCTAACAATACCTTATTTCTTTCTCTCGTTCTTTTTTCGTTCTTTATTTTTCTGTGTTATTTTTTTAATTTATTTTCTTTTTTAATTATTTTATTCTCTTGGTTTTCTTTTTTGGTTCTTATTTTTCTTTTTACTTTTTCTTCTCTTGTTTTCTTTCTTTCTTTAATTTCCAACGGATGATCACACTAGGGTATTCGCTTTCTCTCAAGAAATGCTTGCTCAGTATAGTTGCAATATAAAACACACGTTGGTTCTATGGGTGTTGAAGAAACAGATGTGAGTGAGCCGGCGTCTTCAACAAGGATTGAATAGTTACCGTATAATGCTAGAAAACAAGCGTATATGTTGGTTTATTTTAAATAGTAATAGATCTTAACAATCCTCCGCTGTCTGTGTTTTTATCGACAAAGCCCGAATCCTATCAAAAAATCTTGTATCTATTGAACAAGTGACAGTTTGATTAGCCTTCCATTGCCCCCAGACTGACACTTTCAAGTCGATCAAGTCAGCTTAGAATATAAATATTTGAACGAAATACTCGTCCATCTTTACCTTGTCTGATAGTCTTGGCGCAGCGTAAAAATTACTGCGGCCGAAGATTACTTTCGACCAAAACATACACAGCTATTCCTGTTATGTTTCCTTTAAGGAGATGATTAACGTTACATGTTTATATGACACACACACACACACACACACACACACACACACACACACACACACACACACACATATATATATATATATATATATATATATATATATATATATATATATTGATGTTCTTACCTACGAGGGAGCCCACACATTATTGAAGAATATATTATTCAGCCAAAGCCTATTCAAGAATTTCTTTTTGTCTTTAACATTTGTATATATATATATATATATATATTTTGATGTTCTTACCTACGAGGGAGCCACACATTACTGAAGAATATAATATTCAGGCAAAGGCTTTTCAAGAAGTTCTTTTTAGTTTTAACATTTGTAGCCGAATTAATTTAAAACAAATGCCTATTACGATTAAGCCAGAGACAATAACATATTTTTTTCGTCTAGATTTAAGACGTATAACTTTGAAGAAATATTTGAATCCTGCTATTCAACTCGCGGTTCTCGACAAAATTCAAAGAAGTATCTGCAATGTAATCGTTCCTGACTTGGCATCTCAACTTCAGTCACGTTCTCGCGGACGAGAAATGACATTTTCTGTCTTTTCTACAATTAGTTTCATGACAACTGCTCTGACAAGTTATTTTTTTCTTGGTGCCCCGACCACATCAATTTACGCCTGCAATTAAATTGGCAGGTAAGTCCTAACCTATGTACCGTTGAAATTATTAAATTTAACCGCTTCTTCCGCTCTTAATGTACCCACCTCTTCTTCTCTTTTCTGATAGCTACAATCTCCAAAAGTTTAAATGCAATGTCTGTTGACATCTTCTTTCTGCTTGAATTCATCCCTCCCTAATCCTTTCATTGTCACGCTCTGGGATCTGTTTTTTCTTTCCTTTCATAGGCTAATTTTAAATATACTGAATAAATGTTCTCGAGAACAGTCCAAAAATCTGTCTTGCACTCTTTTTCTCAATGCAAATAGCGACAGATTTACAAACAAATTTTCTCTTTTACAATAAGTTAAGTGCCATACGTGATACATGCCTGGGCTATCATGTATCTTTCGATTCATGACTGACGAAGCAGAAGGTTTTTTACAGAAATAAGTTGCCATTTCTTTCTGCGACAGATTGGTTGCCAACCAAGCCTACTGAACCCCACCTGCCCTGCTATTCAACTCTGAGCAAATGGTATTTGCGCTTAAGTGAATATAACGAATTTAACTGGAATTCGAACTCGGCTCTCCGATTTCTCATTCTCAGCAGATGTCCAATATACCAAAACGCTCATCTCAGTGTCTTTTACAATAGTTTGCCTAAATAATAATTATGCTATCCCTCGATTAAGCGAGCAACGACAAAATTTTAGAAACAAAAATGAAATTGACACTAGGAATAGATAGTTGAAATTTATAGGGCAAATATTATGGAAAGAATGCTTAGAAAATCTGATACTCACAGGACAGATTAAAGGCAAAAGGGTCAGAGAAAAATAACGCGTACAAAGCTTACTGATCTTGGGTAAATTGTTGGTGGAAGAGGGTTTAGGAAAATTAATAAAAAGAAGAAAATATTAAGAACTACAAACGATAGAAAGTTGTGGGGAATCTTAATCTTTTACGTCCTGATGGAACACGGCACAAAAAGAAATTGTTTTAAATGCCTAATACATAGATGAGTAAATGAATTCACAGATCGCTAGAGATACAGCATTAGTATCCCTTCAGGAAGTACACAGCGATGGCTCTTCACACCTTCCAATCATTTGTTATACTAAAATTTGCCCAATACTTGGCTCGAAAGCTACTAGGTGTTTTTTTTAATCATCTCACCCCAAGCAAGTCATTCCACTGCCACTATTGCGCATGGGGCTACATAGGGGAAGGTAAAGAGAAAGTGTGTATAACTGAATGAGATGTGTGGTATGAATATAAGAGGATTCAGTAATAAGTAAAGCTTATGAGGATAAAGAGTTTAGATAATGATTTGCCCTGGATTTGAATAGGTAATCTCGTCCTAAAGTGAGACGAAAAACTGAGCATAAACTTCAAGAAAACTGAATGTGCGATCACCAACAAAAAGAAGAGCCCAATATGTCAGGTAAAATATAACAAATAAAGAAACTTAAATTACTGCGTAATGTTCTGACAGAGGATGGAACGTGTGACATTGAGATCCAAAGACGCATTGGCTTAGCCATTGACGCATTTCAGAAGATTACAATAGTACTGAGAGATACAAAGATTTTGTTGGAAACACAGAGAAAAGAGTCCTGGATTGCTATGTGATGCATGTATCCATGTTTGGAAGTAAATGTTGAAATTTCAACAAGAATGAAGTAGAGGCTCGTGACAGCAGAAATATTGTTCAACAGAAGGATGCTGAGGATACTATGGACAGAACATTTCAGCAACGATGAGGTGTTGGAAATTATGAAAACGAGAAGAAAAAAGTCATACTTAACATCAGGAAGATGACAAATGAATTTTCTGGGACACGTCATGAGGAAAGAGGGCCTGGAGAGTTTAATATTTACAGGACGGGTAGATAAAAAGAGAGACACAGGAAATCAGCACAAGATATATACAATAGGTCTGAGAAAATGAAATGTTGGAGCGCGGTTTGGGAGAGATACCAAAAGGAAAAATAATGAGCCTAGTGGAAGGCCATGATCGCCTACGTCCTAAAGGAACACGACACAGAAAGAAGAAGTTGTTTCCCCAATTAGCAGTTCCTGGGAAACTTTTGAGTGGAACTTACCCTTTACAATTTAAATAACTGACTGAATCAGGCTCTTGTAAAAATAAAGCATGGCAGAAGTCTGAGGAGATAAATAGTGAACTGGACGGAGAGATAGATGAGCCAAGCCTTTATTCAACGTCATTTGCAATTGATCGTGTAAATGAGGTCTGAACTGATCTTGAGACCCAATAGACGTTCCAAGCACAGAGCCTCATTGAAAGTGATAAACATTCATCGTGATTTGTGAAAACGTACGTTATGATTGGTAATGAAAAAACGGAACTATCTTAGTTTTTAATCTAATGAAAGACACAAGCTTGTTTCCTTCCCCATTTATCTGTTAAATCTTCGTTAGAGGCGAGATCTGCTTCGTCATATCTGCACGCTTCCGATTATTGATGTTTTCGGAAGTGTTCCAATAAACGTGCTATCATCTGAACAGATGTTTACACCTGGTATGGGAATATTCTTAAGCAGATCTTTAAGAAAAAGCGGAAAGTATGTGAGGCCGAGTGGAGAGCGTAGCATTTCAGCTCAAACCAGACACCAATGTTCTTTCATAGGGTGCAGCTTCTTTAAATCAAACGCTTTGGGCAAGGAAAATAATTATTTGGCCGGGTTGTTACCAAAGAAAAAAGAACTATGAGACAAAATTTTAGCAGTTGGTAAATGTTATTCAGTTGCAATCTTCTAGTAAGCTAGGTGAGCTGTCTGCAAGTGCGGATAAGTGAAGCGAAATGAAGGGAAAAATGGTCTAAGCTGTGTGTATCTTCCTTTCTCGTGGCGAGTGAGTGTTTCTCTTGATCTTGGCTGCTAGGAACCACCATCTTATATAGAACAGGCGTTTTTTTCTTGTTCGCTTATGCCTGGAAAATAATTAATCAAGAACCCACGACATGGATTTACTCAGCTGACTTAAATGATTTCTGTAACATTCCGCATGTGTATTCAAAACAAGGTATTAGCTAGGAACTGATGTGGGTCGATTGCCTTGATTTCATGGACTTCATGGGGATTGGGCATTCATAGCAAACTAAGCTCTTGGAAAAAAAACCCACGTTGCTATACCGCTTACTCTTTCATTAAAATTCATTTTCACATTTAGATTAAGTAGGTTCCTGGCTTTTTCTTCAGTTTATCCTGTGTTTCATTTTCCAAGCATTTTCCTGTACATCAGAAATTCCAATTGTTTCTTTCTAAGAAAAAATATTTTTTCCATTCCTACTTTCCATAAATCTTCCCTGTAACACATATTCTCTCTTCATGATACTTTCAGCATTCTTCTGTTGAATCACACCTTTGTTACCTGAAGTATTCTCTTCATTTTTGAGAAAATTGTTTAAGACTCACTACCACGTAAAAGTATTGCTATTACATAGCTTCACCCTATTCTAATTGATTCTGATTAAATTTTATATTTTAATATATTTTTTAGCTTTCCCAATATGTATTTTACTTTTACCAGTGCGTCTTCTAATTATTGAGTAGTTTTCTGAAAACTTTCTCAGATTCTTTTCAATTTAGTCTGATGTTTAAATTTATAGCTTGCTTCATTAATATCTTTATGTCATAACATATCATTTAATACAGAAATGAAATCATTGCAGCACTAGATTTATATTCGCAATGCTATTGACATACAAATGAACAGAATGCATAAATACAAACAAATTAGTTTCACTCTATATTTATTGCTTAAAACTTCTCTGGTCAGAAAACAAAAACAAAATGAAACTGCTATTTTCCAGTTTTGACTTGAATATAACGTTTGATTCTAATGTAAACTGAAGCTGCGTTTTTTAAAATTATAGTGTAAACTGGACATTTATAGACATATTATTAATCTAATGTCAAGTGAAGCAAAGTTTTCTATTGGTATTTTAGGTGTAATGCAATTTCAAGGTATGATTGATTATTACCCTTTACTGCATTGTCGTCCTGCAGATGATGATAAACTATATCCGGTAGCAAGTCCAAGGGAGATTTTGAAGAGCGTGAAACTACTATTCTGATTCAGGATGGAGCACCTGTTGGGGGGTCCCATATATGGAAAAATATAGTAACCTTCAAAAACACAATGAAAGTATAAAAAGTACATTTTATTGTCCAATTACCAGCAATAGATTTTAATAGTAAAAAGAAACATTAGCCATAGATTTTAATACTTAGAAAGCATTTGATTAAAATATCTAAAAAACATACAATAGGTTTTAGGAGTAAAACGAAATTCCAGCAATAATTTTTAACAGCAAAAATAAATCCCAGGAATAGATTTTAATAGTAAAATAAAATAATTCTATAGATGTTTATAGTAAACAACTTCCAGCAATATATTTTGATAATAAAAGAAATTCCAGCAATAGATTTTAATAGTAAAAAATCCAGCATTAGATTTGAATATAAAAATAAACAGAACTGGATTTTCATGTTTAAAAAAAAATACCAGCAATATATTTTACTAAAGTTCCAAATAAAATTGAATTTTGGCCTTAAATAAGGTGTTGTTATGCTGTTAAACAAACAAACCAAACTAAAGTCTACCGCATTGTATCTATAATTAATGTCTGTCTTCTAACTTTTCCTCCCACGTTCAGTTCTGACACCAATTTATAAAAACTCCTTAGTCTGATTTCTAATAGACTTTCATCAGATATTTAAATAACGCAACAAGTTCTAAATTAGCAAACGCACAAATTAAAAGAATTGACGTCAATACTGTCTTGAAAGTATAGAAAAGGAACTTTGAAAATTTGATAATTGTACAATTTTTATTCTTCCCATTTAAAATCTCACGTTATAATAACTCAGTTTTTTTTTTTCGTTTTTTTACAACAGATAAAGCTGTGCCAAAATCAATAATGGAAACGTAAGAGAAAAACAGATAACTCGTTAATGTACTTTTCCCAAAGGTTTCACAGCTTAGTAACAGAAAAATCTGGAAAGGTCACTCTTCAGATATCGCTGATTCGTTCCAAGATGTGGCTATGTTCTGTCACAAGTGATATGAGATGGTGTTGGGTTTTGGTCGGTTAGGGTTATCGTGTGTGCCGGCGATTTCAGCAGTCGTCATGTTGAACTTATCTAGAAGACACGTCATTCTATAGAAAAGAGGCGTGAGGCCATAAATAGAGATCATAGAAAACTTTGTAAAGTTTAAAACTATTATAACAACACTATAAAGCTTAATTTCATTTCTAAATTTATTTTACAGCGTCATTTTTTAAATGGTCTCGTAATCGAATATTTAAAGCATTAGTGGTAGAACGATAAAACCAGGGACGAATCTCACGATAGATGTGTAGAAAAATTGATGACTTATTGTTAATTTCAAACGGGAAACACGAGTCACTTATGTGGAATGCTGAAAGTGCATGAAATCTGTACCACATGTAAACCAAGTCTGATAAAGGAAACTTGGTAGTCGAAACATCTATTTTGTTTTACTATTCATCCAGTAAAAATCTCAAAAGAACCAAAAGTAAACAATTTGTAAATACGGATTTTGTTAGAACGTAAAATTGGTTCATATGAAGATATGTAGGATAGATAATTGCTAACTCTCAACTTGAAGAAGGTAAGATTGTAGTAATCAAAAAAGCATTCTCTTGGGAGTTCGTTCCACAGTACAACATTTCTGCCTCAGTGGAAGTTCTTTCTCACTAATGTAATACAAACCCAATGAGGATGTCGAATCAATGTTCGCGGCAAAGCTGTGAAGATCTATACTAGTGAAGTTAAGAAATGTCGTTTGCTCGATTATCTGCCGTGGAAGTAGCGAGAAAATATCTACAGGTTAATAAGATGTAGACGGTGAGAAAAAGACTTTAGCGTGCAGAAGAAATACGTAATATTGCTAACCGGCATATCGATCACATCACATTGCCGGACGGGCGTGCCGTGACCCCAGACGCCGGTATATGTAAGACTTTTCGGGATTACTTTCAAGATCTGTTCACCAGGGAGCGCAGTCTAATCCCTGTTCATTTCGATGCCTATTTTGCCCGTTAGGTAACTAAAAATGTTAGTTCCCTGGTAGATGCGGAGCAATTTTTCATTTTCGATTATGTTTATTTCGTATTTGCTACTGTGTTTGGATGAGTGTGTGATTGTGTGTATGGTTGAATGAATGACTGATTTTTTTACCCGGTCCCGTAACGATAAAAAATTGTAGTGGGGGTGTTTATTACTAAGACTTATTATTTTACTTTTTTGTAAATAGTATTATTCATTGTATAAATATTCATAGGTGTTATCAATTTTAAATTCGTTATTCCCCGCTCCACACAAATTATACATATGTGATTAATTTGATTTTCTCAGAGTCTTTGAGGCATTATGGTATTTGTCGAACGAATGGTAAGAATGAGATGCTTTGATGAGAGGCGTATTTTATAGACTGCTTGGGTTAAAGAGTGATGCTAAGTTAATCTACGACATATGAAGACCAGTCTTCCCCAATCCCCATTTTTGGCCTTGTGCTACAAGTTTTGTATACACAAAAAAAACATATTGTGTAGACTGGTTAACGGTTGTGACCCGGTTACACGCTGTATTCCAATAATTGTGCTGGAGGCTCTGTATCCCGCAAACCTTCTATCTGTAAACAGCGTGAATGTTTGCAAGGACTTACTATCATTAGACTCTAGTACTTCTTTCCTTATCATACTATTCATTTTTAATCCATGCAATCATTCCTAGATTTAATTTGTTCCAATCCTTTATCTCCCGATGAAGACAGAAGAGCGGCAGCGAAACAGGTTGATTCGTTTTAAAAGATGTCTAATTGCTATAATCAAGTCCAGTACAACAAAAATATTTTTATGTATGTATATATATATATATATATATATATATATATATATATAGACATAATATGTCTATATTACTCATTGAAACGTGCCTGAATGAAGATATGCTATATATATATATAGGCCACACATGTTGAGTTTTTCCTTGGCTCTTTATATATACGTGTCAGTGTGGCATTGTGGGTAATCCTTCTAAAGGTTATTTTGGTGGGAGTGGCTTTATTTTCTATTTATTTATTTGAGTAAATCTATTTAACTTGTTATTTGTTTATCCTTTTGTTTTTCGATGACTAATTTTTTTATTTGGATTTGTTATTTATTATTTATTTTTGATTAGTTTTTTATGATTATGATTTTTATTATTTTATTTATTTATTTATTTATTTATACTATTTTATTTTTATTATTTATCTATTGTAATGGATGGTTTGTTAATTGGTTTATAATTTGCTTATTATTAGTTTCCTATTTTTAAGTAACATAGTAAAAATTTGTTTTCATGTCTGCATTTTGACATTAATTCAGATCGTTTATTATGTAGTTTGTTTTTGGTCAGTGAATGTAATAATAGCTATTTTTTTCCTTCAGGCGGAGTCTGCGGGTTTTTGATTGATTGTTGCAGGCCGAGGTTCTTTTTATTATTTTCCATGTCATTTTCGGGGTGATTTGGGGTTTGTTTTTGACTTCTCAGATGTACTTAGAAAACATTGTGCTGCTCGCGTATTTTTCAAAGGTTAATTACAAAGACAAACATATTGTAAATGTGGTCGATGAGAAGCACGTGTGAACGCATTGTATTATAATTAATTTTAGATTTATCCGTTGTAGCTGTAGATTTTTTTTCCAAAACAAGCACCTCAATATAGAGTCGTTTCCAGTGAGTGCAGGTGGTAATAAATCAATGCTCGATGCAAAATCAGATAGCTAAAAGTACTAATAATTAGATGCATATTTTATTTCTCTTTAATCACACAATTGTAATGTTGCATTTTTTTTTACTTGTTTCACCCCAAGTTTATCAGGGGAAGAGCGAAGGGGAAGACGAACCAGTTGCTGCGGGTGTCATAGAAAAGGCAAAAGAAGGATAACAATACCAGTGTGAAGACAGTTGCAAGGATAAAGTGAGAAAAGAAAAGAACAAGATATACAAGGTGATGGGGAAAGGAGAAGAGTAGGACTGAACTCCGGTGGGCAAGAGATGGGAATTGACGTTGCATTTAAATTCTTGGAGATTGTAACCGTCAGGGAAGCAAGTATACGGAAGGGAGTTCCACAGAGGGAAGTGCGAGAAAGGAGACTGTTGGAGTAGAATTGGCGGCTGCATTTATTAGATCTCCCAATGCATAAAATAACAAATGACTAGAAGAAATTCCTAAGTCTAGGACCAAGTTACTATCTCCAGGATAAGTTTTACAAAGAGGACTGAAATCAAAATACTAAACCAGCCGTTATCTCAAGTGGAAATGGTGGGACCTTGTTGACAGTCTGGTTACTCGAGCAAATTCTGTTATATATCGACAAACAACAAACACGCATATATATAAAAATATAAAGTTATATTTTTATTAATGACGATGAACCGTGTAGAATAGGGAACAGAGAATTGAGAGAGCGCGCTTCTAATGGGTTGACGGGAGTGTAGTCTTATCTGTTGTGTCTCTCTTCACCGGCCGATCTCTGTTGCTCCTCTACTGGCGAATCCGTGTGCCGAGGTCTTTTTATAATCTTCCAGAACCGGGACTTTTTCTTCCGGTTTTGCCTCGCCCACGCACGCCCACGTAATTCTCAGAGACACCTGTTCTGTTTGCCTCTGTAGTTATTTCCGCTGCTGCCGGAAATAAGGTCAAACGACATCCGTTCCTTTCAACGACCGGAAACACCCTCGCTTGCATCAGCCTTCCTCAGGTGGGGCCAGATTGTTATATTACAATTCTTGTGGAGAGGATATCAGTGACCTAAGTTTGTCGAAGCAGAAGCCATGAAAATATTTATAGAATAGACAGAGGGAAGCCAAATCCCGCCGGTGAGAATGTGGCTGGAGCCCAACCGCCAGATCGTGACCGATTCTGTTACAGATTCTTCTTTGGAGCCCGTCGACGACCCTGAGATAAATGGCAGGGGCGCCTGACTAGATATGACAATAGTTACGATGCGATTATCAGGTGCTAATTGAAAGCTGATTGAAACAAGTACGATATATTTATACCGTACTGTTACGATATCCCTTGTTTCTGGTTTAGGATTGAGTTTGCTGTTTATTATAAAGTATGTTCCTTCTTTTCTATTTTCAGTAGTCCTTTGCGTTTTAGTGGCCTTGCTTTGGGCGAATCGATTTAAAAATATAGGGAAGAGAATTCGTAGGCATCAAAGGGATACTCGCTAACGTGAGAAAGTATTTTACTCCGTTTTATTTCTCAATCAATCTTGGCTTTAAAATTTCGACACGGGTGCTGTTCCATATCAGCAAAACATGAATTGTATTCATAAATATTCCTGCATTTGCTGGAAAAATAACTCATCGACAAATATGTTTAGCTTCCTTTTTATTCTACTTTCATTTCTACGAGACTGAATCTGGAATATAATGTTATTGTATTCTGTTATATGAAATGAAATAGATTCAGAATACGTAGCTTTTTATGTACATATCTTTCAGTTGCAGAGAACAAATAACAATAATTTCAACTATGCATATGTTTTCAAAGAGAACATTTGAGTAAAATGCATACACGGGTTAATCGATATGAACAGTATTCTGCCTAAACGGCAATACATACTTGACAACGTTCTTGTTTAATGTAAGTATAAATATTGAAAAATATTATGTAATCTTTCAAAGAAAATGCGCTTTATATCTCAAGTTGACAGCTTAATGGAATCATTCGAGTTGTCTTCATAAAATCTTTCTGACCTGCTGCAACAATCGAGGTAAAATCGTGATTTCATGCAAGCCTGAATTACTTCCGAGTAATATTTATTGGACGTGAACTGCAATTTGTTTTCAGTGCTTTCTTTGAGAAACAAGACTTGCGTATGTAAGAGAGAAACTGTGGTTCAATTAAAATCGTGCTTCATTGATTTGCGTGTAGCTTTATTGGTTCTTCCCTGGACTTAGTGTCTATGGCTGTTGCTAATTGAAAGGCGATTTCTATCTTCTCTAAGAAATAAAAGGCCTTTTATATCTGCAAGGAAAAGATCTTGGAAATAGTTGAATCACAAGCATCGGAATGCTGCAGGATTTTCAGCAATTTAGACGGATTATACAAAGTAAACTAAAAAGAATATAATGTTAGATATTTCAAAAGCACATACGGTGTTCGATTCAAAAATCTTCAGCTACTCACCTGTAGTCAAATTTATTTTTTTTAACTCACGGAATTGAGCAGTTATTCAATATTCGAAGACAAGGTTCCAAAAAAGATAAACATTTTTTGCAAAGTAACGGAGAATTTTTTAGGATTCAATATTTTCAAATCATTTTGTAATTTGATACACATAGGAATATATTAGAAATTACTATATATATGTGTGTCTGCTTATCTATCTTGTTAGCAATATAGATTTTCGAAGAGGTGCTTAAATGGTTTCTTTTACTATTATAAAAATATCTTCTAGAATCAGATCATTGTTTAGGATTCCCGAAAATGAAAGCCCAAATGTACTTTGACCGTGCAAAAATATTTCATCTTTTCTTTCGTATATATATTTATTACTTAAACGATATTGTAAGTGGATACTCGTATTTGAGTAAGTGCTCTGTTTATTTATTAAACAACTTTTATTTTAGTTTACCGGCGTAAATATTCAAGCAATCTTGTGAAAAAAATACACGCACACTTTTATATTTTTTAAAAATCATATATATCTTTTCTTATATATCTATATATATATAGTGTATCGAGGCAGCAAATAATTTTCTAAACATATACTGTTAAATATAAGAGACAATAAATGTCTATTATAAATCTAGTCATAACACATTATATTGCATTTAAATATATGGTTCTGTTATCATTTCGAGCTCTCACGTTTGCTATTTTTGTTAACTGTTATCGTTGCTTAGCGAAGTTTTATGTCAACACAAGATAAAATCGTCGCTGATAGTGAAAAATTCTATGTTAAATTTTTTGTAACCTCTCTGAATATGGCTCATGTGAGCCGAAAGCCTAGAACCAACTTAATAAAACATTATCCAAATGTTAGAGAATTTTGTCATTATTTTCACCTGAAATTAAAGCCAAAATACGATGTTTAGAACCGCTCATGATTAAACATAATAGACAGTCATTGTCTCTTATATTTAACAGTATATATATATATATATATATATATATATATATATATATATATATTATATTATATATATATATATATATACGGAACGAAAATAAAATTGGACGAATTCATAAATGCATTAGTAATAATTTATTTATGGATATTTTATAAAAAATATATCCATCTTTTAAGACTAAAATTTTTTAACAAAAATTTATAGGTTAGATTTATCCAGACGAAAGGAATCGTGGTGGGTAGGGAGAAGGAAAACATTTTATTGAATAGAGATGGAGTAAGATATACATTGTTAATCTTAAAGTGCAGATATAACACCTAGAATGCCGCGTTTCTATCCCAGGTGATAAAATGACCTTGGATCGAACATTCAGTTGGCCTATCTCAAATACACGACAGTAAATTTAGGGACCGTATTTTCACTAGAAGAACTGAATTGGAAAATTATGATAACAATGTTAAAGATAAAAAATGAAAAACCTTAATTATTATTTGTTGTGACCTCATTAAGGGTCAGAATTAAAGACACAAAGACCGAATAGAGTTAAACAAAAATACAAACAAGAACCAGTAGTACACACAGATCCAACATGAAAAAATCACCAACGTGACTTTACTGGTCCGGTTGTCAAAGCTATCTGCTGGAATAGACCTCTCTCCGATCAGTACAAGTCAGAAACTGCTGCTTATTTATAGTTTGGAAGATGTTATGTGTTCCATGGTAAATTACCATAACGCCCCTCTCCTAAGTATTTTTCTTTTTGGATTAACGACGAAAAATTTGTCATTTTCCTTTTTCTTTTTAAACGGCGTTATTCCAGAGCATATCAAACGTATCGTAAATAACATCCACTATTTCTTTCTCTTCAGGACGACCGTTGTCAATATCGTCCGGCAGGCATTTCCTGATTTGATTTAAAAGTTTTGCAATTAAATTTAGAACCTTTAATTATATAGACCATATTTCCTACTCTTTTCTCAGTTGTACCCATTTCCCAGAAGGATTTCTTATCACAAAACATCCGGTAAAAAACTTTCTCTCCGGTTTGGTAGCGTTTTGTAGATACCGTGTTTGTTCGTCCAAGTTTAGTTTGTTTGGGAAGTAGCTTGTCGAACACAGACCTGATTTTACACACAAATATTACCTCGGCTTGGCGTAAAGATGATGGTGTGCTGTCGTTGGGCGTGATTTTATGTACCTGAAGGATCTATTGTAGGGCTTTTTCTGTGTGTTCTCCTAGCTTTCTTTAGAGGTCTTTTCAGCGTGTTAACGAAGCACCTGGCCTGTCCGTTGGACTTTGGGTGATATAGAGCAATGGTAATATGACTAATCTGGATGGCCTCACAAAAATCCTTAAAGTCTACGGAGTTTAATTGTGTCCCATTCATTGTCTGACACTAAACAATAGACTTCTCCAAATCTGGTGAACAGTTCGGGTAGGAAATTTATTGTCACTTCTGTAGTGGGATTTCATCATCTAAGAACTTCATGCCACTTAGAAAAATTATCTTCTACTATAAGATAGTAGAATCCGTTTAGTGGGTCTTCAAAATCCACATGAATTACAGACCATGGTCGGTTCGTTTTGGGTCAAAATAATCCCTAGAGACTCCTTCGCAATTTACGAGTAATTACTTTTGACGGGAAGAAGATTCTCGACACATGAGTTATTGGTTTCTGAGATACATCTTGTGCATAATACATGCTCCAATGCCATACAACTTGGCGTTGCTAGCAACTATAACGTCCAGATCTGGGTTTTAGTGGGTAAGAAATAAGTCCGATTTCAAGATTTACTTGAATGTTTCTTGACATTCAGGTGTCTGCTACCAGTTCTTGTCTATTTTCAAGAGTTCTTTTAACGGAGAACGCAAATTGTGCATATTCAATATAAAGAACCGGTAGTAATTTGCCAATCCTCAGAAACTGTGTAAGTTAGAGACATTTTCAGGAACTGGCATGTCTTTAATTTTTGTGCCCCGTTCTTGATCTGGGCTTATGTTCTCTTTATCGATAATGTGTCCCAAGTATTTAATTCTCTCCATATAAAGTCGCATTTGGATTCTTTCAATTTAAACCTGTATTCCTGTATTCTTCAGAAAATTGCTCATCTTAGTATCAATCACTTGTTGAAAAACCATTACCCCGAACCGTAAACTGTCGAACTTTTACAACCCAGGATGTGTTGGTGCAGAGCATCTTAGAACATTTCTCTACCACTATTTCAAGATTTACGTAGTTATGAACAAGTAGATGTGGGCAAATAAAGATTTTGTATTCAAATAAGGATATAATTTCAGCCCCTTAAAACGGCCCTCCAATGTATCCATATAATACTCATGTAATAACCCGTTAAAGACTTTATATTTATTAATTTATTTTTATTGGTTAATTATTATTATTATTATTATTATTATTATTATTATTATTAAATTTTTAAGTATTATTATTGTTATTACTAGGGATAATAATAAATAAGTTTCTTTTTTTTTAATTTTTAACATTGTTATCATACTTGATCGTAATATTATTGTCATAAAACCAAAAAGATTATTATTTATAAGATGAAGATCATATTATTGCCGTCGGAACTAATATAAAAATCTAACAATTCAAATCTTCTAGTGAAAATAAGGTCTCAAAATTTACTTTTGTGTATAACAAAATGGACAATTGAAAGTTCAAACTAAGGTCGTCTTATTGCCTGGGATACAAATGCAGCGTTGTAGGCATGACATCCGTACTTATTAACAACTAGCAGTATAGCCCGGCGTTGCTCGGCTGTAATGAAAGCTTTAAAACTAATCCATGGTCCTGGAGCTCAGACTCTTTGGACGTTGGCACGAAAGACTGAAAAGCAATAGTTGTTTCCAGTTAAAGTGAAACCGTAGACTGAAAGAAAAATGAATGGATGTAAGTCAAATTTTAATTTCCTGGTAGCGATATCATATAAGTTTTTTTCGTCATAAACTGAATTTTGATGGCTAAATAAGTCTTCTGAGTAAATGGTATCATGGCTGAGACTAAGAACTACAATTATACCTACTTAGAGACAAAACCGAATCAAAAACTAAAATAAAAGGGCTGAGAAACTGATTTTAATCTTGCTTATATATATATATATATATATATATATATATATATATATATATATATATTATCGATTTTCTGCACTATTGTAAGATCTGCAACCTTGAAACTTCTGAATATCTTTTCTTATGTCTTTTTCTATGGCTGTATCAAATTTGATTAAAATCAGACCACTCCTTCTATAACCCGATATTTTCGATTATCGATTTTCGATATTTATCGGTGGTACCTCGACACAAAACCTAGCTAAAAACACTCGCAGAGCTTATAGTACAACTGTGTAAATTTTTAAGAAAATCGGTTCAGCCGTTTTGGAGTCTATAGGTAACGGATACACACACACACAGACACACACACACAAAGTTCCATTTATAAATAAGTTTAGATGTATATCTAACCCCCATTCCCTTCGATAATATGTTTTCCTTTTTCCTTCCCTCACACAATTTTTTTCGTCTGGATAAATCTTGCCTATTCATTTTTGTAAAAAAATGATCTGAAGTGCAGGATATATTGTTTATCCATGAAAATAAATTATCACTAATATTTTTTTTAATTTCGTCCAATTTATTTTAAATAAAGTACTCTGTTACTGTCTAACATCGATTTCTCATTGGATTACCATCCCCAAGGATACTACTATATATATATATATATATATATATATATATATATATATATATATATATAGTTATGAATTTATTGTACATTGCGACACGGAAATTTCTATGTTTCGAGATAGATTCTCATCATCAGGCAATGTTGCTGTTGGTTGTGCAGATGAATTACATTTAAATGACAAAAACCTTTGTTTTCCTGTGTATTTATGTAGGAAGATATAAAAATTTACATGTGTATTCTTTTGGCTAATCAGAGTGGAGATTCATTTTGGGATTTGGCCCCAAAGAATACATACTCAGAATGGGATTACGCGAGCCGTTCGAATTCCAATCGGATTCATTTCTTTCACTTATGCGCAAATACCCTTGGTAAATGTATGAATCCATCTCTTTTTTTCCCTCAACTATTGGGCAAATATACAGGGTTCTATAATATAGTTTTGCAATTAGTCATAATAACTTAAATTGATGAAACCAGATCCTAAAGTAAAGAAAAATTGCCGCAGAATTTAATCATGATTTTTTTCTAATTAATGATTCTGTTTAAAAGCCGAAATATTTGCATTTTTTCTGGGACTGTATATTTTTCAACATGACTATCAGTATTATCAATATAGCTCGTCTCGTGTTCATTGACGTGAACATAAAACACATTAAGGACATGAAAATATGAGTTTCTAACACGATTGAGCAAAAAAAAAACATAAAGAAATAAGAAGATTACATTGTTGTCGATTGAACAGAGTATTCATTTTGAAATAGACAACTGCCAAATATGACATCCACCTGAAGGAGTTCGGAAGATACAAAAACTAAAACGTTGAGATTAAAATGAACCATAATGAAAATACTCGTTCAGATTATTCAATGTAAAAAAAATGTGAAATAATTCAAGGGTAACGTTGTACGTGACAAAAACTTCCTGAAATCTCAAGAAAATAAAACTAAGAGAGAAAAGTCAGGAACTGCACTTAATGTTCAGTTTCCTCGCCTTAATTCCATTGTTGGATTAAACTGATTTTAAGTTAACTGGGCGCGTTATAAAAGATCCGTTTGCAGCAATTAGTTACTTGAAGATGCAAATCTAATTAATTCTCATTCTAATTGTTTGCTGCACAATAAAGAAAACGCAAATTGATCGATCCATGTGTGTAACAGCACGTCTTTATATTTTGTCAAAACTCATTATTTTAAACTTGCCAACATGTGTGTGTATTTCGGAATCACTTCGACTTAGAGTAATGATTAGCAAATTTGGCTTGCTAGATCACATATGACGTGATAGTGAATTCGATTCTCACTGTCCTAACCCACGTCATCATACGAATTCAGTCCAATATCGTATCGTTTACAGACGTTCTTTTAACCCGGCTCTAACGGATAAATTGAAACGTCACGAAAAACAAAAGTTTAAAAATTGTGTATAAATATATATGGGCATATATGTGTATGTATATATATATATATATATATAATCAACCGGGACACACTTTAGAAAATTGCAAATATTGATTAATAGACTCCTATTTTAGTTCTACACACTCACGCAGAAAGAAAGAAAAAAACTGGATTTTAAAATTAAATGCACACAAGCTAGGGTTAAATAGGGACTTAGGTGTTTTGAATCTTTATAAATATTTCAATAGTTAAATATGTTTTAGATACAATTAAAAAATTTTCTCTAAAACAATATTTATAAGTATTATTAAAGATAGGTTTAGGTTTACGTTTACAAATATTTTTAAAAAATCTGACATTTTCTGCGTCAAGTGATGTAAACAATCTCTCCATGAACGCTCTCGCGAAATACGTTTCTAATTTAAATTTTAAAGTCATTTGTTTCTGATGAAGGGCCGAGGACAGTCTGAAATATCAAATAGAAATAAACAAATACCGTAAAAAAAATACATTTTTAAACTTACAACTTTTTAGTAGTTTTTCCTATATATATATATATATATATATATATATATATATATATATAATGTGTGTATACTGTTGTTTCTTTTTACAAATGTAGGCATCAATATATATGCGTGTGTCTATCTCTTTTCCCCGTTTCATATTTAAATAACTTTACAAGAATTTAAATATGATACTTTGTTAAACTCGTTGTTTATAACATTAAATCGTAATATATAGTGTTTTTAAATAAATCTTAGATTTGTTTTTTTTTAATCGTATCACCCCGAGCAAGGCGGTAACGCCACTGATGTGCAGGGGGGCTACGTAATAGTGAAAAGATTGGAAAAGAGAAAGCCGGAAACCACATCCTAAACAGGGAACAAGGGATGAGCCTCTTAACCTGTTCAATAGACGTGGGTGGAGTGTGAACCGGGCGATAGATAGATCTATCTATGAAATTAACAATCGATAAGTGATACTGATCTCTATTTTAATTAAATATTAATATGAATGCCCAATAAACTGTTTCTGGAGACTGTTCTTGTTTCTAAATTTAGAAATTACTTTATTTTGATTGGTCACAAAATTCTCTGAATCACTGTCTTCTTGATTGAGGTCTGGCTAGTTTTGAGCCTTTTAAAACACTTCAACTCGAAATCAGCACCATCACTTGATAAGACACAAGTAGTGCCAAAGCAAAATAGCTATTTTGTAGTGATATTATAACATGTTTATGTTATTACTTCAAAACAAATATATATATATATATATATATATATATATATATATATAGACATACAGATATGCAGGGAGAAATAAACTTATTTTTTGGTCTAAGAAAACTGGTGAAAACGTAAACTCAACTGACTAAGCATCATTTCGAAGTCGCCCTCTGATTTCATTTTTTGTAATATTGCGCTTTCACACTCCAACTGAACACTATGGAGGAATGGTAGACTTTATAAAAAGAGTAGCTTCTCAGGCATTTAAGCATCGTTCATTCAGTAATTAATTAGAACACTCTAGGTTACTGGCGTGTGTTTACATTGTATACAACACGCTAAAATCCGCCTTTCTCTACCGAGCGCCAATAACTCAGAGGTAGAATTGTAGACCGATGTCATTTCGGTCGGGTTACAATGCTGACTAGAAGCGCTCAGGCGTCTAACCGAACTGATGAGCTGTGATACAGTGAAACAGATCTCTCTTCGGATGACTATATACTTAACAAAATTTTGATAAAATCAGCTTAAAATTAGGATATTTCTGTGATGATTATTTGGTAAGAATCATAAAAAAACATAATAAAAATACTAAAAAAACATCCAGAAAATGTTAAAATAAATAAAATGAAAAATTTGTTTCATTATAGAATTCCAGAAAAGTGTCCATTAATTAATTAATGCTTCACTGAGTCTGTAATTTACCAATGCACTATCTCATTGATAGAAAATCTATGTATTAATAAATTTTACAAAGGTTGCACAAACTATAAATTTAAGTTAAGGTGGAGCCAGCACCTTTATTTCTTTACAAATAACAACTGTAGAAACCAGACCTGTTTAGCTAGGTATTTCCGGGACTTAAAAGAAACTAATAAAACCCCAAAGTAAAATGGAAAATATTTTAAAAAACAAATATGTAGAACCTTTGAACAACCCACGTTTCGTGCTTACATGAAAAGTTATAAAATGAAGATTTACTAAACTTTAGCAATTAAATGATTGTGTTCTGTAGACACTGTTTAAGCTTATTATTATTGTAATATAATTAATTTAACATTTTCGCGACACAGAATTTTCCATGTTTCTGAACAATATTTTAACTATCTTTTCATCGTCAATTATTTTTTGTGGGAATATATATATACAAAAACTGGCACTAGACAAATACAATTACCCTCATTCTAAGAATTTAATCAACACTATGAAAGTCGGCTCTCTGTGCAGGGCCCGAAAATTCTTTCCGCCTGAATCTATCCTGCAATTATATAAATCCACCATCCGCCCTTCCCGCCTGTGGAATTCCCTACCGCATGCTTGCTTCCGCGACGGCTACAACCTCCAGGAGTTTAAATGTAAGGTCAATAGACACCTCCTAAAACACTAACTCACACCCACTCTCTCCAACTCTCTCCCTATGTACATCCTAAGTCGTCTATCACCCTCCTTCTGACATTTCCTATACCCAATCCCTCTATGTAATTCCCTGCGCTATAGTGGTAGTGGAATGCCTTGCTTGGGGTAACAAGATTAAAAAAAAAAACTAAAAACATCCTCCTGTGTCTAATTTGCGGATAAAAAAACCGTAAACGAACGAAGGTGTCAAACTAGCGCTAGATCTTGATCAAAGATTACTAGGAGGTAAGTAGTTGGAATTCGGATGTAGTTTTATGTCATAACTAAAATCTACTCGGAAATGCTTAGAAAACAAGCCCGACACTAAATATTAGCCAAAATATCTTGCCTGCTCTTTCTAGTCGACCGCCAATAACTTGTTTTATTTAAACCATAACTATAACCACCCAGATGCTTCTTCTGCTACCTCTGATACTGAACAAATGGTCATGTTTTTTTGTTTTTGTTTTTTCGCAGGCCAGTTATTCCTAATCCGACATCTTGCAAAGTGTGTGTGTGTGTGTGTGTGTGTGTGTGTGTGAGTGTGCCGTAATGTCTATAGATATGAGTTTAAATCGTTCCAAGATCCAGCTCGCAACACAAAAGTCTCGTATCTCAAATTAAATTTTACACACTGAAAGTAATGGGATCATTTTCGATTCGGTCCAGGTCCCTAAAACTCACACATTTTTGTATTTGTGTTTTTTTTTACATTTAAAAACTTGCGAATAAACAAGAAATGTAGTTTACGAACAATAAAACTGAAGAAAAAAAATCAAATTGTGAAGTTCAGATGAATTAAAGGCTAAATAACACAAAATAAAGACTTAACTTATTTATAAATAAAACTTTGTCTGTGTGTGTGTGTGTGTGTGTGTGTGTGTGTGTGTGTGTGTGTGTGTGTGTGTGTGTGTGTGTCCGTTACCTGTAGACTCCGAAACCGCTAAATCGATTTTCTTGAAAATTTACACAGTTGTACTATAAGCGTCTGCGAGTGTTCTTAGCTAGGTTCTGTGTCAATGTGCTCCCAATAAATATCCAAAATCGATAATCGAAAAATAATGTAATAGAAGGAGTGATTCACTTTTAATTAACTTTGATACACTCACAGACAAAGACATAAGAAACGATATTCAGAAGTTTCTTACAATACTGCAGAAAATCGATAATGTATAAAAGGCAAGATACCGGGTCTGATCAAAATCAGTTTTTCAGCCCTTTTATTTAAGTTTTTGCTTTGGGTTTGGTTCTAAGTAGGTATAATTGTAGTTCTTAGTCTCAGCTATGATAGCATTTACTCAGAGGACTTATTTAGCCTTCAAAATTCAGTTTACAACGAAAAAAACTTCTTTGATATCGATATCAGGAAATGAAATGTTTGACTTAGATCCATTCATTCTTCTATCAGTCTACGGATTCGCTTTAACTGGAAACAACTATTGCTTT
The DNA here is from genome assembly GCA_037127315.1 of Ascarosepion bandense. Taxonomy (NCBI): domain Eukaryota; kingdom Metazoa; phylum Mollusca; class Cephalopoda; order Sepiida; family Sepiidae; genus Ascarosepion; species Ascarosepion bandense. The sequence continues at coordinate 1,828,199 of JBBBDQ010000778.1, forward strand.
TCAGTCTTTCGTGCCAACGTCCAAACAGCCTAAGCTCCAGGACCATGGGTTGGTTTTAAAGCTTTCATTTCACCCGAGCAACGCCGGGTTATACTGCTAGTATATATATATATATGGAGAGAGAGAGAGAGAGAGAGAGAGAGAGACAGAGACAGAGAAAGAAAGAAAGAAAGAAACACAACAACAGCTAGCTTAAGAACTGTTAACCTGGCTGTCTTAACATCGACTAGCATATTGTACGATAGCGATTATTAATTTATCACACTTTTTTAATTTTTAGAATATGTACATTTTATCCATTATTGTAATTTTATTTTTAATTCTATAATTTTTTATTTGCGCCAACTAGGGGATCGTATCTTAAGGCAACAATTCGAGCGAACTATGACTTATATTTCCAACAAGTCGTATAGTAATACGCTCGTATGTCAAATCATTACTGTATCTGTATATATGTCAGCCTGTGCATCCTTACCTCCAATATATTCCACGTACAAATATCTATTGCTTTAATACACATGAAGCTACATAACAACATATCAGTATAAAACATATTTGTTATTTTTTCATTTTCCTCTTGGTCTCTGAAGAATCTTTGATAAAATGGAACATGTTAGAGTGAGAAACGTTTCCTATTCCGTTCTTTTATTTTATTCATTCATCTCATCGGAATAGGATATATATATATATATATATATATGTGTGTGTGTGTGTGTGTGTGTGTGTGTGTGTGTGTGTGTGTGTATATATACACACACACGCACATATATATATGCACACACACACACACACACACATATATATATATATATGAAAATTTATAGTTGAATATTTGTTCTATTTATGCAGATTTTTCATTATCGGATATGGAACATTAGTAATTAATTACAATATGAGCATGAATACAGTGGCTATCATGAATATATGATCCACTTGAGTGCGTGAAATTGTCAGATACCATAAGCTATTGATTCATATGTCCATATAAATATATGTTCATGTCAGTCTATTTTCATCTGTATGTTTGGAGAAACAATTATAAAGTTAATGAAGTTGCAGCATATTGGTAATTGATCTGCGGACAGATGGGATCAATTGAAAATGACCGGAAGATAAGCATCGATAATTTGAAACCAGATTGATTAGCCCGGAAATATCTTAACGTTATTTCCGTCTATTTTGCGCCCTGGAAGCCACGTGTTACTAATCATCAACGCCTACATAATCATGAAACATGTTTATCAAACAGAAAATCCTCAACCAACAAAGTATTTACAAATTAGGTACACCCGAAAGCAATCGTGTCACTAAAGCCAGGCAAAAATAGTATATATTTTTGTAACTTTTAATCTGTTAAGGTGAGTTATGGTTAACAAAATTACCTATTGTTTTAACGTAAAATAAAAACTGACGTTTTTATATTTTCAAAGTGCGGATTAGTCAGGCACAAGGCCAAAATTATAAAGAAAGCAACGCGATTCAGACTTATTAACTTTAGCCTTCTATAGATGATTATTTTCACTAAGAACAAAAAATGTTTCTTAGCAACTTAAATTTAAATTTCTTAATTGTGTAGTCATATCCTTCTATGAAAACGCATAAAAGAACCCTGACTGAATTTGAGAGCCAAATACTAAAATTTCAAATATATAGAATTAATATACAAATCTATATTACAAGGAGATTCCATGTACGGTAAAAGCGTAAAATTTATTTAAAGACGAAGTAGTGTACAAAATATTAAAGTAATAACGTGCGGAACGAAATTACTGTTAGTCGCTATTTCACAGCGATTATGCTTCTGAATTATCAATGTCTTTTTATCTTTATTTTTTACACCTTTCACAATATTTATCTATCGACTTCGCTTTATCTTTCGGGCAGCAGTACGGTTTACGACGTGAAAAGTTGAAGCAGTGTATCAAGTTTAAATTCTGACCGAGCGTATTACGTTCACTTTTACTTTTACAAAAAAAAAACTCAGAAAAATCAAGAATCCACCAGTTTCTCCCTACAGTCTATGCTTTAACTAGCAGGGACGACATCGCTCTCTATCTTTGGGTGACAGCCAGTCCACAAGTAGGAATTATGTAAATAAGACAACGGGCAAACTAATCGACTATATTTTGGAAATTATGACAATTCACAAGTAATAAGGAAATGGTCATTGGGGAGCTATGATTGCTTACCACCTTTAAATCGCAATAAATTTGAACTAATAAAACATTATAATGTTTCTGTCAATATTTTTGCGCCAATTTCTAGAGGTTTCTTCTTCTTCTTCTTCTTCTCCATGACCCGTGTCACTTCAGGATATAGGAATCATGACCTACTACATTGTTGCTCACATGTTTTGTCCATGGCATCCTCAGTATCTTTCAGTAGAACTACATTTCAATTGCTCTAAGTTTCTCCTTCGTCTTTCATGTGATTGTCTAGCATTCGCTGCCATATTGAAAAACAGACATTACTCCTGGTATATCAGGAGAAGGCGTGCTCAGAGCCACCAGGGACAGGAAAAAGTGGAAGGCCATGATCGCCTACGTCCTGAAGAGACATGGCACATAGAAGAAGAAATGCTGATATAGAAAGCTAGTCTAGACCATTTCCTTACAAAATTTTTGCAATATAAGACATTTTCTGGCTTTAACCCTGGAACACTAACCACCAATTAAAGTTACACCACTACTAACCATGGGTGTTTCATATCCGATTTTGAAATTTTAAAAAAATATTAAATATAGATATTTATTTGAAATATGTTACATGAGGGCATTTCAAAATTTGTACTTTGAGTTAACATTAATAGGAGCTGAAAAACATATTAGTCACAAAAGAAAATCAGGTACTGAATATTTAAGTCAATTGTAATTACAATTATGTCATTTGCACTGGATACTATATACCAATGGTTAGTTTTCTCGGGTTAAATAAAGGGTTGATAAACCATAGCAAACGAATCAATCACTCAATCATTCTTATCTGTTATCTTAACAGTTATAAGTATAAACAAATTTTTGGGTCTTCAAACTTCTTCCTCGTCTGAGAGATGAATTTCTATATAAACCGCTTATAAAAGAAAGTTGAGAAACCGGAAACTGGAATAACTTTTGGGTGGAACCAATAGATTTTTTAATCAGTTTCACGCTAAGCAAGGCAGTAAAGCCACTAAGATACAAGGGATTACTGAGTGTGAAAAAATTAAGAAACAGAAACATTAATAACAAGCGGGAAAAGAGAAAAGTAATCAGAAGGACAATAGATAGGGACACACATTGCATTAAAAAATTTTAAGTTGGCTGGAAACCATGGAGTCGGACGGGGTATCCACAAGCGATAGATTTGATAAAAGAAACTGTTAGAATAGAATATGTGGTTATATTTAGCCAACCCAACTGTAAACCGAGAAGATCTCAACGCCAGTTTTGAAAGTAATTCTAAATTCGATATTCCATAAAAATAGTAACGATGTGAGATTATTTGCATCGTAAATGCTGATATGATGAGGTCTTAGAAATGATGGAAACAAAAATGAAATTAATACTGAGCATCAGGAAGAGACAGCTTAAGTTCCTGTAACACGCAGTGAGAAAGGAGGGCTTGGAGAATATGATACTAACGGGCCAGATAGAGGAAAAAGAGACAGGGGAATGCAATGGATAACATATTTGAAGGACCTAATCAGGTGAATGACGGAACGAGGTTTGCATGGTATAACAGGAGAAGGCGTGCTCAGAGCCACCAGGGATAGGAAAAAGTGGAAGGCCATGATCGCCTACGTCCTGAAGAGACATGGCACATAGAAGAAGAAATGCTGATATAGAAAGCTAGTCTAGACCATAAACAACTAAATTCATCGAAAACCAGGCAACAATCACAGAAAGCATTTGTCGGTTTACTTCTTTTAGTTCATTTGAACGGAAATAAATTACGCAAATATATACAATTATATATTGCTTCTCTGTCTTTTTGAATTCATGTTTTATTCAGTCCAATCAGCGACCGTCTACATGTCAGAAAATACGAAAGCTATTTGCAAATAAACTAGACTACGCATCCGAAACAAGCACGGACTATCTAAAAAGGTGATAATTTATCTTTCTTTAAGGGATTTTGATTTTTGTATTTGGCTGAAATCAACCATTCGTAACAAATGTTTTCAATACTGATTATTCACAACTTAAAGCGTATATTTCTTATCTCGAAAGAAAACCTTGAAGTCATCCATTCTATGTCCTCAGATAATCTGAATGGTTGGTATTGCCTGTACATTTCAATCTATAGATGCCAAATCTTTTAAAACCTTAGCTGTTTATATAAAGCATGATACGACAGTTAGAATTTATTATATAAGTACATGAAAAGTTTTATTTACTTTAATAGCATATGAGGTCTGTTGTGAAAAGTGACTTGACCAGATGTGATTTGAGGGCTATGGACTAAAGAGGAATCATAAGTTTATGTCATCATCTACCATGATATTTTGGGAGTATATAACTGTAATATTAATGATTTCTCGTTGCGAGTCGATATCCACTGCAAAATGAGGCATGTCACTAGACTTATTCAAATTGTAACATCAGCCTTTTTTTCGGGTGGTGGGCACGCGATGAGGAACTTGGGTCTTGCTAATATTATACACACAGAATGGATAAAAGAAAGTGAGCAAGGGAAAAGCAGTGTGCAACATTTGATAGGCTTGAGTAGCTTGGGAGGGGTACCAAGAGGAATAATATTAAGACAGGAGGGACAGGAGCAAGTGGATGTCTATGATTGCCTACGTCCTGAAGATAAACGTCACATAAAGAAGAAGTTTAATCAAGATGATATCTTTTTGTTTATCCGTTTGACAGCAGAAAACTTGCAAGGTGTTTGCAGCAATAACTATGTTTCAAAAATTATGTTAGATGCACCAGAATATATTCGAAAATTTTAGCTGCTATTTGCCGACGTACCTCTATAGGAGAAGCGAGAGAATTTGTCCTAAAGAATCTGGGCAATTTCCAATTTAGATTTAGTGTAGAACTATATAATTATTTGCTTCTTCCTCATTGCTGCAACCAATGTTCAAATTATAATGTAAATGTTTGCTAAACTTGAGGCTTCCATTCTAAATCGATTATCAATGTTAGAGATGATTTATTAGATTTATGTACAAAAATGTTTTATGTACCATGATCTTTCGGGTCATAGACGATTATGATTCTCTATTAATTCATAGCTATTGTTTCTCTCCGTAATTTATACTTTTGCTCAGAAAAATATTCTCCTAAGAAACGAAAATTAAACAAAGCTGTGCAAATGACCTAGGAAATATCTTTTTCAAATTATTTTACTTACATTTGCTTCAACTAAATTCACTTATTAGTATTTGTCGTTAAAACGACGGTTCCAGATAGAACATTAAATTTCAGCAGCGTTGAAACTAATCAGTTCTTAGATTGGTGACTTTTTTTAGAATACCAGGTAATGAAGATTAAATATGCAGTTGAAGTCATGGATAATGGCTTGGTATAGATAATCGGAGAGCCGAGTTACAATTTCCTTTGGCTTAATTAAATTTACTTACGGACAAATAATTCTAGGAAAGTTATCAACCCGCCTATTCTTCCTCAGCTATAGTTTAATTACTAAGATTAAACATTATTAACTAAAACTAATTCGTACAATCTAAAAAAAGTATTTTCTGGCTTCAAATAAACTGCAAAGAGATCAAAAGCATAGTAAAAGAATAATAAATATGACTGTTATTTGTGTAGTTCGAGTCGACCCAAAGTTTCAACCAGCGATTTCTACAAACAAGATTTTTTTTATTTATCGGAACACACAGATGAGCTGCCAGGCAGGAAGAGAGAAAAAGTGTGATGTTAGTCATTGCCCAGTGAGACCGATACGCAAGATGTGAGAAGTACTTATTCATAAGAAGAAAATTTTATAATTCATACAACTTTCGCCGATCAGGAATTTGAATCACTTATTTATTTGCTTCTTTAGATTTCTTACCCAAAATCCCAATAACAACAGTTAATTTTGTTGTCTTGCAATTATACATTCTACCAATTTCTCTCTTGGGGTCCTTGTTTTTCAAACATTTTCAAAAATATGTTTTTGTCGACTAATGCTACAACATCTGTCAGAAAAAAATCTCTTTCCAACACAGTTTTTTTTAAAAATCGTTCCTCTTTTCCTTTTTTTTTCCCGCTTTCTACGTTTTTCTTATTTTTTCTTCTTAATTTTTCTTTAATTTTTTCTTCTTTCTTCCTTCTTCTTCTTTTCCTCTTCTTCATGTTTCCTTTTTCTTTTTTCGTTCTTCTTATTTTTTCCTACATTTTTTTCTTTTTCTTCCTCGTTCTCCATTTCTTCCTGTTCTTCGTTTCTTCTTCTACGACAGCAACACCATCATAATTATTAATTCCTTTCTTTTCGGCTATATTTTCTTTCCTATTTTATACACATATGCTTCCGGGTCTCAACTAGAGACCTATGGTTAGAAATGGCTTCATGACATTTTCCACTGATCATTTTTGTGAAAAAGTAAAAAAACATTTACATAGATTAAGCTATTTACAATGTGTGAGCTGTACTTGTGAATACATGTTTCGTATTTCTTTAAGGTATGGATTATTATTATTATTTTATATCTATACTGTTATTATTATTATTATTAACTAACATAGCCAAAAGAATGTAAATACAGTCTCTTTTTTTTTTACTGACCTCGGGTGTCGTGGAAATAATTCCCTGTGCACTAAAGGCTATGGAATACGAAAGGTTTGAGAAATCATTGACTAACTTGTATTCGTATAAAAAGAAGCAAATGAATTTATTTTGATACTTTCATGTCTTTGCAAACCTTTCTGTTTAGGGGCGCTAAGGTGCACAAACCTGATGATACATAATTTTGTTTCGATAATTCGATTTCTTCTTTACTTCTCTTGTGTATGTCAATCCTATTTCACGGTATATATGTTCGAATTATACGTATTGCATTTTTGTTTTGATCATCTCAGAATCTTGTTACAAATTCTTGTTCCTAAATTAAAAGTATCATAAAATGAATATATTCTTTTATTCCTACCATCAAACGCATAAATGCAACGATAGAGGGAAGAAGGTTTTCCTTTCGTCGATATCTGTATGATCTATGAAATATATGTGAGAAATATTCGAGAAATGTTGACATAAAATAGCCTATATGTTGCATATTTTAAAAATATATGCCTACAGAATTTTTTATAAGAAGTGACTGAACAATATTAGATGAATTTAGCTATTCGGCTTATATACCATTTGCAGGTTATTTAAAGCCAGAAAATATTTTTTAGGTTGTAATCAAATAATAGTTCAGTCATTCAGTCAGTTAATACGTGATACACTCTTGGATGATCGAGTCTCGAAAGAGACATGATTGACAGGGCGGAAGATTTTCCCGCAGTAGGTTCCCGTTACTTTCTGCGGTATACTGGTTGCCAACCAAGGCTATAGAACTCCATCAGTGTTGTTATTTAACCGATAGCTGGATGGAAGAGATGGATTATTACTTTTCCTAAGTGTATTCGCTAGTAAGTGAATGCAACGAATTCAACTGGATTTCGAACTCGGCTCTCCGAGTTCTCGTTCTGAGCCAATATCCACCACAACATAACGCACATTATCAGTTCATTCGTAACTGAGTTAGAAGAGGTAGATTTATATCTTTCCTAAGGATATTTACGCATAAGTGAATATAATGAACTAAACGGGTATTGGGTCTCGACAAGGAGCCTCCTTGAGAGAACCACAATCTGTCACCTTAGCCACAAATTCAAGATCTCTTTTGTTATAAATAAACGTTATTACATTAATGTTGTTGGGAAGGCAGTGAAATTTACAAGCTTATTTTTTTTATTGAGTTACTAAAGCTAAGTCATAAAAGCAATCAACTGCCACGTTTTCGTTTTGTAGATTTTTCCGAGGTCTTCCCATACAATGTGGTGTAATCTGCATTGATATTGGCGAAAGATCTTCTGAAGTAAACTGACTATGAGGAATGTTCTTTATTGCACAATTCAACATAATTGACGACCCGGTACATGTGAAGAATGACAACATCTTAGTACCAGATCTGAATAGTAAAAATTAAAGGTTTTGTTGAATTCAAGCCTGATCCGTAAGGAGATATTTTTTTCCGAAATATAATCTTATCAGAATCTTATTACTCAGGTATTCATAAAGGGATGTACGGAAACGCTCCAAAACTGACAAAGATGCTCTCAAAAATGTCCATGTTTGGTTATTTTATCAAATATAGTTAGGTTGGGTTGTGAAGTTTTCAGTGTTTAAATATATATATATTTGTGTATGTAAAACTAGTTTTTCTTATATCGGCAGATAAATAAAATGTTAAATTGCATGTTCTTCTATATCCTTCGAGGACGTAGGCGATCATGGCCTTCCACGTCTCCCTATTCCTGGTGGCTCATAGCACGCTTTTTCCTGTTACAACACGCAACGTCCGTTCAGTCATTTACCTGCTCAGACCCTAAAAACATGTTATCCGCTGCTTTCCCCTGTCTTTTTCCCTTTATCTGACCTGTTAGTATCAGATTCTCCAAGCTCTTTCCTTATTGCATGTCCTAGGAACTTCAGTTGTCTCATCCTGATGCTCAGTATTAATTTTCTTTTCGTTTCCCTCTTTTCCAAAACCTCATTATTGCTCACATGCTCGATCCATAATATCCGCAGCATCTTTCTGTAGAACCACATTTCAGTTGCTTCAAGTTTTTCCTTCATCTTTGTTGATATTGTCCAGCATTCATTGCCATATTGAAGAACTGACATCACATAGCAATCCAATACTCATTTCTTTGTTTCTAGCGAAATTTTCCTGTCTCTTAATGCTCTACTCAGTTTCTGATTGTATAGAAATCCTATTATTTAATTTATTGCTCTCGAATATATCTCCTTCGAAAACTAGCAGAGGCGCGCTTCAGAAATGGCTGACGTGCTTCTGGCAATTAAATATGTATATATGAATATTAGGATGAAATAAAGAGATTCTTTCAAAGCAGAGCCATACTCTATTCATATAGAAATGGCACTACACTGGCTCATTCTTCAGGGAACGCATATTCAGTTTAAAGATATCAAAAGATATTTCCACCGCCACAAGCAAACGAAAGAGAAATTCGATTAGTCTACAGAATGTGATACACGAATGAAAATGTCTTCTGTATTTCGCGACTAGAGAAGTTGAAAACAATGTCAGATATACTAACGGCATATATAACAGAATTTACGCGCGTGTGGCTGCGTGGTTCAAAACGTAACCCATGTCCTACCATGTCAATTTGTCACGAGTGTCTCTTCTTGATGCTATCAGTTTGGGAGGTTATACTAACGTGTGACATATTTGTAATACCAAAGGTTGACTTGAGCCTTGTGATAGAAACTGGGTAGTCGTCACAGTATTGATAGTGTATTGATGTTGCTCAAACTGCTGATCATGACGGATTACGCGCTCTCATCCAGAAACAGTGACTAAATCAATCCTTGTGATTGAAACTGATTAGACGTCACTCTTCGAAAGGCGTCTCCGCTTGTGACAGACGTTTTGAACGTTTTGTTTACACAGCTGATCAAGACAGGCCACGCGCTTTCACCTAGAAAATTCCAGCTCAGCATATCTACAGTAAGCCACGTGTATTCTTTGGTGACTGAACAAACATAAATGTGTCTGCCCAAAGAAATCGGATCGAACAAACGGGTGTGCTCGGAAGACGAGTGTAACACGCCATTTTAATTTTAGAAAGTCATTTTTTAATCATATTAAAAATGAAATTTCGTATTTTATCTTTTTTACGAAGAACACTAAATCACTAGAAAATAACGTGGATCTTTGTCTTTTTCTATGAGATCCTTGGATGCACGAGAACAACAAAAAAATTATGCCTATTAGACTTTGATTTTATATCGACATAGGCTTTGACACAATCACAAGGTATCTGTGAGATGAAGAACAATGATAGCAGATTTCAACGGTTCAAATTTTTTCATACGTTTAAAATGTCTTCTGATCTCGATAGGTGGTTAAGGTGTCAGCCTTGTCAGACCCAGTCTTCCTTTCAGTGAGATTCGCATAAACTTTCTAAACGCTCTATTGTTAAACTATAAAAGGACTAAACATTTAACTTTTTCGACTTAATATTTTTTCACCATAAAATTCTAAATCTTAATCAATATATTTCAATTAATACAGAAAACAGTAATCGCTTATATCTAGATATGTCTTCAATCTTACGATAATTATTTTAAGATTAACATTTTACATTAACTCTTAAATATTAGATTGAGCTGTTATAATAGAACTTTTTTGTGAGGCATTTTTTTAACTTAATTGCCAACGGCTTAATCGTCTTCATGGATCCTGTTTTTTATTGGCTTCTCGGCTCACAAAATTCTTAATATTTTCTTTGACACACAATTACCCCTTCCGTCTTAGTGGCATCATCAACTTGCTTGTGGTGGAAGTATTAAAAAACAGAAAATAATAAAACTGCATGTATTTACGCCAGGTAAAGCAATGATTACATTGAATAATCATAGGAATAGATAAAATAATATTCTGCTTCTGTTTGGGGTACTTACTCATGACTTGGGTAATATTCACTGTTCTCAACTACTTGTCATGTGTAGCTCTGAGCATGTTTTTTAATTTCACTATCCCTCCTGTTTTATGCAATTCATTTACACGAGATCTTTAGGAATGTTAGTTGCTATTTTGCGCTTTGCATTTCCCCCTTTGTGTGTTAGACTTTCCAAACGTTCTCTCTTCATTATACGTCACAGAAATTTAAACTTTTTCTTTGCAATTCTAAATATAATTATCAATTCTTAACAAATACAAGCTCTAATAATTTGCTCTGGGTAGCTAATGGATTACCGAAATTATTCCTTTTATTTTTATTAGAACTGATGTCCTCATATTGTCGTTATTAACACAACTTTTTAGACATTGTAACTATTGAACGTCTTCCGGTGGTTTTCAATCTGAGAGAACTTTCGGTCAAAATTTGATAATGATTGTTTGAATCGATAAATATCTGAAGAAATTCAGATGGCACAATGGTCGAAACGTTATAATATCAACAAAAACAGAGATGAGGACAATAGTCCAAATGTAAATCATATAAATATATTTTTGTATAGAATCTCACATTTCTAATCAATAAAACAGTGTACCTTATGCCGCAGAACATGTAAAACGAGGCCACTAACATCTAGCCTTATGAAACATTATATATATATATATATATATATATATATATATATATATATATATATATATATATATATTAAAATAACTTTAATTCAAAAGGAAAAGCAGGAAGGTAAATCCCAAAGACCCGATCCTAATTAGTATTAATATTTTGATAATAAAAAATGATACAGGTGGTGAGCTGAATGTAATTAAAATTACATAGCCAATTATAAAATAAAATAAATTTCGATGTTCAAAACCGTTGAATGATCATTTCAACATAAAATACCTAAGACAGATTTCACATCTCATCGGCAACTACCAAATTTCAAAATGAAATAAAGAAATAAAAAGAAAAAGAAATAAAAAAATTTTGAAAATTAATAATTCACCGGCAGAAGTCCAAAAATTTACGTCACAAAAAACTAGATTACAATCAATGTTCATTTTTAGATTTTGGACAACATTACTTTTAGATTGAGTTGTAAGTGAAAAATTTAAAAATTTGGCTTTGTCTAACTTTACAAAGAGGAAGGGGGTTAACGGAAGAAATAGGAAGTGGTGTTTGAAAGAGAGGGAGGAAAAAAGAAAAAGGGAAATTTTCTATTTCTCAGAGACGTGTCAACAAAACTAGCGTTTATAAATGGGTTAAAATATTAGAAAAAAGATTTTTAGAAAGCTAATATGCGATTTATTTAAATTTATTTAAAGTTGTAGCTCTGAGCAATTTTTATACCAATATAAGTCCGGTAATTTTTCTTGTTGTTGGGTGGTGATATATATGGTTAATCCTATTATTTATGTATATACATCTTTTTCACAGCACAAAATTTTTTATAAATCTTTTTAAAAAAAAAATTTAATTTCTTTTAGAATATTTTTTTAGAAAAATTAAATTTTATTAAATTTATTTTTATTTTTAATTTAAATCTAGATTTATAATTAATTAGATTAATTTAATTAAATTTACTTATACGGAACAAAAAACCTACAGAAATAGCAAAGAAATTATTTATTCATTTGTTTTATTTATTATTCACGGCTTATCAACAGAATGTGTGTTATTTAAGTCCGAAACATTTTCGGATTTTGAGAATACAAAGAATCTAACCTATTCAAGAATAATATAAAGTATGATGCAATGTAAAGTAGAAAAACATTAGTAAAATCATAGACAGAATATGACGTGGAAGAAAGTAATTATGAAGATGCACAATGAAAAAAAAAGAATGCTTTGGCACGGTCAATGGTATGCTTAGGAAACGCTTATGGAATTGAAGATTTAGAATCAAGAAAAGTTCTGCCTTAAAAACTAAAAAGTATTTTAAAAAACAAAAAAGGAATCTTGTATCAGAAAAATAAGCAAAATCTAAGTTTTGTCAAACAAGTCATAAATTCATAAAATTGTTTTCTTATATTTATAGCTTTTTTAATTTTGTATTCACTGATAAAAATTTTTTAATAGCGAAGTTAAATATGAAATTTATGTTGTTGTGGCAAATCGATCGGTAATCGTAGTAAAAAAAGGGATAAATTAAAAGATAGACAAGGCAACTGAATGACAACCGAATTCTGTCTAGAGTGATATCAACACACAATCACGAATATGAATTTATTCTTCTGTCTCGATATACACGCAGAGAATAAACCATGATGCGTAAATTCAAGATTTTATATAAATTTTTCTTTACTGGTTCTTATTTTGATATTGAATTGTGAGAAATTATATTTTATTTTTCTTGAATTCAAAATCATTCTTTGCTTGATATACGAGAATTCATTGTAAAATTTATCCCAAAAAACATCTGATGTCTTGTCACTTGCTCAAAATTTTTACTTGAATCATACCAAAATATTTTTGATTATTTATGTGAAGCGAAAGTTTTCTTGTAATATATATATATATATATATATATATATATATATATATATATATACACGATTGTAATTGAAATATATATATATATATATATATATATATATATATATATATATATAAGAGAATCTAAATCAATAAAGAAACCCTGTTTCCTTTGTCTTCAAGAAAAATTAAAATCATTAAATACATGAATAGCAACAAACGTTTAAACCAGAGGCATGAAACTACAATAAACTGTAAACAAATTTTAAAACTAATCTTACAATCATGCTAAAAATACCACAAAAGCCAAAGCTAGAACCCCTTAGAGATGATAAACCTTTACAGTATTAACAACATTCTTAGATCAAATTTTACCTATTACACACCACAAACTGAGATCTAATTTCATGTTTTATAGAAAAAAGTCATTTCCTAAATTTAAAAGTAGGGTTAAATATACAAAATTAGATTAATTACAAAAACTGTGTTTAAATACAAAAATATTATATAGTTGCACATCTAAACATTAAAGAGAGGTCTAATCCTATTCCTCCCCACCCTTACTCCCCCCTCTACTAAATCCAAACAATAAAGTCAAGCCATGAAGGCATAGAGCTATACTACATCTTCTAATGTTAAATCTGTGTACAAAATTCCCGACACTTTCATTAATCTACTATATTCCCTACCCATCCCTCTTTTCAAAATTCTAACGGACAATTTACAAGACTTATTCCCTTATCGCTAACCCCCACCAACATCCCACACACAACTCGCCAAATATAAGAAAAGAGGCTTTCATTTTCTTTCCACACCCCCTGATGAGACATTGTAATTCCAATGTCGAAACAAAATGTACAATTTTTAGTGGATAAAAAATATTGTACATGTTCTAAACTAAAACGATTTTAGACATTGGTCAGATTATGACATAATTGTGTTTCTATCGTCATATCGGATATATTCTGGAGATGTTGTTAATCTTACCATCTATAAGGGTTTTTTTTTCTCTGGATTAAAACAAGAATGTTTGGTGCAGATGTATAATTCGTAACTATTTCAGAAAATAGGCAGTATTTCGTCTTTTCGTTTTTTATTCTTTATTTGATTTCTATTTTGAATCCAATCCTTTTCTGTGTTTCGTCTCGTAAGCATGCAAAATTGTTCGTAACAAATTCACCAACTGAAAGTCTTTCTGAAAAATGTTTTGCAATTTGTTATTGTTAATCGTCAGTCAGTCAGTTAAGTGCCAAACTTGATACACACTTGTCTCAAAAGATACATGGCTAACTGGGCAAAAGATTTTCCCGCATTAGATTGCCGTTATATTCTGCAGTAAATTGGTTGATAATCAGGGCTATGGGAACCAATCAGTATTGCTATTTAATCCATGGCTAGAAGAAGACTAGTCATTAATACCTTTCCCAAGGCCATTTTCACATAAGTAATGGTAACGAATTCAACTGGAAGTTAAACACGACTGTCCGATCTCTTGTGGCTATCCGAGATTAGAGAGCAGAGTTCGAATTCCAGTTAAATTTGTGTATCATAAACACCTCTCAGATTGAGGTTAGCAACTTATGAGAGTCAAGATATTGACATTAACTGATGTTTCATTTCGTGTTTATTTTTTTTACGTTTTTTTTTTATTGCTTTTTTTTTCACGAGGAAATGTTTTACCAGTTTTTCTATGTTCACAGCAGTATAACATAGCTTTCATCTCCTCGGGGCTCAGACATTTCATTATCCCATAATAAGCAACGGAAAAAACTGGAATTTGAAACACACCAAACAGCCGCATTATCTAAGAGACGTATTCTTTTTCAAGTCTTTTATTCTGACTGGCTTAGGCAATGGTTTCTTTCGGAGAATGATGCATACATTTTTGGTACAATGTATACTGGTCCTCAAGAAAGAAAGATAAAAAGAAGAAATAAATATAACAGAAATGAACTGAAGACGAAACGACTGCATCTTAATGCTTAAAATCAATGGTATATTTACAGTAAAGGACTTACAATAAAATCACTGAATACAGTTAGTTCTCCCATAAAATAGAAAACGACGTAACAGACATCGAATCACAAATACATATTCTTTCTCTTTTCAATAATATATATATATATATATATATATATATATATATATATATATATATATATGAAGCGATCTTTCTTTTAAAAAGGTTTCGATAAAAGCGACAGACAAGAAAGATTTTTTAAATTTTTCTTTCATGTTTTACAATATCCTTACATGTCTTCATTTTGCTGGAGATAAGAAATATAAAAATTCTCCATGCGTAATGACATTCCAAGTGTTTTCAGCTACTACACTGGCCATTCCCAATGATATTATTTTATGATGTTTTTATTCTATCCTCATGTTTTGACTGTTACGCAATTTATTATGTTTTTGAAGAGGAGCGGTTATTAAAAGCTATGATGTGTACGATTAGCCATCGCGTGAGCGTCTGTTTATTTAAAAAACTTTCAAAACTATATTTTCGTTGTTAAATAATGTAAGGTTGGTGGCATGAGAAAATTGTTTGATATATAGTGCCTTTCTTATAGCGAAATGCTTTTGATATTGTGATTTAAATTGTATTTTTGTATTTTCAACCAAAAGTTTTCTGAAGGGTCTTTGTAAATTATGGGTTAATAATTATTTTTTATTGCAATGAGGTTAAATACATGGCATGTAAGGCGTTCTCTCAAATAAGTTGTAGTATGTCTAATTTAGGTAACTGATTTATGACAAAAAAAAACAGGGTTTTTTACTGGGCAATATGATTTCTAATAAGTTTTAGTATAGTGAATTTGTTCTGTTTATAATTGTTGTGAATTTGGCTGCAGTAAAATATGCCGGTATTATTTTGTGTTATTTTTAATGCTAGTGTCGTGTTATCTTTATAAGAATAATTTTGTTTGTTAATTAATGATATAGTAGAAAGATTATTTATTGATTTATATTTGTTTTATGTGTTTTAGTTTACTCAAAAATACTCTTTTAGAGGAGGGATTTTGATGTGCTTTAGTTAAGAAGTTAGTTATTATTGCTCTGTTTCCGGGTATTGGCTATAATAGTTTAGAAGGTAAGTGTCCTTGCTGGTGTTTTTATACAGATATGTGATGCATTATTTGCTTTTTAGATCTAAATTAACATCAAGAAACAGGATTTTGTTATTGTCGATGAGTTCATCGCTAAATCTTAGCGATGTTCACGCAACAACTTCACTGTCTTCATCAGACGTAGAAATAAAACCAAGAACTATGAAGTTCTGGACCAACATTACAATAATAAGAAAATTACAAACTACCCTATATGACACCACAAAATTTATTAAATACCGAAAAACCCCACAGATTCTTTAAAAATAACGTAATTGAACCAATCACAGCGAACCATGCTGACGTTAGTAGTTTAGAAATCAAGAAATGTGTCGGTGATTGCCAACCAGAGTATATTTATAGTAGTGACAATGGGCCATCGACGCTTGAGCGATCATGTCTTGAAAGAGACAGACTGACAAGGGATAAGATTATCCCGCAGTAGAATGTCATTACTTTCTGCGGTAGACTGGTTGTCAGCTAAGGCTATACAACCGAATATTTTCTGTTATTTAATCCATAACTGAAGAGAAAAGATGGATTAATACTTTTCCGAAAGTTATTTGCGAATAAATGAATGCAAGGAATTCAACTGAAATTTGAACTTGGCACCAAGATTCTTGTTCCTAGCCGATATTCACTGAACTACAATGCACATCTATATGGTAATGTAAAAACCCATAAAACAAGTTTTCCTCTCCAAACTATAACATCACAAGTATGTACAGCGATATACCAACTGTCAAAAACCTGAAATCACATAATTTCTTCATACATACCTAAATATTACAGCATCTCATTAACAAATGAAATCCTCCATATATTAAAAGCAACTAATCCACTAGCTTCACTGGATACAGTTGAAGAAACATTAAATATGATTAGTGACTATGTCTACAAACATCCATCAATCCTTCCTCCAAAGCTCAAAAAAGCAATGTCAGAAACTACTCACCACATGTATCACAAAAACTCCATTTTATGACCATAATGGTAGCATTTAGATCTAAAAAGCGGAGCCAGCATGGGAAACCCCTGAGGTCGAACCTTCTCTTTTTTTACACGTCTTACATCGAAGTGTTTAAAACAATCAGTAAACCGGAGATTTATACATGGTATGTTGGAACGAAGTTGTAAATCTGAAATCAAATTTTGAAAACAACTCTATAATTTTGAAAACAACTCTATAATTTGCCTATAAACTCATGGACAATAACAAATTGATGGTAATATTGAGCTAAAAACCAAATAATTTATCACGTATCTGTATGAAGAAAACAACCCCCCCCAAGAAAAACACGAGTAAAACCACTTGTCTTCTAAACTACACCAGCAAATGCCCGAAAAGATATAAAAAGTATTATTATTATTATCATTGTTGTTGTTGTTATTATTATTATTATTATTATTATTATTATTATTATTATTATGTCATTTTCATCATAATTTGATTTCTGCTATGGTCACACTATCTTCTATTTCAATTTCCAGGTCTTTATATTGTGATAATTATTCAACTTCCTTGGTTTCTATGTTAGGACTCGCTGGACAAAGCATATCAATTAGGCAAGTTGTTGTTACTATTATTATTATTATTATGACCTGTGTTTATATGAACTTTCAGAGTGTTTATTTATTATTTACTTGATTTGTTTATGCAAATTGTTTATTTTTTTTTGTTTTTTTTTTCGATGCTTAACTTTCTTTAAATGATATTAGATTATCTGCATTGTATATATAATGTCTATATTTGCATTTTTCATGGGGTTAATTTTCCAACGTGTTCTTTTTCTTTTTTCAATTTTTTACGTAACGTAGTAAAAATTGTTTTCTTGTTTGAATTTTGAGGTCAGTTCTGAATTTAGGAATTTTGATTGGTCTTTCAAAAAGAAAATTTTATGCAAAAAACTTCTGATTGAATTTCTGGAAAAATGAGCTATCATTATTTACATTCAGAGTTGTTTCCATCTTTGGTGTTCTTGTTACAACGTTTCGGCAGTTGGGTCCCCAGATATTCTTCGATATTCAGTTGGGTCCCCAGATATTCTTCGATATTCAGTTGGGTCCCCAGATATTCTTCGATATTCAGTTGGGTCCCCAGATATTCTTCGTTTGCTTTTATATCCGACTCACTTTCAGAGAATTATAAAATAATTACTTTAATTTAAGGTATAGCGTTTTCTTGTCTCGATGCCCAGGTGAGTCTAAGGCTCACAGGGCATACTGAAGACAAGAGAATTAGTAAGTAGCATAGAGTAGAATATTCGAGAACTATAAATGAATGGATTAAAAACAAAGGAAAAGGGATGGTAAATGCCTAAAACCTACTTACAGCAACAAAAGCTAAGGATCTGTGGAGAGAGATGATCGCCCGCTTCCTGAAGTGTGATTATTTCTCTACTGCTTGGCTTCTACTTTTCAAACTGTCTGCAAACATCTTCCTAGGTGCATAGAAAATTGTTTTTGTTATTACTTACGGACAACGCCATTGTGAAACACCGGTTCCTGTACGATAACTAAAACTAAGCAGTAAAGATTCTGGTCAGTAATGGTCAAGGCTTTGGAATTGTTGATCGGAGAGCGTGCGCCAAACGTGTCCGTTAAAACAAAGAAAAGAGTGCTGGACTACTACGTGATGTCAGTTCTTCAATACGGCAGTGAATGCTGGACAATATCATCAAAAACGAGGACAAAACTGGAAGTAGCGGAAATGCGGTTCTACAGAAGGATGCTGCGGATATCGTGGACTGAGCACGCAAGCAACAATGAGGTGTTGGAAAGAATAGCAACAAAAAGGAAATTGATACTGAGCATCAGAAAGAGACAACTGAAGTTCCTGGGACACGCAATGAGGAAGGAGAGCCTGGAGAACCTGATACTGACTGGCCAAATAGAAGGAAAGAGAGACAGGGGAAGGCAAGGGATAACATATCTGCAGGGCCTGATCAGGTGGCTGACGGAACGGGGGTTGACAGGAGTAACGGGAGCAAACATACTAGGAGCCACAAGGGATAGGGAGACGTGGAGAACCATGATCGCCTACGTTCTGAAAGGACAGGGCACGTAGCAGAAGAAGGAAAACGCAAATGTATGAACCCAACTCTTCACCCCCACCCAGCTAAGAGTTAATTACTAAAAATTATATTTCTAAACCTTTATTATCTTAAAGCAAAATATTCATACAATCTAAAAATATATTCTGTCTTTAAATAACCTGCAAAGGGTCGATAAGCCGTAGAAAACAAATCAAAAAATTTAGCGATCCTTCGATTTTATCCAATTATATTTTATAAGTTTTTGATCATGTTTGAAAATTGAGTGATGCAAGTCCCCTCATAACTTCGGCACTTTCCTCAGTATCAACATTCATCCCAACCTTAATGTTATCTGGATATTTTGAATTTTATCATGTCTTCTTTCATTTAGTTGACCTCGATTAGATTGAGATTTTTTTTTGTTTTTTTTGTTTTTTTGTTTCTCTTTTTTTGTACATTTCCAAGCGTCCCAATATTATCAGTATTACAACAGAAGATAAATTTATATTTTTCTAAGTGCACACGAATAGATTTGACTATAAACAATTGTGGAGTTGCGCCGGCAGATGCGATTACGTATTAGAAGACAAATATCTGAGGCAGCCATCAACCGTCACAGGTGGAGACTAGATACCAGGCTTTAAAATAAAAAATAAAATAAAATTAACAACAGGACAAAAATACACCTTGCTTTTTATATCTGACGGCGTCAAAGTAACTGTATTTCTACAGATTCTCAGAAAGATATTCCGGTTTTGAACGTGACAGATATTCATGGATAAACAAGAGCGTGGACAACAAACAATGCCTATTTTTGCTGAGTGCAAACGCCGAACGACTGATTTAATCAGAATAGTTTTAAATACTTCGGCTTTCATTTTACATGTTGCCATAGAAATCTGACGTAATATTCACATGCTCACCGTTCCGCAAAAGTCAACAGAAAACATTTGAATGAGATCAAAAACAATACATTTGAAAATTTTTAATCAGTCGAAGCTATGTTGGCGTCAGATTAAATTTTTTAGAACCCCATTCACAGCGCCTTTTTAACATGTCATATTTGATCGGCAGTTGCTAAAAATTGAACTGTTAACGCATGAGAGAAAACAGTTATCGATGAGTAAATAAAATTAGAGCCGATAAAGATTTTAAATTACTATTGTTAAGTATTGGCATAATTTCAAAATTAAGAAACAACATTCACAAATATCTGCACATTTAATATTACGAAAAATTACCAAATACAATATGTATAAAGGAAAGATTTCGAAGTAATGTACACTGATAATTTATATAATAAAATTGCATTATTAAAAATTTATGGATATAAATGGAAGTTATTGTGTATTTGGCGAGGTACAATTGTTTACAAGCTTGTCTTGCTAGAAGAATTACGACTGAATAGTAAGTTCGAACCTCACTGGCAGCCCAATTCTTTATGCATTGTGCTATATTTAAGCTAAACTTAATAAATTATTATAAATCGAAGTGATTTATATGTTACATATTATCAAAATTACAAAATTCCTCAGTTATGAATAAAAGTCGAAATAATATATGGAATTAAAATCATCAAAAGTTTGGAAATTTGACAATTAGGAATATAAGGTATAACAATGTATACACTTGCACTTATCAAAAGATATAAAATTTCACAATCAGAATGGTTTTAAATTTAATAAAAGGAGAATTGATGTATAGATTTAATATTATCAAAAAATATGGCATTCGACAATTAGAAATATAAAGCAAAATTATGTGCTGATTTAAAACTATCAAACGTTAATAAATTCCCCAATTAAGAATAAAAATTAAAATAATGTATAGAATTGATATTATGAAAAGTTATAAAATTTTACCATTATAAATAACAGTCAAAAGACACTACGACAGAAGTCATGACGCAAATCATACAAACATATAATTCAAATCTGGTTTCCAAAAAACGTGAAATTTAAAAAAATCAATTTAGATATCAAGTGTCAAGTTTTAGGCAATTAATTTAGATGTCAGTTAAAACTTTAGGTACTACCAATAGGTTTTATTGAAGTTACATGAGCTATTCTAAAAAAAAAAAACACTGCCGCCTGAAGTTATTATGCAAAACCAAATAATTGCAATTTACTTCAACAGAACGGTTATGAAAACATCAACCACTGATCAACATCTACAATGATTACAAATACGAAACACATATGAATCATTTGCATTTTGATATAGTGATCCTTCTTAAAAATACCAGCCAGTAATCTATTATCCATTGGTTTTTGTTATTTTTTTATATTTCAGAATGTTCAGTTTTAATAGATGATAGATTTAACTGCTTCTCATAGATCTGATTTGATGTTATACTGTTTTCCACGTTCATATAATTTCATCATCAAAATTGACCTTAGATTTTCGATCGCATTTAGATAAGGACTTGATGATGGCAATTCAGTTATCTTATCTCCTGTAAAGTTTTTTTTTTTTTAATCATTTCACCCCGAGCAAGGCAGAAACGCCACTGATGTGCAGGGGGTTACATAAATGTAGAAAGATTAATTAGAAAAGAGTGAGGAGTACAAGCTAGTTAGAAAGGAACAATAGAAAACTGAGAAAGCAGGTGCAATGACAGATACATGGGCGGAGAGAAAGTGAAGATTATACAGGGGAGGGGTGAGAGCTAGAGTCCAGTGGTTAGTATGTGAGTATTAACTTTGCATTTAAATTTCTGGAGGTCGTAGCCGTCAGGAAAGCAAGAATACGGGAGTGAGTTTCACAGGCGGGAAGTGCGAGAGAGGAAGCTGCAGGAGTAGAATTGTAGTCTGCATTTGGCTAACCTGACTGTGAATGGGTGGGACACAGTTGCCAGTCTGGTTGCACGAGTAAACACCTGTTGAGGAGGCATCAGTGACTTAAGCTCATCCGAGCAGAAGCCATGAAAGTATTTATAGAAGAGACAGAGGGAGGCCACATTTCTACGATGGGAAAGTGGCTGCAGTCGAGTCGCCAGATCAGTACCTATCACATTACAGACTCTCCTTTGGAGCTTGTCAAGAACACTGAGGAGAACGGCAGGGTCACCTGACCATAAATGGCAGCAGTACTCCATGCACGGACGGATGGTTGACTTGTATATATGCAGGATGGTTTCAGGTGGAAAAAACATTCTGGATCGACATAGTGACCCAATCTTCTTAGCAGTAGATTTGCTCAAAGAATTCACAGATATGATTAGATACGTGAGAATATATATACATGTGTACATTTAAAAAAATAATGAGTGAAAACCTATTCCATATCTAAAATCAGCACTTAAATTTAGTGAGAACACTTATTTTGATATTTAACTATAGATACATGGAAATACATGTATGAATAGAATAAGTAAAGAATAGGGAGAAAATGTCTCTTTAATCTGACATGTTTCACTTTAATATGCTTCTTGCTAGATTTTTTAAAGACGAATGATTTAATGTTTTAATTTTTAAATATCCAAAAAAGACAGTATATGTTTTAAGTTTGATTTCATTGGTCAGATACGTGTCACGTGTAATAAATCAAAAGATGATCATTTTTAAAAGGCGAAATAATCGTATGCCTGTTTATAGGCGTGTGTAGCACGTTTCATAAAAGCAATAGATGCTTATTTTAAATGTAAGTGTATGCCTGAAAAAAAAATGCATCAATCAATCGTATTTAAACTATAGACGAATTTAGTGTGTTTATATGTCGGTAACGTACATTTTAGAGGTAATGATAACGAAAAACGCATTTCATATCTGAAATTAGCACCAATAAATTAGGTTGGAACACTTATTTTTATGTTTACCTTTATATACATATATACATTTTAAAGGAAATGATGGCTGAAAATGCATTTCATATCTGAAATCAGCACTCAAAAATTAGGTTAGAATACTTATTTTTATGTTTAAATATATATACGTATATATATGTAGATATATTTTAGAGGTAATGATAAGTGACATTGCATTCAATAACTGAAATCAGCACGAATAAATTAGTTTCGAACACTTATTTTATGTTTTCCTAAATTTCTTTACAAGCAAGTGTATTTAATCGAAATCTATACGTTTAATATTATATAAAATAATAACGCAGATTATTTTTTAAGCAATTATTTTTCGAATTTTACGTATTTATGTAAGCGTGATTTTTAAATTGAGTTCCTATTTTAAAACATAAGCAATGAGAAGATGTATTCCTGCTTGTGCGCCTTGGTACATTTTCTTTTGACGACGATATGTAATTCGTAATTACATCGAAATTTTATTTATCGATTGTTATAAAATGTATTTATGAGGACACATCTGTTATCCTCAAACTAAATAGTTCAGCAGTCCACAAATATATTTCTCGCAGATTCTGTTTTATGTTGTCTGAATTTGTTTTGGGTGATTTCCCTGTATTCGAAATGGAATACAGTTCAACTTCATGTCCAGAGGTTTGATAGGTGAGACGAAAAAAAAAGGCAGACATAACTATTTCGAACTTTTCGCATTTGCAACTCTCTTAGAGTTTTTTGCTTTCCAGTTGAGCTTCAAAAATTTGAACGCAACGTCAATTATTATCTTCTATCTCCATAATTATATAGAAATCAACCATCCGACCCTGCACAGAATATTGCTGTCATATCTGGTCAGTCGCCCCTGCTGTTCATCTCAGTGTTCTCGACAGGCTCCAAAAAATCTGTAATGTGATACGTCTCGACATAGCAGCTCGACTCCAGCAACTTTTCACCGGTGGGATGTGACTTTCCTCTGTCTCTTTTACAAATATTTTCATGGCTCATGCTCCGACAAACTTAGATCACTGGTGCCCCCTCCACAAAAATTTACTCGTGCAATCAGACTCGCAACAAGGTCCCACCCATTTACAGTTAGATTAACCAAATGCAGCCGACAATTCTACTTCAGAAGCTTCTTTTCTCTCAATTTCGCCTGTGGAACTCCTTTCCATATACTTGCTTTCCTGACGGCTACAATGTTCAGGAATTCAAACGCAATGTCAATTTCCATCTCGTATCCACTTGAATCCAGTCCTTTCGACAT
>JBBBDQ010000778.1:1855000-1967500 GCA_037127315.1 Ascarosepion bandense
CTTTCGGCTCACATGGGCCATCTCCACACAGGTTATTAAGACGGTAATACAATTACATCCACCATCACCGACGATTTTATTTTGTCTTGACATAAAACTCCGCAAAAATAACAAACGCAGTTCGCAAATTTGCAATGCGGTTCTATGACGCCACACCGCGTGATAGCGCAAAATGACAACAGAACCATGTATTCAAATGCAATGTAATGTGTTAACACCGGATTTAAACGGGATTTTATTAAGTGTGGGTTGTTTGGATTTAATGTACATGGTCTCCAATATCTGAAGGTTCTTTTTACTATGTGTATGAGTAAGGATTATTGTATTGTTGACTAAGATCTGTCTGATATTACCTACATCTTTATGTTTTTCTGAGAAATGTTGTTTAATTGTACTCTGATCAGAAAGGTGACATGTAAGTCTACGCGAGAGCGTGGTTCTAGTAAAACTAATATATGTACTGGGTTTTTTATTAGTACCAGAGATGCAATCTGTGAATGGGCATGTAAATTGGTACACTACATTTTTTTTTTTGTAGAGAATTTAGTTTAGTTCTTGTAGGGTTATTATAGACTATGAGGTCAATTGTTTTCAATTGTTTATAATATATAATGAGTTTAATTTGATTATTACTATCCACTGGTTTATCATTTCTACGTATTATGTTTTTGAGAGTTTTTTCATCTTGTTTTCACAAAACACTACACACACACACACACACACACACACACACACATATATATATATATATATATATATATATATATATATATATATATATATATTTATATAGACATATATGTGTAGTGTTTAGAGAAAAAATTGGTGTTTTTGTTCTCAGTAGTTTACTGGTGGAAAGGCATTTTAGATGAACATCTATTTTGTCATAAATTGGGCTGTATCAAAGTTAACGATAGTATTACCAGAATTAATGTAATAAACATGTTACTTAGCTGAGCGCTGTTACTTTATTGATGCTGATTTCAAAGTTTTGTTGCAATGTCTTCACTCCTCAGGATAATTTGGTTTTTGGAGAGAACTATATTCATTAAAACTTGTCCTCCATTGTCATATTATTTTATAGTTTAACTGTATTCCTTCAATATATTATTTTAAACTAGACTTCCATCATTTTACTGATTTATTTCAAGTTTTACTCCATCCCTTTTGAAATGAATCTCTTGGTAGCATGCAAAAACTTGTTCCAGATCTCGAAAACACAGGCATCTCTATTTCTGAATAGCCTTTCAACCTATCCTTTTATTCGATTCAAAATTGATCTCCGGCTTCGAAGTAAACCCGATATCGTTTCAGTTATATTTTAGAAACCCTGATAAGTGACAGTGGGATAGAATGTTTAATATATTTTTATATTTCTGACGTTCTGCTGATGACAGGTCAGGGAAATATCTCTCAACCAACGCTAAAGCCCGAGGTCGACTCAAATAAACCAGCTTTCTATCTAATTAATACATGCCGAATCTCTGACAAAATATTTGGTATGTCTTCGTAGATTTACCGAAATTTACATATGATTTGATAAGATCACTTTTCTTTAATTGTTCAGATATAGTAAAAATCGCATAAGTATTCAAACACAAGGTTGGAATACCTTGTGTCATAACTGAACACTAAAAGATAGCGCAAACTATACTGGCAAAGTGACTTAGTAGTTGTATTTACGGAGCCATTTACCTCAAATGGTACAATCAAAGTATGCATGTGCCAGGAACTTTCCGATGTCACAATATTATGAAACTATTAGAAATCTGAACTGTTCTCCCATATCAGTGATATTTTTGGAACATATTATGATGGAAAAAAACGGTTTGGAGATTTTAATACTGACAGGGTATAATGAAGATATGATTTTGTGTGAATGGGTGGCATCGTCAGGACCACAATTTATGGTAAAGAGTTATACCTACCATAAATCTACACAAGACACAACGTTGTGAAAAACTGATTGTCCACGTACTAGTGGGTCAGGGTTCGTGAATGTTGATACGTTAAATTATTTAACAATACTTTAGAAACAAATATATTTTTTCTTTTATTCAATTCTGTTCTAGGCTGATTTATTTTACATGAGAAAAATTGATACTATATGATTTCGACGAGATTCAGATATTTGGATATATATTTGAGTTAGATTATTTTTAATAAATGTATTTTCGCCTTATATCTTAAACTGTATTAAATCTCATAAGCATGCATACAAATATTAATTATGTGTAAAATTTTGAGTCAAAATACCAGCTTTTCAACCAGAAATTCGGTCACTAGTTTTAAAAATTAACAATTAAGATTTTTCACCCATCTAATAGAAAAAAATATATGAAATTCTTGTTTTTCAAAGTGCCGTGTCCCTTCAGGACATAGGCGATTATGGATTTCCACTTACCTCTGTTGGTTGTCGTTCTTAATATTTTTCCTCTTAGTATCTCTCCCAAACCGCTCACCGCCATCTATTTGCTCAAGCCCATCAATTATGCCACCTGCTGATATCCTCTGTCCCTCTTTTCCTCTTTTCGTCCTGTGAGTATTAGATTCTCTAAACCCTCTTTCCTCATTACATATCCAGGAAACTCAGCTGTCTCTTCTTTATGTTGTGTATAAGTTTTCTTCTCGTTTGTATCCTATCCAAGACCTCATCATTGCTCCCATACTCGGTCTCTGTTATCACCAGCATCCTTCTGTAAAAGCCAATATCTGCTACCTCGAGCCTCTCCTTCATCCTTGAAGAGATCGCCCAACATTCGCTATGTGAGTTAATAACTCTATGTTTGTTTGTGTCATCTATCAAGTTATTTAGAGTTAATAAACAGCTAGTACATTAAAAAGTTAATCTCTACAAGTCTACCTCTATATATGGAGGCTATTTAACACCTTTATTTAAATTTATAGCAACACCTGTTAGACATTCAGGATGAGGCGAGCGCAGTTGATATCTGAAGTTGTACTAGACTTTTATTCAGGTTAAATAGTTGTAAACATTGAGTCGATATCAATTTCTTCTTATTAAGTTAAAAAGCAGAAGCAATTTCCGTGTCAATAGCCATGACCACTTAAATATTTCTACGCAGCTGCAGCGTCAGATTGCAGGTAATGGTCATTATTTGCTATAATAAAACAAAATGGAAAAAGTCATGAAATCTTACTCGCCTTCTAAATAAAACTCGGAATTCTTCGTATAATTATATATGTTTATCCTTCGCTATTTTCTTTTTTGTTTTCATTATTTCAGATAGAAATTCGCTGCATTTTTCATGATTAGTAAAAGACTTGCTGGGAAAAAAGTAGATTTAACAAGTAAGCATAACCGACTCCCAAAAGGATGCTTTCCCGATCACTACAATATTAACCTGCTTAAGGCTAATGTTAACAGTTATCTTCAACACATATCCACATAAGCTACGTCATTTTCTCTATAACCCCCTACCTCGAGCGACCATTGGGTTTTGTAAAATTATTATAACAAAACAAATTAATAACTTCTTATTTGTCGGAGACATCATTCTACTGAATTCCGATTGCAATTGAAAGAGGCGATATACAAATCCTAGTCGATAAATTGCTCACATGTATATTCAGTACCCAAATCTATTTAGCCTATAATACAGGGGTGGCCAAACCGTGGCTCGCGAGCCACATCCGACTCTTTGATCTTTAATATGAGGCTGGTGAAAATATTTTGGCCGAGCTTCTTTCTCTCATCACAATTAATACAAAGGGCAAATAAGACAAATTTCAATTTTTTTAATTATTTACTGAGTACGAATTGGCCACATTTTATTCAAACCTAAGTTTAATGTTAATGTGTACAACGTATGTATGAATGTTTTCCTCTCTTGCGGCTTGTGAACATCTAAACTTTACCGTTTGTGACTCTTACATTAAGCAAGTTTGGCCACCTCTGCTATAAAAGGATATAATTATTAATAATTTAATAGATTTTGGGGTGTGAGGCTCATTAGTTGTTCTATATCTGCTTCGTGTATGATACAATTTCAGGCATTACGAACACATTCAGAATCGCAATTCTGTAAAGACTTTTCGGTTAGTTTTTCACAAACTGGTCAGTCTCTGTTCCAAAATCAAAAGAACTAAGCTGGGAAATAGCCAGTGTATCTTAATTAAAGAACGCAGAGACGTGATAGCGCACGGTGAGAAAGGTTTTGAGATATTGCCTTGGCAAGAAAGACAAGTATGTTGGTTCCAATTAACACTGTTTCTGAATTAGTTCACTTGGCACTGTCTGAAGTTATGCAAATAATAAATAGCGTTTCATTCTCCCTTCTCTCTCAACAGAGTAACGGAACAGATTTTACCTTCGGCTAACGAGATTTCCGTCTGCGCTTGGCTAAACATTCCCTCTTACTCTAACCATGACGCTAACTCTTACTGTGTATTATTTACAATTCGGCCTGACTAAATAAGCCTATGAGCGGAATTCCCTACCTTCCAGCTCAGCCTCACTTGATATTACATTTTTTTGCCTATTATGAACAGCGGGCATTTCCTTTGAAATTCGCAAGCCCCGATTTTGTTAGTAGTTTTAAAAATTCACTTGTTGTAGGCCCAGGTAAATAATTTACTGACCACATGAATATGTTAATTTTCTTAGCCTATCTATCGGGGATTCATTGTGTCGCAACTTGTGCTCAGTCTGTATAAATGGACCTGGGAACTAGAAAAAAATATTACACTTGTATTTTATTTTTACTTTTCTTGGTCGTATTTTCTATTTTGTTTTTAATTATTATTTAGTTTTTCACCAACTGGTCAGCCAGTGAGAAGCGAAAAAATAAAATCCTACTACCGCGCACACATATAAACCATAAACACACACATACATATAAGAACTAACCTACTTACAGGGACACACACACATACTCACTACAATTAACGACAGTAGTAGCAGTGAAAGAGGACCATTCGTTTAAAGGCACAGTCCCCCAGCGGAAACCAAGCTCTCCTACCATTCTGAAACTGAGATTCTGATCTTGAAATATTAATGAATGATAAATAACTAATGTTCAACATCTTCTTTACCTTTCTTTTATTATACTCAACGCATTGTGATAACCTTCAAAATACCTACGCATACACCTTTTATTCACAATCATCATAATCATCACTTATCCATCACATCCAGATGGTGTATAGGGCAGCAACATTTTGTTGCTGTTTCTGTAACAAACTAATTTTACAGAGCAGGGTTGTTAGCCCTACACCCAACCCCCAAACCTGGAGGACCGGTGGACCATTCTTGGTCCTTACGTTTACAGCACCTTGTATGTCCCAAATGCTCACCCATTTATGTACTAACCTGAGGCTCGATATTGCTTAACTTCGGTGATCGGACGGGAACTGGTGTATTCAACACGATATAGGCGTAGACTATACACACAATACCTTAAGTAAATTGCAAAACTCTCCAATTATTTAGGTGTTATTAATTTAATAGTATAAACTTTTATTTAACTTGGAGACATTTTGGAGTAATTGATATCGGTTCGGAAAGAAAAAGACAATCTGAATTCAAAACCAGCCTAGAGAGAGTTGTGTTATGTCTACAATGCAGTACCCGCTGTAGGTGTTACCACTAGGACACTGCTACATTTTAAGACTTGTGAATCGTTGTAGTGTAATGGATATCGGCTCAGATTGAGAAATCAGAATCGGAATTCCTATCGATTTCGTTTCATTCATTTACGCATATATACCCTTCAGTCAGTTAAATGCCATACTTCATACATGATTGAGCCATCATGTCTCGAAAGAGACATGACAGACTAGGCAGAAGATTATCCCGCAGTAGGCCGCCATTGCTTTCTGAGGTAGACTGGTTGCCAGCCAAGGATATAGAACCCAATCTGTCCTGTTATTTAACCCATAACTGGAAGGATTAGACGGATTAATACTTTTCCTAAGGGTATTTGCGCGTAAGTAAATGCAACGTATTCAACTGGAATTCGAACTAGGCTCCCTGAGTTGTCGTTCCGAGCGGATATCTACTGTACCACAACGCACGCCCTGCACTACAACGCACATATGCCCTTAGGTAAGGTATTAATCCATATCTTCTCTCTCCACCTATGAGTTGAATAGCAGGAGATACTGGGTTCTATAGCCTTGGCTGGCAACCAGTCTACCACAGAAAGTAATCGAAGCCTACTGCAGAAAAAACTCCTGCCTTGTCAGTTATGTCTATTTCGAGACATGAACATCCAAGTGTGTATCACATATGAGAACCAAGTAACTGATTTTTTAACTTAATCATTAAAACCGATTCTGCTGATCACAGATTTCTAAAACTTCTTTAATTTCTTAGCTCTAAGCAATGTTTACCATCACCCTGTTCCTCTTTATCACTGTTCTGACACTCATTTATACACGTCGGCTATTCCCATTTACCTCTCTTACGCTCAACATATCCTGGTGGATGTTAAATTCTCCGGTTCTTTTTTCCTCATTATTTTTCCTAGAAATTTTCAACTGATTTTCTGACAACACTATTTTAAGTTTTCATTTTCATTAAAAATTGCTCGTTTCTCACACGCACCTTTCATGGCTTTCGTCTGTAGAAACACTTCACCATTACCTCATTTCTCTTCGTTATCTCAGTGTAAATTTTCCACTATTTACTAACAAATAGAAGAATTGATATTACATGAGATTTCATCATTATTTTTATTTGTTTTTAGCAAAATAGATTACCATTTCTTATTAACAGATGTAGACCATCAAATTTCAAGACTGTTGGCATTATTTAAAAAGCTATTCTTATACCAGCATAAAGCCACGCAAGTGAATATAAGGAAGAAAAACTATATATATATATATATATATATATAACGAATTATTAGTTTAGAACGTGTTCACAAACGTTTATTACCATCATTATTAACTACCTTGTTCTTTCAATGTCAAAATAAAATGTACAATTTTGTCGTAGTTTGCAGTTTGCAGTTTGCTCATGTTCTAAAGTAATAATGAATAATAAATATTCATATTTATCAACACGTCTGTTAACGTTTCTATGGAGGAATATTTTCTTTTTTCTTTTTTCCTTATTCTTTCTTTTCTTTTTTTATCTTACTTCCGTCAACCACCCCTTCCCACTTCTTCCTTTATCTTTTCTTAGAGCCAGACAAGGCTAACTTTTAACTTACAACCCAGTTTAAAAGTAAGGTTTTCCAAAATCTAAAAATAGACATTGATTTCTGTCTACTTTCTTATTAATCCCACCCCTTTAATTTTTCTGTGAAGTATTTATTTTAATTCCGTCGGTAATATATCTGTCTTTATTTTGAAATAAAAAGTTGCTGAGGATACGTGAAATTTCTCTTAGGGGTTTCATGTAGAAATGGCCATACAACTGATTTGAACATCGAAATTTATTTTATGTTATATATATATATATATATATATATATATATATATATATATATATATATATTATTATTATTATTATTATTATTGATCAGAATTAAATAACACCAGTTGTATTAAAAAGTGCCTGTGCATATATAATGTAGAGCTTTTAAATATTTTCATGCAGAATTCAGGCGTTTTATATTAATATAAACTGTCAGTTTAAAGAAATGCACCTTATGATAGCATAACGCATGAAACTCCGTGTCGTGCCATTGACATAGGACAATATATATATATATATATATATATATATATATATATGAGATTATAACTATACTCGTTTCGAAAAAACTTCCACGAATTTACGAAGAAGGAAAAAATGGTTTTAAAAAAGAAAGAGCTAAGTCAGCACATAATCCAAAGAAAAGAAAACCGATACGAGTAATCAACTAACAAAAATCGCTCAATACTTAGGTAGAACGGAATAGGTTACTTATATTATATATATATATATATATATATATATATACACACACACACACACACATATATATATATATTGATTAGCGTAGAAAGTGTAGCAGTAAAACAGGATTATTCTGATTAAAGTATATTTGGACACCTTTCACTCCAGATGTATATGCAAAGAACTAGACGAGGTTAGCAGGATTTGAAATCTGAAATCTATCTCGAAAGATCTAATGCAACAGATGTCGAAACTAATATAACAGAACACAGCGACTGATAGGAGAGCAACTATAGCAAGAGGTATCAATTTCAAGTATTAGTAGGTGATTGCTAGTATTATATATCCGCAGTCATTTCAAATGCTGAATGCGCTGTACACTTGTGGACGTCATGCAGAATTCAAGTGACCAGATCACAAATATGTTTATACGCATACATTACGAGTCAGTACTCAGGAAAAGTTATAATGTTCGTACTCCTTTTTCTGTTTTCCCTTCCCAATTGTCGTTTCGCTTTCTCACATATACAGACGATTATAAATTCACGTCTTGCTACACTAACAACAGTACTGACAATAGTTATCTTAAATCTATTTTATTTTAAACAAATTGTCTTGAAATACCTATTAAATATAATTTAAATTATATCGTGTTTATATTATATAGAAGTGCGCTGCATAATTGAGAATGTCAAAACTAAGCAATGCTGTGATTTAACGATTTGAAAAGTATTATAAATCAACGACCGAAAATGTGCCACAAATCCAAACAGATATCGGACTAGCGTAAGATTAATTTACATGAGTGAAACTAAATATAAATAGAGAGTAAAATATACGAAGGTGAGTCAAACTGTAATGCGTCTTTTTATTATATAAGTGTTGTAACCAAGTAAATGGTTGAAAAAATAAAAAGTATGTGTTGTAGAAATATTGTTTATTTAACAGTAAGTACAACAGAAGATTATTACACGGCTAGTGCGCGTGTCGGTTGTCCAGCGTTCGATCAATTCAACTATTCCCCCAAGACCTCCTCTCCTACTAATGTTATATCAGGCGAAGAGTCCAACATAGACTCTTTAGAAGGAGGACACCACCATAATAAGAAATACGAAAGGCAATCAAACTTACTGTACATCAAGATACAGCAATACATCATAGGTTCACATTCCTACATTTCAACATAGTAACCGCCTCATTCAGTTGTAGTGATCCCCTTAAAAATACGGGCTTATGTCCCAGCTTCGTAAAATACAGATTCCTGAAGATGTAACTACATCTGAACAGCAGTTGGCATCTCTTTATCACAAGCTTAACGTTTGGGGGGTACATTAGAGCAATGGATAGCGGTTCGGACAGAGGAATCGGACAGCCGAGTTGAAATTCATAGCATTCACTTGCGGAATGACTGGAAATCGAACATTGATGAATCCATCTCTTCTAACCCCAACAATCGGTAAATAGAAGAACAGACTCGGTTCTATAGGCTTGGTTGGCTACCAGTCTATCGCCAACCAGTCTAATGCGGGAAGAAGCTCCGACCCCCACTGCCAAATAATGCCAACGAAACTTCTAGGGAATAAGCAAGACAGACCATAACGTTCCCCCTCCACTGCATCTTTCATTAGACCATGAATGTCAGGTGGTGATGATGAACAAGTTAAATGTGGTTAAATCTGTAGCCAGCTGAAATTTACATATCACCGTTCTTAGATGGAACACTGCCATTGAAAGAAGTGGTTAGCCTGCTGCGATGTGAATATGTGATGTATATCTATATGTAGGCAATATCTTTGCGTTTCTTATTCAGTTTCAGCGATTCAATTTGTTTTATTATATAAGAATCTGATAAAACAAACTGAATTATATTTTGACTAACCCTCCTATTTACAAAATAAAGTAAACGGTCCTGAATAAATCCCACATATAGTAATCCCTCTATCTGAAGATTAAATTGAAGTGACAATGATACGGTTCTACCAAACAAGGCTGAGAATACCATAGCAACGGAAGAATTTTAAGTTAAAATAGCAGGGGATGCATAAAATCAGATAAAAAAACTTGAGATTTTGTGAGATCGTTATAAAGAAAGTTAACCCGGAGAACTTAACACTCACAAGATAAATTAAATGCTAGAGTAGGGGTCGCGGATAACCAGCACTCTACTTAACGAGTTTAAATGGATAGTTGGCAAAATAAGGAATAAGAAAGAAGACAAAGTTTCAAAATTTTCTAAAGCAAAAAATAAAGAAGCGAAATTGTGTAAAGTCATGGCCATCTTTGTCTTAAAGGTATTACACATAGAAGAAGGATAAATATATTGCAATCTTGCAGTAGTTTCCAAATTAGTACAAACTAATTCTTTCTTGAAGAAAGTCATAACAATATGGATAACAACCAAAGAAAGAAATTTAATGTTTATGAAACGTGAAATGCATCAGGATTAATGACACCGAGATAGTAATCTAGTTTACTTAAAAAATACTTGTATTTTTCAATTAACAAAAGAACAATAGTTTTTTGTTTTTTTTAGTGCAATGCGTTTAGTTGATATTATTTTAATTTGAGATTTACCTATCCTCGTTCTTAGATGGAACACTGCTATTGAAAGAAGTGGTTAGTATGGGGAGATGGGCGTTGTGAATATGTGACACCTTCCACCCTAGATGTATATGCGAAGAACTACATAAGAGTAGCATGATTTGAATTCTGAAATCTACCTCGAAAGAATTAATGCTGCAGATGTCGAAACTAATATTGTAATATAACAATCTGGCCCCACCCGAGGAAGTGATGCAAGCGATGGTGTTTCCCGTCGGTGAAGGGGTCGGCGAACAACAAGACAGGTGTTTGTGAAATACATCCTGTCGAGGCCGGAGCGGATGTCGTTTGACCTTATTTCCGACAGCGGCGGAAATGACTGCGGAGGCAAACAGAACAGGTGTCTCTGGGAATTACGTGGGCGTTGCGTGGGCGAGGCAAAACCGGAAGGAAAGTCCCGGTTCTAGAAGACTATATAAAGACCTCGACACACGGATTCGCCAGCAGAGAACGGCCAGTGGAAGCAGAGAAACACCACAGGCAAGACTACACTCCCGTCAACCCATTCTATGTGCGCTCTCACTCTCCTGTTCTCTATTCCACACGGTTCGTCGTCATTAATAAAAATATAACCTTATATTTTTATATATGCGTGTTTGTTGTTTTGTCGTCGTACGGCGATATATAACAATATAACAGATATAATATAACAATACTGTTTGACGCAGCTTCGTATATTTTACTCT
Source organism: Ascarosepion bandense (assembly GCA_037127315.1). Lineage (NCBI taxonomy): Eukaryota > Metazoa > Mollusca > Cephalopoda > Sepiida > Sepiidae > Ascarosepion > Ascarosepion bandense. The sequence continues at coordinate 1,866,137 of JBBBDQ010000778.1, forward strand.
CCATTTATATTTAGTTTCATTCATGTAAATAAATCTTACTCTATTCCGATATCTGTTTGGATTTGTGGCACATTTTACCGTCGTCGATTAATATACTATTCAGATCCTTAAATCACTGCATTGCCTTGTTTTAACATTCTCAAGTAAGCAGCTCAAATCTTTATCATGTAGCCACAATATAATTTAATGTAGTTTTCATAGCTATTTCAAGACGATTTGTTTGAAATAAAATAGATTTAAGGTTACAAGTGTCAGTATTGTTGTTAGTGTAGCAAGACGTATGTTTATAATCGCCTGTATATGTAAGAAAGCAAAACGACAGCGGGGAAGAAAAAACAGAAAAAGGGTTACGAACATTATATTAAATCTCTGACCCCACCCCCCAGAAAATGCCTATGAAACTTCTTCTAGAGAATAAGACGACTCAACGCACCGAGGGTGAATGCTGCAAGACAGACCATAACGTTTCCCCTAGTGCCTCTTCTACTGGACCAAAATGTCGGGTGTTGCTGATGAAGAATTGAAATCTGCTGTATGGAATTGGTTATAATTTAAATTATGTTTTATAGGTATTTCAAGGCGATTTTTTAAAATAAACTCCTTAGTCATCTTGACAATCTTTTGTCAAGGTGTTGTGTGAATCGCTTTAATTCCTTTAAAAAATTAAACAAAAGTTTTAGATAGGATGGGATCTGTATGCATTTTCAGTTAATTAAAAAATATATTTAACGAAAGTTTTCTCTTAAGAACAAAATTTTTACAATTTTAACCTCGAACTCTGATAATGAAAGGGAATATTTTTTTTAAATATAAAATTGATATAAAAATAAATAAAAGTGTTACATGAACAAGAATTCTTCATTTTTTATTTTTTCCCCTATTGACAAGATAAGGACAATTAATTCTAGCTCTTTTATCAAATATTAAGTTTAGTTATCTTTTATAAATATTTGTGATTTTTTTTGTTTTTTATTTTATCAGAATTGAATTCAGGTGCCACAGAAATTAAGAATAATAACATTTGGTAATTAGAGATTAAATGATAATCCTATCACTTCCGCCAATATAATATTGTTTTCCTTTCACAATGTCAAAATAAGTTCACATTAATATCCATATATTAGTTTGCCACACATCAACTGAAGTATTTTATAGGAAATGAATAAAATCCTTGCAAAATGTTAAATAACTAATTTATTTAGTTCAAATAGGCAACATAGTGAATGATTGTATCCCCACGTACCACAATATTCTTGATCTTATCTTTTAAAAAATACCCTGTGATGTGATAAATATTTCAAATGGTTCGATTACCTCTTCTTTACTGCAAGATGTTATATTGCATATGAAAAATTAAAAATGCTTAAATAAATGACAATCAGTTGGAAAGTTATTGGCTAAGTGTAGAGGATGAAGCAAAATTGCCCAATTCAGGTTAAGCAGCTTTTAAACAGTTGACTGAGAAGCGTGCGGTCGTTCAGCATGGGCTATATCCCTATTAACAAGTTTAGGATGTTTCTTTTTAGATTTTTTCATGCATATACTTATTCCCTTCACAAGATGAGCTTACTGCTATTGTTTTCCCTTGCAGCAAGAATGAATGATTAATAACCCCTTTGAAAGACCACCATACAGCAACTATTAAAATTTTATGGTGCATTGGATATTCAGGGTATTGTGTTCGTGATTCATTTTTATCTAACCACTACTTACCGTTGTCAAAGGATATCCATTTCTCATCGTATGTAATGAGTTGATGCAAAAATGCTTCTTTTTCCCACTTTATAACGCATACAGTAAAATTACTTGACATTGTTTAATTGTAATCATTTTAATTGGGTTTATGAATAATAATATTTTGAAAAAAATATTATCTGGAAAGAGAAAGAGTCTGGAATAAGTCAAGATATTTTTATGCATTAAGGAGGATACTTCGTTAAACGACTGTATCAACAACCAACCAAACATTTATATCATTTCGTATGTGACAACTAATATCGATCTAAACTACTATTTTGAAACGTGATGCTTAGAATATTGCAGCCACATATGGTCCGATGTTTTTACTATATATTAAGAAGTTCTTTATAAAAACCAAACACGAATATTCTTCGTCCTGATATGGCGTCTCGGCTCCAGTCACTATACCACAATCGTAAGATGGCCTCCCTCTGACTTTTCTATCAATATTTTCATCGTAATTTTTCGGATGAAATTTTCGCTATGGTATTTTGACGTCTTAATTTAAACACAGTACTAGAATGGCATCAAGATCTAATCAGTTTACAGTCGAGTTGGTTAGATGTAGTCGTTAATTCTATGCTAATAGTTTCTTTTCTCGGTTTTCTCGCTTGTGGAGCTTTTTTCGGCTCCATGCGAACTTTAATCTGTAAAGATTTATATTCAGTATTAATCGCTATCTACTGTCTCCCTAATTAATCTTTCCTCTTTCCTCTCATTATTAACCTTTCTGTTCGTAATTCTTCCACATCCTGTAACCCCTTATGTCTTAGATTTACTTCCTTGAATGGGGTAATACCGATTAAAAAATTGCCTAACATAAGCTTTGCAGCAAATCTCAGGATAAACATTCATTCGTTTTATAAATTTATATTTTTCATTTATTTCTTTCATTTATTAGGGGAAATTTGTTAGTTTCTGATATATTTTTGCTAATAACAACTTACTAAACTTATTAGTAAGTTACAGGACTGCCTCGATTAATGAGCACTAATCAAAAACGCAATAATCGAAAGTAATAACTTACAGAAAATTATGTAATTGGTATCTCAAATTTTAGACTCATTCATAATTAATTTCAAATTTGGGTACTTTTTAATTAAAATATACGTACACATTTTCTAATTTTTAAGATTTTGCAAACATATTTGCAATATTATTTTAACCTCAAAATGTTATTATCAATTATTTCCATAGTAAATGCATATATCTTTTATATTTCATTATTTGTTAATAAATGTAAATTTCTGTATCTAATTAAATCATCCATTTATTTTACAAAAATTGCCTTTTAAGATTTTAAAAATAAATATGAAAAAATCCTAATAATAAAAAAGAGAACCAGAAACAAATATTCACATATGTATTTTTTATTATCGGCTTAAATTATAAAATTTGTCGATTTATTACCGTCCAGTCTATAACACTACTGTAATTACTTAGATAACATAATACTTGACAAACAAAATAGTTACTCATCTTTCATTTTTTAATCCTGGAAAATTTTAAAATGCCAGGTAACTATAAAATCTTTGATTTTCAATTACTGTGGTAAATCTGAAAAATGTTTTATTGCACTAATCGAGTATTAAAATGCACTAAGCAAATGTTAACATAAAACATTATAGTGCACTAATGTAAAAAGTATTTAATCGAAGGAAACATAAATTAAATTCTACGATTATCACAGATAAACAATAGATCATTCCTTTTTTTTTAACTCGAGGAAAATGGAAGAAAACGATACATCATCTCACCTGACAGTCCTGGTGCGTAAGGACATCATAATTATGTCCTGACGTATGAACCTGCTTAGTTAAAGTGTGTTCTTTGTGCTTATCAAAGGTCTTTTGATGTACCAAGAAAAAGAAAGCATGCATATTAGAATAAAAGATCAAAAGAAAGAAAGAATGAAAGAATAAAAAGGAGGCTAGAGGAAAGAGATAACGTCCTCGTGATTTTAGTATCTGATTCAGCAAATTAGAAAACGCTATCACTTCATTTGTAAACTCTTATTCTTTAAATAATGACTTGCATTCATACTTATGAATGTTATTGCCTCAAGTTGTTGAGTTAAATATTTAACGCTGTAACAGAAGAATTCATAAGTATATTTATTGTCGTTGAACTTGTGAGAAGCTCATTCAGTCATTAACTTCAGTATTATGGCTCAGCAGATTATTAAAATATAGAAACTGAAATTTTCGAGCGGACTTTTAATAAATACTAATTAATAAATTGATGTTGATTTTTCACTAAATTTTGCTTAATGAAAAGGTCATTATCGTGAGGAGGGGAAAATCTGTTTTAAGAATACAATAAAAAACTTGCTTCTGTTGAAAGCATCTGGTAAAATTATTTTACTTTTAAGATTAGGATCGAACAACTGCATTTCATTCTGAAAACAAATGTAAAAAAAAACAATTCAACTATTTGGTCATTCTCCTAACTTCTAACAAGTATCACAAATATCAAGACAGTAAAAACGTTGATATATATATATATATATATATATATAGAGAGAGAGAGAGAGAGAGAGAGAGCGAGAGAGAGAGAGAGAGAGTCGCCGACTGACGCCATTTCGGTCGCGTTTCAATACTGGGTAAAAAAGCAATCGGAGTCTAACCGTACTGATGAGCTGTGATACGGCGAAACAGACCTGTCTGCGGATGACAATATATATATATATATATATATATATATATATATATATATATATATATATATCTGACGGAAAGATCGTCTGGTTTTATTTACCGGATACGTTTCGAATTTAACCGATAAAAATATAATTTTCAGAGAAAATTGAAGTATCTTAAAATCGATTTTATTCGTGATATGTCCTTTCTGTGCACACAGAAATGAATATGATTGCATTTTTGTTGTTTTATATAGATTTATTTTAAAAATATGAAACGTCTATGTAGTCTGTGTTGTTTAGATTTTGAATGATCGGTTTTCTTTTATTCATTTATGCGAGAGGTTTTCCTAAGACAAGGTAAAAACTTTTTAATCGATTTTTCTTTCAATGTAGACGGATGTTGCTTCATAACATTGAGGTTTAGTCAGCCAAATTTAGCACCACATTCGAACAAATCTAAACTTATTTATAAATAGAACTTTGTCTCTGTGTGTGTGTGTGTGTGTGTGTGTGTCTGTCTGTCTGTCTGTCTGTCTGTGTGTGTGTGTGTGTCCGTTACCTATATACTTCGAAACGGCAGAACCGATTTTCGTGGAAATTTACACAGTTGTACTATAAGCGTCTGCGAGTGTTCTTAGCTAGGTTTTGTGTCGAGGTACCCCCGATAAATATCAAAAATCGATAATCGAAAAAATCGGGTTATAGAATTAGTGGTCCGATTTTAATCAAATTTGATACACTCATAGACAAAGGCATAAAAAACGATATTCAGAAGTTTCAAGGTTGCAGTTCTTACAGTAGTGCAAAAAATTTGATATCGATACCAAAAATCAAAATTTGACTTACATCCATTCATTTTTCTTTCAGTCTACGGTTTCGCTTTAACTGAAAACAACTATTGCATTTTAGTCTTTCGTGCCAACGTCCAAAGAGTCTGAGCTCCAGGACCATGGATTAGTTTTAAAGCTTTCATTACACCCGAGCAACGCCGGGCTATACTGCTAGTAATAAATAAATGAAAAAAATATGTTGCACCAGACCTCAAACACAAAATTCTGGTGCCATTGGAAAAACTTGGTTAATCGAATATAACTTATTCTGACGCATTGCTACATGAGTGAGACAACAATGATAACTGAATTAATTTCTTTAACAGCGAATACCTGAGCATAATTTGAACGTGAAGCACAAATTTCTTTCCCATCTTGTTCATCTTTTTATCAAAAAACCTCAAATAGTACGTGATTGATAGTCATTAATATAAGGGAATATTTTTCGGGAATGCTCAGTTTGCACTATCGTGTCATAGTCCATAATTGTGGGATCTGATGAAAGATATTTTGATTACCATCAAAAAGTAGGGATCATTATTGTTTTTTACTTAATTTAGACTCTTTCTTTCTATCCTTTTATTGGTCATTTTTAAGTAATTTTATTTATTTCAGCTGCAACGTGTATTCGTCGGAATAAAAACGAAATTAAATTTGGAAAACGTTTATTATTTACATAATGACAAACAATGTGTTATTATAAATGTCACCAACAAAAATATTAGTTTTATTTTCATTATTGTCATTCCTTTTAAATGTCATTTCCTTTCAGAAAGTAGGCTATTAAGACTCACAAGAGTTTCCTTTATTTATCATCTAGAAATTGACATGGCATCTTGGTAAAATTAGTAACATGGTTCCTCATTTCATTTTTCAAGATTTAGAAATGAATGTTATCCTTTTCCTACTCTGGCTGCCGACCAGATCTAGAAAGCTCAGTCACACTTGCAATTTATCCCATAGCTGTAGAATATTATATGATAAATATGTTGTATATTTTCTTTTCGGAATGTTTTCTAAAGATAACGAAGTAGGGTATTAGCCATTAAACAGTAAATATCAGTATTTTGTAACACATTTCTCCAAATACAAGATCGAAAGTTACTCAGAATAGAAGATTATAGTCTAAATGGTAATGAAGAATGAGATTTATTATATGAATGGAAGATAAGGCGGCAGGAAGATTACCGGAATAAAACAGAGTGATAACGATTTCTTCTTGATAAAAAGCAGTCAAACTTAAAGTGGTCAGTGAAACACCTATGCAGTAGTTTGGTACACAGGTCAGTTCTGAAGAAAAAGCTGTTTGAATTTAATTTATTTCTCATGTTGGGAACACGAAGCTGATTCGAGCTCGTGAAGGCAACACATTGTGTCTTAAGAATAAATCTCTTCTGAACAGTTGTCTAAAGAACGGTGACAAAATAGCTGTATGAATACGACATTGCGTCTGAGAGAAAGATTTTAAGGAGGATAAATATTCCATTAGAAGAGCGCGTAAACAATTTCAGATGATATTATTGCCTGAACGTGAAGATTGAGAAGATCCAACCCAGATGAATTTCAATTTCTTAACTAAACCGATTGAGAAGATCCAACCCAGATGAAGTTCAATTTCTTACCTAAACTGACTCAAAATACAATATGGCAAAATCCGTTGAATGCTTTCTTACTTTTTTAGCAATGGATTGTATATTGTATTTTTTGTCTATAATTGCCGACATTTTTAACACAAGTTTATGACAAAAAAAGTGGTGTAGTAATATATAAAAGTACACGTTTTCAGAAATCTTTGCTTAGCTTAAAAATCATTGCATTCAAAACAGTAAGATTGCAAATCCAGTTACACTCAGCACAACAGGTAATAAAACACAAAGAGGTGCTGATAATAATTATTTACAAAAATCGTTTGATATGTCGGCAATATTTCTTCTTTGGAAATCAAGGTAATTTAACGTCTTTTGAATCAAAGATAGGGAATTTATTGAAATTGATCTTAAAAGTAATAAATGGAACACAAAAAGTTGTCATGATACTATTAAATGCCTCCAAAAAGTACCTTTCTCCGGAAAAAAAGGTTTTGAATCGGAATTTAATACACGCAACGGCTAAGCATCCGGTGCTTTTTATTCTTTAATATCTTGAAAAAATGTATGTTTTATTGAGTTCTGTGTATAACATTGAGATTTTAATGGCTTATATAATACAATTTTATAAATTTGGAACAAATATAGTCATATTACGTATAATACAAAAGAATATCATTTATTCAGTTTTCCACTTCAGAAACATGGCAGAGAGGTATTACACGAAAGATTATTATAGTATTATTATAGTATTATACACAAGTAACTATTGTGTACGAGCTTCACTTGGGATCTGGAATGAACTTGAGACCCAGTAGTTATTCAAATAAAAACATATTTAGAGTAAACAATATCAGCTTGATTTTATTTTAGTTATTCAAATAACTAGCTCCTTATGTTTGCACTGGTTTGTTAGAGAAAGACGTTAAAAAGATCAGTCGCAAGGCTATAAATCCTTTGAGGTTTTAGATTGCTTGTCTGTTGTTATCCCTTCTAATCTCTGTTCCAGCAACCATTTGCAAAATCTCGTTAATTACGTTATTCTCTGCTTTCTTCGGACGCTCTTGTCGTCAATTTGTCCTGTTTCCAGCCCTGTTTTCCTTATTATGTCCAGTCTAAATTACTGAACTTAAATTACTTTTACGCAACGCTGTATTGTAAGAAGACTTATATCCATATCACATAGAAACTACGTTTTTCATCCGAAATTTATGCTATATCGAGCCTAGTCAATTAGGTGACCGCTTGGATATATCCCGTCATGCAAGGGTAGGAGGTGTAATGGATAAATTATCGGAATAAAAATTAGAGAAGAAAAAGATTATATGAACAAAAAAAACAAAAAGGCATTAAAAACACACACACACACACACACACACACACACACACACACACACCGCATTAGTTGCTCTCCATAACGATAGTGACTACAATTTTGACATAGAATAATTTCCTAAGAAAATATTTTAAAAGTGCTTTAATCGCTAGTTCATCCTAAGTAAATTTGCGTCCAGGTCACTACAACATTTTGCCTTTTTGGCGGCCCTTTTGTTATTCCACTTTGGAGTATTTAATAAGAAAGGTGTTAGAAACAAACATAAAAAGAATCAAAATGAAATTGGCTAAATTTTATACCCAAAACCTATAGAAAAAAAACAAAAACAAATACAAATTTTTAAAAACATATTTCAAAATTTAAAAGACCCATCATATCTCGTTCGTGTACAAGCGTAGTTGCATCAATGTAAACAAATTTAATTCGATGAAGTCTTAAGGGACGAATTGCGTCACACAAAATATTTTTTCCACTTTGTCATACAAGTTTCCTCCAAAACTGCTTTTGATACACAAACATTTATTCATCGTTATTCCTTATATATTATCAAAAGTATGATAAATTAAGATTTACAACTTTAGAAAAGAAATGACAGCATCTTGTAGACACTGTTTAAGCTTCACACTAGATAATAGTTAAAATTCAGAAAAAATAAAAAAATATAAACATTTATGACAAAAATTTATAAAATATCGAATTAAAAACTTTTCGGTTACTCATCGCTAAGATAATCCGTCGAAGATGGAGTCATAGTTAAAATATGATTCCGAAACATGGGAAATCCTGTGTCATGAAGATATTGAATTAATATATATATATATAAGGTTTCCTTATATAGTCATTCGCAGACAGAGCTGTTCCGCAGTTCAACAATACGGTTAGACAGCCGATTGCCTTTTACCCAGGATTGAAACACGACCGAATTGGCGTCAGTCGGTGATTCTACATCCGAGCAATGGGCGCGCGGGTAAAGGAGGCGAAATTTTAAACGTGTATATTATCGTTATACACACCCAATAGGTGAGACTTCTAATTCATTGCTGAATGAATGATGCGTACATGCTAGAATAACTACTTTTATGTTTTCCTTATATATATATATATATATATAAGAAAATTTCCTTATATATATGTAAGGAAATGTTTAGGAATCTAACATGCTTTGCTTTTATTAAAGCTTTATCAGTTAATGAATTATAGCACATGAACATGAAATAGAGAAATTTCTACCTTTTTCGGCATCTTATTAATAACATGAACAAAGTAGCTTTTAAATTTTACTGCAAACCCCACAACAATGATTTAATTTTTTTATATTCCTATCACAGAAAAACATGGCTAGAGGAAGAGAAATACACTGAAAAAATATTTAGACTCCTCTGCCCATGTCATTTAATCCCCAACGTTACAAAATGAGCATACAATCTCCACAAATAATAGGCACCATCACCGAAAACATAGGCCCCTTCAGCCAAAAAGATTATTAATTCATAATCCCACACTTCAACATTATCAACAAATATCAAAATAAATTATAATTACCACTACTTCCAAGACAATTGGAAATATATTTAGGAAGAAAAATAGGTGCCGGAACTTATTTTATAAAACGCCTTCAATATAGGAAGAGTTATTTTGGTGAAATATCTAAAAATCTAAACGTTCACATCTACAAAAACGAGACAAACATACGTTAAGGCAACCCGTTAAACACGCTTTTACTATCTCTAAAAACTCGTCAAACACATTTATAACCAACTCATATAAGCCTCCAAATCAACGTTCTGACAACCACCAAACCTAAGCAAAAATTCTAATTAGATGCACAAACATGGCAGTCAAATTGCGTATAGACAAACTAGAATTATGATACACATATCCAAATGAATTATGCACACGAACGCTGCTTGACAAGACATATGCACGTGAGGTATACTTAACCAATGAAAAATGAATATCAGAATTGTTTCTCCTTTATTCATTCTTTGATGAAGCTTTAGTAACAGTTAAACTTCTTTCTTATAATGTATATATAGATATATGTATGCATATTCACACACACACACACACACACACACACATATATATATATATATATATATATATGGAATCAGCTGACTGATTGCATTTCGTGGTCAAATTGGTTAAGGCGTGGTTGACTTAACGATACCAATCTACTCCAAGGGACGCTGATTAACATACTGCTGGACAGTGCAAATTTTTATTTAGGGAGATTTTTCATGCGTTCAGACCGGTGTTCACTTTTATATTTACATCTGTTGCATTCCTGACATTTTACAACTCCTACCCACAAGTATAGCAAACGATTTTTATTATTCAAGTGTGTGTGTGTGTGTGTGTGTGTGTGTGTGTGCGCGCGCGCGTATGTGTGTGTGTGTGTGTGTGTGTGCGCGTATGTGTGCGTGTTTTGTTGAATATGACAGGCAAAAAAGTGTTTATCAATGGATTTTTCTTGTTTTCATAGACGGTGCAGGTAAAGGAGTGTAAAAATTGTATTCATTCCATATTGTCCCAGGAGCTTTCGGGCATTTTCTTTATGTATTTTCGGTAGCTAAAAAGTGCTTGGGTCAATAAATACTACTGACAATTTTTACACCAAATGGAAATTTAAGAATACAAAAACATTCAATAAAAATTAATCATATATATATATAAAGCAATCCGCAGACTGTCCTCCTTCTCTGTATCACGGCTCACCAGTACAGCTAGACATCCGATTGCTTCTAGCCAGGATTGAAACATAATTGACATCAGTTGGCGATTCTAATCCTTTAGCTATGGACGCTAGACAGAGGAAGACGGATTTTAGCCTGTTATAAACACAATATAAATACACGGTATATTTTCAAATAAAGAAGAACGAAGAATAAAATTGCAACGTTCAAAACACTAATTTAAAACAGTGCCCAATATGAAAATTGAGCAATGAATATTTATTAATAATTTTTGCATTAGAACACGTAAAAAATTACTACGAAATTGGACATTTTAGTTCGACATGGAAAGAAAAATGCCTCATCAGGCAATTAACAATGAGTGTCATTATTCTTAACAATTATTGTTATATCTGATGATATATTGATCAGTTAACTAACTGATCAAACATTTTTCTTTCAATGTCGAAACAATATGTTCAATTTTGTAGTAGTTTTTGACATTTCCTAATGTAGTAACCTATGTTTATATTATAAACTTACAATAAAAAAACATATATATATATATATATATATATATATATATATATATATATATATATATATATATATATTCAGTGTAATAGAAAAGTAACTCCATAATTTAAGTATTATTGACTCTCCCGTCTTGTAAGAATTATAGTTAGACGGGCAAGTCCATCATACATAAAAAAGAAAGTTACATTTCAATCACCATATATATATATATATATATATATATATCGGTAAGTTTCTTGACGAAGCCTACTATAAAACCACCATTAATAAATAAATTTTACATAATATGTGTATTTTGCTATTAACCATTTTTTAAAAATATTCACTTTGGGAATATGTACAATGTTTCCCCCCACTTATTACAAATCAACAATTCACGTAGGAGTTCTTTTCCCCTAAAATCATCCAATATATACTCTTCAGTTTCAGTTTAATTTTACTAAAAAAAAAACGCGAATTCACGAAGTAAATGTTTTTATTTACACATTTTTTGACGCTTTGCTATTTATTTCATTGGTTATTCTGAATTCTCATCACGGTGAAGTAACACTCAACCATTCGCTAACCACGTGTGCCACTCAAAAACTGTGTTCAGTCTAAACAATGTTTGCTAAAAGCCTGCCGAAGTATGTAGGCATGGAGCCTAAAAGATATTCAGCACTACACGCAATTTTTTATTTAAGCAAGTTACTTGATTTTTTCAGCGATCCTAAAGAACAATTGGACGCCGCAACGCGCTGCAACAAAACAGCCCATAATAACTGCCCACGAGTAAATAGCACGATTTTTATAGTCAGGGCAATCCAGGAAGCCCTGTTCCAACGAGCTTAAATTGCTAGCACATTTCAGTGAAAGATTAAAATCAGTACATCGGCAGTTCTTTTACTTACGCGACAAACACGTCTATATTCACCATTGTTGAAATGACGGTCTTATTTATTCTCAGAGTGATATTAGTGAACGCGTGTGAAAATAGTGATAATGTTGTCATTTCCAAATTCTTTTTATGCTGTTTTTTTTAAAGTTACAATTAATGTGAATGCTTGGTTTTGTCCAGTGTCAATGTTCAGCTCTCTGTAAATCTAATCCTAGGTTTATGCTACCTGCACTCTGTAAATAATCTTTCTGGAGAAAATGTTTAAATGATTTTCATTTTTAATCATTGATTCTCAAATTTATAAACAAATTTCATTCGCCCTTGCTTTGAATATTGCTGTCATATCTGGGGTAGTTCTCTTGCTATATATTTAGACATTCTTGTGGAATTCCAATAAAGAATTTGCAATATTATCGATCCTGGACTAGAATCTAGAATTCAGTTATATTTCCGCCGCCTTAATATAGCTTCGCCGTGCATTTTCCATAAATATTTTCATGGTAATTGCTCGAATGAACTTTTTCTCTATGATACCTATACATTGTTAATTTAAGCTGGCGGCCACGTTTTATGATGAACTTTCCGTATTTAAGTGCAGTGTTAGCCTGACGACAAAGTCTCATCATTTTACAATTGAAATTGTGAGATGTAAACGGAGGTTATATGCTATCAGTTTTTTCTATCGTACTTCTTGTTTGTGGAACTTTCTTTCAGTTTCTTGCTCTCCAGTCAAATTTGATCTTCCAAACTTAAAAGTAATGTCAGTCCTTATGTTCTTTTATTGTCCTTTCTCCTCAATAGCATATTTTTCTCGTATTCTCTAATCCTCTGTAACCTATTGTATCTTAGTTGTTTTTATTAACATTACGTGGGGGTGATTAAAGGATTCATAGATAAATTCGGTATTATGTTTTCTGTAGTATAACTGGAAAGTAAATTGTGACGGTTCGGTAACAGGATCAATATTAGTGCGAATGGATCAGTGACTGTAGTGAAATAGATTAAAAGAGAGGACAAGTGAAGATAAAGCCTACCAATAACCATTTTTGTCTTATGTTAAATTTTCTCTATTTTCATAAAAAGAAATACTTTTTTTAATGGGAAATTATTCTTGTATCTTATGGCATATGTCCTTGTCTTCTATTCAGACTGTTGCTTTTGTATGCTGTTGTTTATGCTACGTCAGGCCCAAGAGCCACTGAAAATAGGGGGTTAGTGAACGAGGTTGTTTTCTGTATATTAGAGGAAGAGGTGTAAAGTGCAGATTATGAGGATAAATAGCGGCTGTCTTCTGAACCTGAAGAGGTTAATTGTGCACCGGTCGTGGACGCTTCTTCTTGGGGTTCTGTTGCATAAGGCAGCGGTTTGTGGGAAACACTCTCTGAATTTAAAATCATTCTACCAAAATTTACGGGTTTGTTTGTCTTATTCTCAACGCTCTAGCACTAATATTTTCATTAGATAACACTTGTAACCGACAAATCCACATTATTAAATGATGGGAAGTAACACCTCTCCACGGTCCTAAATCAGGATTTATCTGTTTTTACTGAAGTAATAAAACGTCTTTCTGAGACCCATCGTACAAAACCTTTCTGCTAACCCTTTAACTTTCGACTTCAAAAAAGCTTTGAATGGGGAAACCTCCTGACGAAGATGTAATTTCAGCTGAAATATTCAAATGTGGCACCAATCTTTCGACATGCAAGCTTTGTGAATTTTTCAATCCAGTGTGGGAAAAGGGAGAGATATCCCAGCATTATATGGATGTTTGAATCTTCTATTTGTATAAGCACAAAAGGAACTGGTTTAGTGTGACAATCATAGAGGAATATCTCTTCTTTAGGCTGCTGGCAAAATCCTTACTCGTATTATCCTGAATAGGCTTAATGAATTTATCTTAGAATCAGCACTGCCGGAAATCCAATGTGGTTTTCAATCCGGTAGAGGAACTGTGGATATGATCTTTTGCCTCCAGCAAGCTCAAGAGAAGGTACGAGAACAAAATAAGGATCTATTCATTGCTTTTGAAGACTTCACAAAAGTTTTCGCTACTGTATCTCGAATTGCTTTTTTGAAGGTTTTGTCAAAACTAAGTGTTCCAGAATAAATGCTCTACATTATCTTCTTCTTTCACGAAGGAATGAAAGTTTTTGTACTGTCAGGAAGTGGGCAATCGGACGCCTTTTTTGTCCTCATCGGCACGAAGCAAGACTTCTGTTTGCACTTTTTTCTGCTATGCTTCAAAAAGCACTCTTTAACTTAAGTGAAGGAGCCAATATTAAATTTAGAAAAGTGGAGATCTATGCTATCAATAACGTTTTAAAGCACAAAGCACAATCGAGACTTGGTTTGCAGCTGGTACGCGATCTTATCTTTGAGGTGATGCCGCTCTATTAGGACAGTCTAGAAAAACAATCTAACTATGCTTGATAAATTCTTTGAAATAGCGAGATCATTTGGACTATATCTACATAAAGAAGACTGAGCTAATGTACCAGCCAATACCAGTCAATCAAGTTCTCACAAATCCTTCCGCTTTCATTGATGGCACAGGATTAAAAACTGTTAAGGCGTTTACATATCTTGGATCAATAGATAGAAAAATGGACAGAAAATCCGATCCAGAATAGCCAAATCCTGCTCAGCATTTGGTAATCTTAAACATAGGTTATAGAATACCATAGACTTGTTTCTGATCGACATATAAAAATCGATATATACAAATCAGTTGCTTCTTTGTTTTTCTCTATGATGCTGAGACTTGAACTCTATACCGCAGGTACATAAGCCAACTAGATGCTTTTCACGTGCGCTGCCTTTGTACAATATGCAGTATAACATGGGATGACAGAGACAAGAATAGTACAATACTAAAGAAATGTAACAACATCGCAGTCAATGAAAGCCTTCTAGCAAAGATACAACTTAGGTGGACTGGTTATGTTGTGAGAATGGATGAGCATAGGCTTCCAAAAAGGTGCTATATGGATGACTACAAAACTCAAAACGTTCAGTTGGATGTCCACACTTAAGTTACAAAGACAACATGAAAGCCAAGGAAAACCAAGCATCAAACAAAAGGAGTGGCGTAAGACATGTCTCATTAACATAAAGGGTTTTGAAGACAGTTGACTGAAGCACCGTAATCAGCTTGGTCAAGCTCTGAAGCAGAGACGCCATCAAAATCCTACTTCAACAAATTTCATATGTCAGTGTGGCTTTAACACCCCCAGCTAGTATCGCACCCAAGAAATCACAAATTAAATATTTTCTTCACATTTACACAAAGCAAGCATGCATAAGGGTAAAACAATGGGAACTATCCATTGATGACCCTCATTTATCGTTCACGATAACACAACCCAACGCACACACACACACACACATATATATATATGTGTGTGTGTGTGTATTATAATAAAGACCTTTGTGAATTTGAATATATATATATATATATATATATATATATATATAGTCATCCGCAGACAGATGTTTCGCTGTATTACAGCTCATCAGTACGGTAGACATCCAACTTCTTTTTACCCAGGATTGAAATCCAATTGAATTGACGTCAGTCGGTGTCACACTCAGGAGGAGTTAGGTTTTTTATATCTTATTGCAAGATAATTGGTGGTAGGAACATCAATATATATGTTGCCGTCATTTTAGATGGCATTTCGATATAAGTATTTTGCTGTCTTTTTTGGCAGCACAGGCCCACTCGTAAAATAGGTTTCTGATAATCTTTTAAAATATATTGCTCGTAATTTTACTAAATATATTTTTGTAATTTTATTATAAGACTATAATTTTGGTAATTTTTGCGATAAAAATTATTGTTGGTATCTTTATTTTTATATTTTGTAGTGTTTTTATTGTGTTTAAACGAGTCAATAGTATCCTATATCTAGGACACTAACAGCTTTTACCACCCCCAGATCAATGTTGATCTGGGAACAACAGTAATTAACAAGTGAACCCCCGGTCCTCAGAGCCCCCAATCTTCTAATCATAAAACTTACTGTTGGATGTAGTTTACTGTCAGAGAAATTAAACTATACTATTTTCATTATTTATATTATTTACTTCTGGGTTATTGTTAATATCTTTTTTCACAGCGTTTTGGCTCTTTTGATCCCGGTCTTTATCAGGTGATTTTCGATCGAAGTAACCTTCAAAGAATTTCAACATAAACTTCTTCTTCTTTTATGAGACATGTTCTTTCAGGACGTAGGCGATTATGGCTCTCCACATCTCCCTGACTCTGGTGGCTCTTAGTACGCTTTTTCTCATGTTGCACCATGCAAACATCGTTCCGTCATCCACCTGATCAGGTCCTTCAAATATGTTATCCGCTGCTTTCCCCTGTCTAGTTTTCCCTCCATCTGACTTGTTAGTAACAGGTTCTCCAAGCCTTCCTTCTTCATTGCAAGTCCCAGGAACTTTAGTTGTCTCTTCTTGATGCTCACTATTAATTGCCTTTTAGTCTCCATCCTTTCGAAAACCTCGTCATTGCTCACATACTCCATGATATCCACAGCATCCTTTTGTAGAACCACATTTCAGCTGCTTCAAGTTTTTCCTTCATCTTTGAAGATATTGTCCAACATTCACTGCCATATTGAAGAACCGACGTCACATACCAATCCAGTACCTTCCTCTTTGTTTCTAATGTAAACACTTTATCTAATCTACGTGGTATATTGTTCTCGTTCTGCAGTCCATGCCCAGAGATATTTTGCCCCGTTCTGCTCAGTTTTTGCTCTCCTCGTTTTCACTGTGTTTAAGTATAGGAAAACTTTGTTAGAATCAAAGAAAATAGAATTGATCGTTTATTATATATCCAATCTCTTATGGGGTAGTGAATGCTGGACAATCTATTTACAGTTGAACAAAATATTAAAAAGATGAATACTATGGACAGAGTATGTGAGCAACGAGGAACACTATACACATTTCAGAATATTTCAAGACATACATAATTCGTAAAGATTATGTAACACATACTTAATATTCTGAAGGCAAGAGAATCCACGGTATAACAGCTAGTAATTATCGCGAATTGTAAGGCAAATTGTAAGGACAAAGAGTCATGGAAAAGTGTCAAAATTGATAATATATTAAAAGAAATGTTTTAGAAAGCCATGATTACCCATATTTTGAAGGGGAATAGTACATAAAATCTAAAGAATAATGCTATAATGTATACTAACATTGCTATAATTTCCATAGATGTTTTTTAACAAAATCCTCAGATAGACATTTCGAGTAAAAATCTTGTTAGAGGATGGATATATTGTTATAAAATAAAAACTTAGGATTAGCTTTCCATGCTGTCATTTCGTAATGTTTGGTCTTTGTGGCCTCTGGGAAAGAGAAACGACTAATTAGAGCTGATGGCCGACAGTTAATTCAATACTGAATATATCTGGATGACAGAGATCGAATATCGAGAAAGACAGAAATTCACACGGGATAAGCTAAAATTTACGAATAGAAACTGAATACATAGGAATATCTCACTCTCTCTCTCTCTCTCTCTCTCTCTCTCTCTCTCTCTCACACACACACACACACACTATCTATTTATCGCGCTTTTCTATTGCACATAAAAATACTCTACTATATAAACTAACCAACATCTATAAGTAAAATACGTTTAGTTAATCCGGGAACAATTTGTGTTTTAAAATACAGGCTTCTCGGTCGACAAAGAAAACGACAATTTTTATATCAATCTATAAGTTGCTTTCAAACTGTCATTTATATTCGTATAGATCATGAAAAGTGACAGCTAAAATATGAGCGATCACAATGTGTATGGATATATCTGAGTAAAATATGACTCAGATGTATCTATACACATACAAGGTACTGAATATTTTCGATAAACACGATACATGCAATGCAAAAGCTGTTCTCTATAGCAGCCATGATACACTTGAAGCAAACCATAATTCGATTCCATGAGACGTACTAACACAATTCGATAGCTCAAAGCTGGTCCCGAAATTTAAAATAAGACAAGAACATTGACTTCGTTAAAAGCATTCAAATAAGAAATGCTATCTTTATTTTATCAGATCAACCAATACTAATGCAGAAAGGCGCATTTCTATAATTTATAGACCATGCGAGGTGATTAAATTTGTGCAGATATTTATAAAACATTTTAAAATAGCCATTAAAAAAAATCTGAAATTTAAAAATAAGTCGTAAAAGTTCTTCATTTTCATGGCAACTGCTCTGATGAGATTTTTCCTGGTACGCTGTACACGTAAATTTAAGCGCGCTACTAGACTGGCCCTCTCACGAGACGGATTCGAACCATCGTCCTAAGGATAGCCACCAATTTCTTGCAACTACAGTCCTCCGCTCTGCCAACTGAGCTATCGCGAGCTAGAGGATGTGCGTTGTGGTGCAGTGGATATCGACTCGGAACGAGAAATCGGGGAGCCGAGTTCGAATTCCAGATGAATTCATTGCATTCACTTACGCGCAAATACCCTTGGGAAAGGTATTAATCCGTCTCTTCCTTCCAGTTATGGGTTAAACCGCAGAAAGCAATGGCAACCTACTGCGGGATAATCTTCTGCCCAGTCAGTCATGTCTCTTTCGAGACATGATCGCCCAAGCGAGTTTCACGTATGGCACTTAATTGACTTACTAGACTGGCGACGCGGTCTCACCCTTTAACCGTTGAAATAGTTAAATGTAAGCGTTACGTCTACTTCAACAGTTTCTTATCTCACACTTCCTGCCTTCCGTTTACTTGCTTCCCAGATAACTACAATTCCGAAAATTTAAATGTATTGTTAGATAATTTACCATGTTCTATCTTCTTGAATCCAAGTTCATCTTTTATCCTTTCTTGAATACCCTCTCATCTAACTTTTTTTCTCTCGCTGTAACCCCGTGTCCACTAGTGGCGGTTCAGCATTGTTCGGGGTGACTTTATTAAAGAGAATGACGGATAAAAAATAAATATGTAATATAAGGCTGAAAATTAAATAAAAACATGAGACAATTACTCCTGAACTAAAAAAGGTGCTTTGAAGCTGCTATAGATCTCAGTGTCCAGATTGAAGAAAGAAATGTGTCTTTGTAAAGCAAAATCATTATTAAAACGTCATATTAGCGAAGAATAGCCAAACACATAAGATGCCATGTTCGAATTCTGTCAGCATCAATTATCGCTAAATTTACAGAGAAAATTTGAACTTACATGATAAAATCTGATATCGGCTGCATAGATAAATAGATGTTCATACTTTTTGGTACAAAAATATGAAGATACGGAAATACATGAGAAATGAATGAATCATAGCGAGGAAAACATGATAGGCATTTCTGACAGGAGTTACTTTATTCTCAACTATAAATCAGCAAACTGAAATGAAGTACCCATTATAGAGCCATGAACATGTTTTTCTTCTTTCATTGTGAATGTTTCTAATTTTTGTGAATGTTTGCAAGTGGCATTTAAAAAAACGTTGATTTATTCAGGATTCACTTTTCCCTGGCTGATGCTTCGCTAACGGTTTTACTGTCACTGGTAAAAAGTGAATTTTCCTTTATTTCTTTTAGATTTTTCAGAAATAAATGTCACCCTGCATAACTGAGGTGTATAAATTTCCTAAAATCAAATTTTACAATGCATTTTTATATGCCGTACTCATGTATTTTCAGTATTTCATTTTACGTAATGTTTATCGATGCAGTTTTCGTAGATGCTGGCTACTACATAATATTTACTATATATATATATATGACGATAACAACAAAAGAAAGTTTACTACTGTAGGCCATGCTAAATATTTAAAACAAAAAATTATTAGTTAACCGGCTTCGTTCTACACACATCGGAGTCAGTTAACAGCCATACGCTTGAACGATCATTTCTTGAAAGAGACATAACTGATAACAGAATTGTAACAGGAAAAAATTATGAAAAATATGTATATATTTCATGGGTGACATAAACAAAGTAAGGGGATAATTGTTTTATTTAATGTAATTTCACTTAATGCTGCTAAAGACTCAACAAAGCATGTTAAAGCAAAAAATTTTAATGCTTCTAAAACGAAGCTACTATCAATTAACCATCATAGACAATCGTACATACCTCGCACTAGCATGAACCAGGCTTGCTTCCCAGAGAGTAAAGCACTACGCCTCCTTGGTCTCACACTTTCAGCGGACCTAAAATGGAATGACTATATCGAATCCATTGCTAAATCCGCTGCAATGAAAGTCGGTTCTCTGTGTGCAGGGCCCGGAAGCCTGACATTTCCTATATCTAACTACTCCGTCTCTTTACCTTCCCCTATGTAGCCCCATGCGCAATAGTGGCAGTGGAAGGCCTTGCTTGGGGTGAAATGATTTAAAAAAAAACACTCTTTTTGTTTACAAAGAGAGGGCCGCCTGGACCCCATAAAAATGTCTCTCCAATATTAAAATAAAACAGCGATTATGTTCTGGTCAAAATAGAGATCCAGTCCAGACTAAGATCACGAACGCAGCTCTTTTACAATTTTCAATCTCTTGTGGTACTTAGCAGTTTTGCTCCTTTGCCTAATACTAGTGCCCCCGCACCGTCCTGCCATCAATTTACACAGATAAACGGATCGCTGCATTCCATTATCTCTCTTACCCTCAATATACCGCGTGAGGGTTAAGTTTTCCAATCCCTTCTTCCTCAGTATATGTAAAAAGAAGTACAGTCGTCTTTTTCTGATTCTGGGTAGTTCTCTCTGTGTTCATTTTCTTCTTTCGTTGTAACTTACACGCTTCGTCTATGGAATTCTCGGTATTCTTATGTAGAGTCCCATTTCTACTGCCTGTAGTTTCCGCCTCATCTGTGGGGAAATTGCCCAGCCGTTATTGACATATAAAAGGATAGATAACACATAAAAGCCTAGCACTATTTTCTATCAAAATCTTTCCGTTCTCATCTTTGGAATTTTTTCTTTTACTAGTAAAATGCGTACTTCGGATCTCTGTCGCGTTTTCCATCTTCTATGAAAACACAGATATTTAAACTTTTGCTTCTGTTTGATGTTGATATCGCCATTTTTGAACTTGCATCTTTGACTTTTCTACTTGCTGATGATTATTATTATTTTATTTTATTTCATTTTATTTATTTATTTTACAGTGCGTAAAAATCAACAGCAAGTAAAAATATCAAAGTGATCTCTGTGTCGAATTTTCGATCTTGTATGAAAACAGATAGTTAAATGTTTACTTCTGTTTGATGATGCTATTGCTATTTTGAAACATGCAACTTTGACATTTCTACTTATCATTATTATTATTTTATTTATTTTTTTACAATGCGTACTTTGGATCTCTGTGTCGAATTTTCAATCTTGTATGAAAACATATTTCAATGTTTGCTTCTGTTTGATGATGCTACCGCCATTTTTGAACTTGAAACTTTGACTTTTCTACTTGCTGATGATTATTATTATTTACTTTATATATTTTATTTATTTTTACAATGCCTACTTCTGATCTCTGTGTCGTATTTTCAATCTTCTATGAAAACAGATATTTAATCTTTTTCTTCTGTTTGATGCTGATATCGTCATTTTGAAATTTGTATCTTTGATATTTCTACTTGCTGATGATAATGTTTTGAATCTTATTTATTTATTGTTTTCTTACAGTAGACGTTTTGTTCATTCTTTAGATTTCTTCTTTCGATAATAATGTTCTGTCATTTTTTCCAAGTTGGCAATCAACACAGTCTATTATATTGATAAGATTATGCCAGCACAAATAAATCTGGTAGGGTCTCTAGTTCCCTTATTCCTAAATATATCTGGGCAGAAGGCTTTCCCCAGTCTTACACTCTTTTCTATTTTTGCGTATCTACTCAAGACATTTTCTCTTATTTCTATCCTGGATAAGGTTTTAATTATTTTAACATCATTTTCAAATAGCAGTTCAAAAAGAAACTTTGTCAAATGCTTTTGTGCAATAAGTCGATATCTTTTTGCATTTTTTAATCTCTCTAATATCATTATAATAATGAATATCGCATATTTTGTTTTCATGTCTTTGATAAAGACACACTGTTCTTGTCCTGTCTCGATCCTAATTTTGCTTGGCACCCTGTACATCATAATCCGCATTCTCCGCTTGGTTATGCCACGCTTTCACTGCTTAAAACAAAAAGAATCGGTAATTTTTCGTCGCTGCTTGCAATTACATCGTTATAGAATGATAGTGTTATCAAACAAAATTGTCAAAATCGGTGCACCCAGTTGCTAGAGTTTGTCGATATTTCTTTTTTATTGTACTCATATCACTTAAGAGGCCTTCGAGATATATTTCTACTGTTAATGCCGGTTGCCCATTTATGATAAAAGATACAGTTTTGTAATGGATAATAAAAGGTCATTTTTAATTTAGATTTTACACGTATTAATATTAGTATTTACAAGCTGGGCAGATTTTAATTTTCAATAGTAGTTTTAAAAGTTTTCTATTAACTGGCGAAATGTATTGTTTCAGGATGCATCCGGTTGCAGTAAGGGATAATGTTTTGTTGTACTATATTTTTACTGTTGGCGTTCCGTATGAATAAATTTATTTGGTTATCAATGATATAGTTGAAAAGATTATTGTTAATTTTCTTGTTTTATGTGTCTGAGTCTACTAAAAATATCTTCCGGAAAGAGGAAAGTAGATGCGCCTTTTTTAAGTACTTTTTTTTCACTTATATTCTATATCTTTGTTGAAATTCACTGTTATAATTTAGGAATCATTAGGTTTTATTAGAACCTTTTAATAAGTGCGTTCTTTTGAGTAGATATTTTCATTTTTATACAAAGTTTTTTAATTACATATATTTTGCTCATTTTATTCTGGCTCTTGAACACTATTTATTCAGATTTTTCAAATATTCTTTTTCGGGGGAAACTTTACATATTTTGCTTTATCTGTTATGTCCCAATTTGCACTCTAATTTATTGTTTGTTTTTTTTCATATTTAACATTTGATTTTATTTCAAATAGCTGAAGATGTTGCTTAACCTAAGAATATTGCCATGTAAATACATCCATTTCTTGACAATCATGTGTCTTCTTCATGTTTCTCTGAGCGTTAGGTTAACATTGTTTTTTCTGTCTAGGTTTCCTTATACCTTTCTGTTATCAAAAATCTGTTCAAGTCATCAAAACTTCATTGATCTTCATTGATTTTCTGACATATATCTTTATTTTTAAATTTGATAGGTTTTCATATTTTTTTATCATTCTAAGTAACTAAGGATTGATTTCACTGCCAAAAAATACAGAAAACATTAGAGGGAAACAAGATTTTACCTCAGCCATACATAATTTCATGTGTGTGTTGAAAAACAAACAGTAAGTTGTGCGAATAAATGCAGAGACTCTTTATTATACAGAAAAGAAAATTGAGTTGAATGAACATACTAGTTGAGGATGTGTGAACAATCTCATGGTTGGAGGCTACAAAAGAAAAGTCCACGGTCCGAGTTCGAATTCCGGGCGTGTTAGTCACATTCACTTTAATAAAATACTTTTTGGATAGACGTAACTTTGCCTCTTCTCCTCCAGCTCTGGGTTACAAACAGATTGAAAACTCGTTGGTTAGCAACCAGTCTACTAGAATAGCAGTAATTAGTGAGAAAGCAGCTGCTTAACATTGGGTGGCAATCTAACTAGAAATGATAACTTGATAAAAAGACCCATTCAAGAGTTTAGCCTGAGCCAATGGTAGAAATCTGCACCTCGATTGAAAGACTCAATACAAATATGTTACTCAAACCTTTATTTATCCTCTTTGTAAAGCAACATTTAGAATTGTTGTGTTGCTCTACAGCAGTAAGTGTAACAGGAAGTACGAAACTACATTGTCATTCGGTCCAATCCCCATATATATATATATATATATATATATGAAATTAATTAAATTTTTTTATTTTATAAATTTGATAAAAACGGATATATTATAACAGACACTTCATAACAAAATAAAACAAATCATTACTGAAAAAATGAGAATATCGAAAACTGGCATCGATTAAAAAAAATAGTTAAAGCAGTTTAGTTGTTCATTTGCAAATGTCGAGGACAGAAAACAGATCGAAAGTCTAACATTACTTTTATATGAAACAAAATATAAAATTTAATGTCCAGTTATCTTTACGTCCACCGACCACTACTTCTGCCCACAGAGAGATAGCTAGTAAGACGAAATATATATTGATATTAAACCTTCAAATGATACTCAAAATTATCTTTCTCAGAACTGAGATCATGTTTATATATATATATATATATATATATATATATATATATATATATATATATATATAGGTACAGATGTCCAGTCCGTAAACGGTGAGGATAATCCAACAAGATTTACTTAATATAAAATATTATGTGTTATATCTATAATATCCGAATGAGGTATGCCAGTATATATGGATATATATATGTAATGTTTATTAAGACGTATGAAAAGAAAATATACCACCTCGTTTGGGAGTTAAGTGTACACAGACGTATATTGTCTTTATGCATAGGGGTATATAAAAAGTTGTTCGTATACTTATATAATTATGTATATATATATATATGTGTGTGTGTGTGTGTGTGTGTGTGTGTGTGTGTGTGTGTGTGTGCGGATGTGTATACATGTGTGCGTGAATCCGCTCCTCATAGATTTGCGAGTGTGTGAACACAAAAATTGTATGTGGATATGAAGAGATAAATGTAGGTATGAAGAACACATTTATGAGCATATATACGTATGGATGTGAGGATGTATGGATATATGAAAATATAGGCGTAATTCGGAAGTATGAGTAAGAAGTACTAGCATAGTTATATATATACATATATAACACTATTTATACGCGCGGAAGTCCCGTCTTTATGAAATGTATATGTGTGAGTGTACGAAAGCAAGGATCCGTATGTAGACACGAAAAAGGGTAGGTCGGTAAGTGTGTATAAGCATAAACAAAGTCACATTTGTAAGTATATGTGTGAATGTACGCAAATGTATATATGGATATAGGTCAATATAAATGGGTGGGTTAGTTTATGGGGTTACAAAAACAAACGTATGCATGTATTTAGAAGTTTCTTCAGAGGTCAAACCCTTCACGACTGGTCTGAAAACTCCCTGCCGATCTGACGCCAATGCCTAAGTCCTGATTCTCTTTTCCTTTTTCTCTTTTTTCTTCTTCTTATTTTATTTTTTATCCTTCTCTTCAGTTAAAGAAAATGCTTATTCCGGCAATTTTTTGTACCAAATGGAAGGAATATTGTGTGATCTGGTGAAATGAGATAATTAAACTCATTGAAATAAATTATAATTTATAACCAATTTAAATGACGTGTTGAGTTTTCCTTTATATTTATATATATATATTAATTTCTTAGAAATCATTTTGTTTCCTTTCCGAATATAAAAAAGTAGCAGAACTAGCCTTTAAATACCCTAGTAACAGTGAAGTAAATGTTTTTAAATCAGGAAATATGCCTGAAGTTGTAGTGAGCTTTATCCAATTCTTCACAACGAGATTAATGGCAACGATTCCAAATATAAGGGTATATATTCCGATTTCAGATGAGAGGTACATTATTTTTATTAACACTTTTTTTGCTCGCTCGGCTAGCATCAATTATACTGTAAAAAAAGAAAAAAAGCCTTATCTGCTCAAACGTATGTATATTCAAAATGTAATGCTTACGTTAAGAATACATTTATGTGACTGTTTAATGTTACTAATTTGTTATATATGCGGTCACAGTTTTGTATATATTTTCATTATTTTTCACAAATTTAAATAAGTTAATGTAATTAGAATTATACAGTTTCATGATTACCAATGTTGACCTGAACCATCCTGAGTTATCAAATTCGATATTGTAAATATTTTGAACAAAATATATTCTCATGATTTAAGATATAAATATGCGAATATCCTGAAAGTTTTACCAACTTAGGATGGTTAATAAATTATCGGAAAATTGATTTTCTTAATAGAATCTGACATACTGTAAATTTCATATTGATCTCCTATACAAAGCACTGGTTTAACTCCAGGATTTAAGAACGTCTTTACGTTTACTTCATGTACAGCTGTTGACATAATTTAAATTATTTTCTCTTGGTTTTTGTCATATAGATAGTGTGGGGTCCCTACATAAAAAGACCTGGTGCGTACTATACTTAAGTCAGGTCAACTAAATCGAATCTCCGAAGGAAAAAGAAATGATGACCGCCTTGAAGTCCTCGGGCTTGAAGACCTTTCGCTGAGAATGATGGGAATGATGGGAATTATAAAGTTACAAAGTTACTAAAGGAATTAAATTGAATTTCTTTACTTCCAGAAATAAATTTTTATGAAATATATAAATATTACAATTTTTCGAAACACAATGACGCCTGTTGAAATCTTTACATTATTTAGTACATTACACTTATGTAGCCCCCTGCACATCAGTGGCATTACAGCCTTGTTCGGGGTGATACGATTAAAAACAAAATTGATGTAATCGCTACTATCTTTGTCAATATTTAGAAACTTCACATTTTGTTCAATTTAACAAACCAAACTTTCAATGTGAATAATCTGATATCACTGGAAAATCTTTCACTACATTCCATACTTTTCAGTTCAATTATTTCTTTAATTTATTTTAATTTTCTTGGACTTCATGGTAAACAATATTTTTAAGAAAATTTTATTTTTCCTTTCTAACAGTAAATAATAATTTCTTAAGATTTCTTATTCTTGAGCATGCAACATAAAACTGGTTAGGCACAAATACTTCTTTTTGGAGCAAAATTTCAATTTTTTTATGCGTTTGGTCTTGAGATTTGCTTATGGTTCTCGTCAACATAGAGCGAACTGGAAACAGGATTTAATATTTAATAAAAATCATTTTTTAATAAAAGTGATGAAAATTTATTGTACTAAAATATGCACTCTAGTAAAACAAACTGAACTTTGTACACCTTACATTCTTGCACTATTTCCCACAATTTTGTTTCGATCAGTCAATATGTGGCTATTTTAGAATGTGACAAACGGACTGGCTATCAAAAGTCACAGAATTTTATATAAAGAGTGTATCAAAAATACATCTACAAATTTTTGGGGTGGATTCCACACAAGACAAGGACAAAAGATATATGTGCGCAAATCCTTCGTTTTTGAGTTATTAAGTTTAAAGAAAGTTTACAGTAGATGTCACCCTATAGTATGTAGACTAGGAAACATTTTTCATTCGTGTATATTTGTGGCTAGTCTGTCTTCAACGTTCAACGTGTATGTAGTGATTTAACTGAGACGTGTTCGTTTTAATAATGGCAGGATATTCTTATCGTCAACTGGCAGATATGACCTACATACGGTCATGTGAATGGTAATGAATGCGAGGCTGTATGACTGTATGTATTAAATTGCGTTTCTAGACCGAATGCAGGTGAATCATCCAACTTTTACCGCTGTTTATCGTCACATTTCTAATTGAGGAAGACCGCTCGTATACACTCCGTATCATTTGCAACGTGTGAAGAGTCTTTTGCCTTCTGATCACTTACCACGGAAAACTTTTGCCGATGGCGTATTGCACAAACTACTGATTGATTGTCTCTTCAGACTTGTTTTGTTTTTTTGTTTTTTCATAATCGTTTCACCCCAAGCAAGGCAATATATATATATATATATATATATATATGGTGATAGCCATTAGAGCTGGCGAAACAGAAGCCATACTGCTAGTCAGAGAGTAGGGTGTGCGATGAGAGATGATTAACTATTTTAACATTGACGATAGAAACGGACACTTTGCCAACAAAAGGATAACAGGCTGACAGAGCGATTATTTAGTAAATCAGGGGACTTCCTAGTGTTTTTAAAGCAGGGACTTCAGAGAAAGAATTCCGACAAGCAGGAAAACAGGAAGCAGCGAGGCAATAGTTAAAAAGTTTTAGAGGACAAGAGAAAGTTAAGGGACACATTTCTTTGGGATGATGATTGGAATACCATCACCTCCGCTTGTCTTATGATAGACAATTTACAAGCAGGATTTATATACATATTACTCAGGTGAGACTCAGTTCTAGATTTGAACCCAGGTATATGTTACTCTAGATGAATCAAGTGTAGAGTTGGAACAGAATTTAAGAGCAAAGCACGTAGCTCTGCTGGGGATGTGAGGACCTCAAATTGGTTTAAAAGAGGAGGGATCGAGGGTTTGCTAATGTTTACCATACTTTTTCAAATGTCGACAGTAGTGTTTTGAACCAAAGTTGCGAGATGCTATATGTTGCTTCATCCAGTCAGTAATCAACAGCTAAACATAGTTTAGGACATGCTTGCATTCATTACGAATAGAGACAAAAAAAAAAGTCTGTTGTTGTTTAGACATGTCGCTTTACTTAAAATCGGAAAAAATTATTCCTGTGGGCAATAGCGGCCGAGCAAACAGGAGAGAACCAAAAAGATGAAGGAGGATTAAGTCGGAATTTCTTGGCTGATATGAAGGCATCGATGCCGGCTTTTCTGCAGGATGATGCCCCTTCGGTAAGATCTTCAACTGGTAGTCTAAAGAAGTTGTTCCAAGAGACATCTCAAAGGAAATCGCGGAACAAGTCCCAATCCGCTTTTTGGTGGCAGTAACAAATTATACTGACAGGAAGTTTCTGAAAGAGACATTAACTGAAATAACAGCGTAGTCAGAGTTGCCAAGATGGCATGGTTTCTCAGGAGGAAAGCAGAGATCTAGAAGGATTACTAGGGAAGCGCATGGGAAAATCCATGACTTGCGTGAGAGGCTGAGTCATTGCAAATTTCAGGGTATAAATGCCCAAAAGATCAGTGACAGAATTTTTCAGACACTTGGCATGGTGGGCATTGAATTCACCGGACAAAAATGTACTAGTGAACGGGTGAGAAAAACTGGATGTCTATATTATCTGAAATAGTACCTAGCATAGAACATTCAGGGGTGGAAGGGGAGCTGCAGAGAAGAAAAAGATAGCTAGCTGTTTAGTAGAGACAGAGACGGAGATACATATATATGAGCTAATATTTGGAAGATATGGAATAACAATTTCCATAACGAACACTTGTAGATGGATCGGAATTCCCTTTTTTTTTAATCGTGTCACCCCAAGAAAGGCATTCCACTGCCACTATAGAGCAGGGCCTACATAGAGCGATTGGCTTTAGGAAATATCAGAAGTAGGGTGATAGACGACTTAGGATGTACATAAGGAGAGAGTTGAAGAGAGTGGGTGTGAGTTAGTTTGTTAGCAGGTGTCTATTGACTCTACATTTAAACTCCTGGAGGTTGTAGCCGTCGGGGAAGCAAGCATTCGGTAAGGAAATTCCACAGGAAATGCGAGGAAAGAAGCTGTTGGAGTAGAAATTGCGGTAACATTTCATCGGTTTCACTGTAAAAAGGTGGGACCTAGTTGCCAATCTAGTATCTCGTGCAAATTCACATCTAGAGGGCACCAGTGATTTAAGTTCGTTAGAGCAGAAGCCATGAAAGTATTTTTAGAAGAGGCACAGGGAAGTCACGTCACGCCGGTGAGAGAGATACTGCAGGCGGTCAGCCAAGTCGGTATCAATCACATTACAGATTCTTCGCTGTATTTTTTCAAGAACCCCGAGGAGAATGGCAGGGTCACTCGACCAGATGTGGCAGCAGTTACAATACAAGACACAAAATATCAGTTTACGATTAATGTGTCGGCTGGAATGTTTATATGGACTTTTGTCCTATTTTGATGTGAAGAACCAGCCCCCAAAATTTGTAAAAGTATTTTTATACACCCTGCATAGATTAAGTTACTTTTTAATTATGTGCCTGTTCAACGACCCGGCAATTAAAATTTCATAAAATACACAATCCCAAAACTTTCAAAGTGTCGGTATTATGTTGTATGAAAACTGATTAAGATCTTTCTGTTTGCTACAAAATGAAACAAGTTACATCAACCAAGAATAATACACGGTTGTTTAGTGAATTTTGTCTGTACATAAACAAGCAACTAACAAAGAGAAATTAAGAATATGTAATTTTTTTCGGAATGTGTTCATTTTCATTTATAATTTTAGTATTACCTGTCGACTACTGAAATGAAAAGGGAAAGATTGTCGAAATTGATTATTAAATCTAAACGAAAAGTTTCTACTATAAAGTCAACACAATTTAAAGTCGATTAGTTATGACATGTCTAATCCCAATGGGAATGGAATATTTATATATAACTAAGTAGACGTTTGAGATGTTACAGACAATTTATGTAACCAACACATTTCCTTAAACTCATGGTAATAAATAAGTTAAGATTATGACATTTAATTTGGTTTAACACCTACTCGTTTTACTATTTGGCAAATTATGTACGTCTAGGCGATGCTGGTCTAACTAAATTTGGAAGAATAATTTTCCAGATTATATAATATATAGATATGTGTGCGCGCGTGTGTGTGTGTGTGTGTGTGTAGATGAGAATAATTTTCAAGATTGATATATATAGAGAGAGAGACAGACAGACAGACAGACAGACAGATAGATAGATAGATAGATAGATAGATAGATAGATAGATAGATAGATAGATAGATATACGACATTAGACGTCATTAAATTCTACAGACGTATTAGTTGCAAAATCAGTGCTTCAGTTTGTTTAAATATATAATGTTTAAAGTAGATTATCAGTACATTATAAAAACATTTTCCTATAGCAGTAAAAAAAGCAAGTTCGTTGTGTAGATAAATATAAGACAAGAAATTACACTGTAAAAACCCCAGTCAGCCATCCTTCTGCTTTGTATCGAAATTAATTTTTAATACCCAGGTTAGTAGTTTTATTGTTTTAATCATTTCACACAAAGCAAGGTAATAAAATTCCTCAGACGAAATATGTTAAAATAAAAGCATAAGTAAATAAATATTTATGATAGTTGGCTAAATATATATTTGATGGTGCATTTGTTGGGCTAATGTTTACATCGGTAACTATTAAAAGAATAATTTTCAATTAATATGGTTAAACCTTTTTGGTATATAAACATTTGGTGCACTAATCAAAAATGCAGTAATCGAATTCACATTAATCGTGGGGTGCCTGTATAAAACCGTTTTAACAGCCAGCATAGTAGCATTAATATTTGACAAGTTCAGATTCCGACACAGATCAACGTGTCTAGACCGTCGACTCCAGAAGTTGATGAGAAATGCATAGAATAATATATATATATATATATATATGCGCATTTTATACAAAGTTAAACATAAGAAAGTATTATTAAGAAATATATATATACACACATAAAACATATATATATATATACATACACATATAATGTGAATTTATGAATTTTTTCGTTACATACATCTCGAAAAGCTATGTAAAGAAAATACACACACACACACACACACATATATATATGTATATATATATATATATATATATATATATAAAATTATATATTCACTTATAACATGTAAAGATGTAAAGAAATATATATATATATATATATATATATATATATATATATAGGTTTCTTTGCATCTTTAAATGTTATGAGTGAATATTTAATTTTTTCGTTACATACATCTCGAAAAGCTATGTAAAGAAACCTATATATATATATATATATATATATATATATATATATTTATATATATAAAGAAATATATATATATATATAAAGATATATATATATATATATAAAGTAAATATATATATATATATTTCTTTACATGTAATATGTGAATATTTAAATGTTTCCGTTTTATGATTTACACTCACTTGATTTAATTTCAATTTTCAATTTCAATTAAAAATTTTTTATTAACCTTAGAATATTTAAATTTTAAGTCTCATTAAAATGCAGTAACTTAAGTTTATAAGATTTAATTCCAATTAACATTGAGTGAACTTCAATTCAAATATATTAAACGGTCAGTTTGAAATATGCACCTGATGATTGCATAACGCTTAAATCTTTGAATTGTGCCATAGACATTAGATATGTAGATTTATTATTATGAATATATATATATATATATATATATATATATATATATATATATATATAGTTTCATGTGTTTGTATATATATTTTCTCTTTTCTAAACTCAAATTTTGTAAGAATTGTCCAAAGCTATTGTACTTTCGAGCTCTTTTAGCTAAACTTTAAGCCATTATCAAAAATTGATTTTGTTTTACTTGTAAATAAACATGTGGAAAACTTTGGATAATTCTGATATAACTTTAGTTCCGAAAGAAAAAAATTATACGAACAAATGAAAAATGATATAAACAAATGAATGATAATACCTTGTCTGTCATTTTTAATGAAAGTTCTATAAAAGTGAGGTCGTTGCTCAAATACACAATATATGAGTATGAATTTATGCTACTTTACATACACATAAAGACCTGTTTAAGAAATCTATATGCACGTATTCATGTATGTATGTTTCTTTTTTACATACCTCTTTATATTTGACTCTGATTCAGACTGACGAATGAAAAAAAGAAAAACTGAATAAAATAAATTGGTTTACATGTTGATTTAACTCATATTTAAAACTGTGAGAAAATAAGATACGAGAGAAAGGAAGGAAATATTCAAACCAGGAATCTGCGTAATATCTTATTTTGTTTTAATAAAAAATTGCAATAAACCAAAATGTCGAAGTTCATTTCTCTTATTTTGACATGTCTGACATTCAGAATTTACGTTAAAAAGACAACGAATTCGCTTCGTATTACACTCGAGATATTTTTAACATTTTAAAATGAAATATCTACCAATAAATCAATGTACATTGTCTGGTAATAGATCTAAACAAGCACACTCCTTTCAGAGGCTTGCTTGTCAAGAGGTCTTTAAACTGCCTAAGATAAATTTACCAATGAAGATTTTTGGCTACTTAAGCTGAAACCAACTAGAATTCATACATTCACGTTGACTTCGGAAAGTGATTTTCCACAGATTACATTTTTTTATTGTTTGTGAACTGCCATCTATACATTGGAAAGATAATAATGTACTGTACTTGTAAAACGAATATCAATTCAAGAAGTCGGAGAACCGAGTTCGAATTCCAGTCAGACGTGCTAAATTCAATTGCGTGTAAATACTCTTGGAAATATTAATATTAAATATTTTGAGGGGCCATTTTAACGAATGTTATGAAGGGTGTAATTGTGGTTCATTGAATTTATTTTATTTTCTGTTAAAGAAGGCATTGAAAAATGAGAGAATAAAATTTAAATGGAAATATATATATATATATATATATGCATTTATATATATATATGCATATGTATAAAATAATAATAAAAGGAAATAAAAATGAAAGAAAGAAAGAAAGAAAGAAAGAAAGAAAAAAGATAATAAATAAACAGATAAATAATAACTAAAAAAAGAAAAAGTGAAAGGAAGAGTCAGATTGGGCAGTGTCTAAATATTTAAGAACGTATTTATTTATATGCTTGCATGTGGTCATTAATTCCATTTTTGTTTAATATATTATGATTATTAAGGATTTTAAGATGCCAATATTTTTTAAAAGACATAATACATATATAATTCCTATTCCATGATCAGATTTGGTTTTGGCGATGATGTTCCAGGTAATAAATGGTTATTTTTGTTGTTTGAGCATATTTATTCAAGAATTATCTCTGCAACTATGCTGAGTGAACGTAAGTTACAATGTCTAATAGAGTGCACGTCATCTGCATAAATGAACCGTTTGAACAAGGGCTCTACGTTTCAATAGCTTGTGACTTTGTGATAACAATGTATTTGACCTTGTCATTCAATTCAGTCTACACAATTTGACTCGCAAGGCTTCGGTCAATCCGTAATATGTTTTCAGACCCATATTTATGATAAGCATGTTTGAATGAGTTAAGGATTATGGAAGTAAAAGTCGACACCGTACGTTACGTTCAAGTTCTGGTCTAGTCTATTGTGATCACTTTCGCATAAATACGATTGAGAAAGAAAAGAATCCATTCTAGCTATTAGTTATTAGCAAAGTAGATTGTCCTCCCTAGCATTGGATGACAATCAGTTTGAAATATGATAAATTTTGAGTCTCGAAACCGTCGAGATGGCAACGAGAAATGACGATTTCACTATTTTCCTCAATAAACCATGATACTTCACAAAAAGAAAAAGTATAGACTGAAGATCAGTAATCGCCTAAGGCCTTAAAGAACATGGCATCTAAAAGTGATATAGATTTCCGTTGAAAGATAATTACTAAAGTTATTATTGTCTTCCATATTCAAATATACGAGGGTTGGCATATGTACATAATGTGATGAATGAATTGTAGGCTAAATTACACAAAAAAGAAAATAACACCGACATTTTATTTCAACGGATATATTTATCAAAATTACACAAAAATATCTTAAAATATTAAAAATAGATTTGTTCAATAAAATTGCTGTTGACTTCAACCATGTCATCCAGACGACTTCGGAATCTCTTGTACCTCTTTTGGACGGTTTACTTATTTAAATTGCTGAATGCTGCCAAAATTATTGCCTTCAGTTTGTCATTAGTGTTACAAGGAATTTTGTTGGTCTTGCTGCGTCTCAAACATCAAGGGATTGCAGTCTTGGAATTTATGTGTCCAGATATAAGGAATGATGTCGCAGATATTGACTCAAAGCCATGTGTGTGTACTGATGCTTGTGTGGCGTGGTGCAGAGTTTGTTGCCAAACATTGGATCTTTCAGGTTGTTGGCCCCCTTGCTGAGTCTGAAGACCTCACCAACAAATCGGGTATTTTTTCTTATCAGAACGATCAAGATCAGTTTTCCAAGCTGTTGTGTCTTCGTACTCAGCAAGTAGTACAGCAGACCGTTTATCATGGTTCTCTTTTTCTTACAGTCGGTACCCAACTGACCCAGTTGTTATGAGGGAACACACATGTTCCTCAGATAATTGACTGTCCTTTTATATAAATAAGAATTAACGGGAAGTTCATAGGAGTTCTTTAGATTTCTATTGGCGTTCAGTAGAACTACTAGGCAGTTGATATTAGTCGGCAGATACCCGAATACTAAAAAGTCAGCTTTCAGTGGAAGATCACCAAGTTCCTAGCATTTTGGGTACGTTAAGTCGATTAGCAACCAACATAGCACGATTCAGTGCGAAAAACTACTCCACAACACCTACTTTATTGAGTAGTCGATAAAATGAAAATCGAACAATAAGCATGCGCAAAATTAGAAATTTAAAATGGCAACAATTTGATAATCGTACCCATTATATGCACTGATATTATCATGTTATTTTAATGGTTAGAACGTTCGCATTCTGACCATGAGGCCATGCTTGTTTTGTCAAGAAGAGTGGCTTATTGATGATAACACGCTTGGGAGACGATAACTGCGTGTGGCATCTTTGGAAAGTGTTTAAAAAAGTAGCAAAAACAGGTTGAACCAATTATTGTCAAACAAATGTAGTAGAGAGAACTATTCGAAAACTATTGATGGTAGTGCTAGCACTAATTTAGAAGTCATCGTGGTTGAGGTTTGGTTGTACTGACTTTGTACGAACTACAGAATATGATAGATTATGTGCTTACTATAATTAATGCCCACTCAGCATAGTTGCTGTATAACTTACCTGTAATCTCTGTCAGTGATGAATAAATAAAACTAGATTTAAACAGATGTTTGTAATTTGGATTAGCTCGCCGGTCTAGCAGACGGGTGCGCCCAGAAAACGAGAATAGTCACCTACATTATCACATATATTCTTGTTTGATTACTATGAAAATAAATGTATATGATTATACACCAATGTACAATTTAGAAGTGAATAAATTATTTGAAATTTAATGAGATCATCTAAGGATAGTTCAGATGTGGCACAAGACCGAAAGTTGTAGAGGCACCCATCAGGATCGAACACATTTTTCAGTCGTAATTGATTTAACGAGACAAGCTTTCTTGCTAGCTATTACACCACGTTTAAGTGGGCATCTTATCAGTTCAGAGATACAAGAGAGAAAATAAAATTTTCCAAAATAGGAAGACAATTTAAAAATAAAATGATTGGTCGTCTCAATACCTACTAATTTTCGCAACTTTTTCAGAATAATAATGGAGAGGTCAAATATCATTATAATGAATAATTCTAGATAAATTCACCGCGGGATCTGATGTTTTAAAGATGTTTCTCCACGCGTTTTTCCATTCTTTCCTTCATCTCTTCCTTTGCACTTAATATTGTAACACACATTCTTCAAATATTCTAAGATAAGTCGTCATTAATGTTTTTTTATTTATCTATTTTTTTGTCGTTTTTTTTTTTTTTTTTTGGCTTCATTAAAAGTTTTGGGTTTTTCAACACCAGACTTTTTTCCCGATATGGAATCAAGTACAAACTTTCATCTCAATAGTCGAGTCCTACGAATTCTTACGTGCTTACTTTAGAGCTTATCTTTTATTTGGGTGAGGATGTTTTCATTTTGTGCTTTATTAAAATGTTTCGACTATTTAGCAATCACCAAAATAAAATTTCTACACTAGTATATTACTTCATGGGTTTATTCTTTCTGCATTGGTTATTTAGAGTTATTCACCTCTTTTTAGTTTGGCTATTTGTTGCATTTTTCCCATTCATATTCTTTCCCTAAATTTATATCATAGGTATTACTTTGCATTTGATACTAAAATATTTTCATTTCGCATTGTACATGAAAACAAAAAACGAACGGAAATGAATTAAACTTATTTGAAAAATCTTTTCGGTGAATATACAAAATATTAACTCTGACATCGTTCGTACTATATATTGTGGCGAAATGTTAGTCGCCAAGTTGTTGTGGCCTTTTAGAGCCCGGAAGTAAGACACGGAGAAAAAGAAGATAGGTTCAAACAGAGAGTAACAGATCATATATACAAGTAAGTGTTAGTAATCAGCAAATAGAAGTGTAAATCCGAACAGTATAGTTACGCTGCGTCTTGTTTGTTTTACGATTGCCGCATAGCTGCGTTCTCGGAAGTCACTAAGGTTGGTCTATATGGAAGATGAAAAGTCCATTCCACAGTAGGGAACACAGGGCACCATAACACTATATATATTGAGAAGGTTCTTCGTGCAGACAACAAAATATTATATCAAAAGAAAGTTGATTAATGTAGGTGGACCTAGAAAAATAACCAGATATTTTAATCTAATTTATTATCTATCAAGAACGTTTGATATAAAAACAGCTGACCTGTGGTGACCAAAAGGTGTAAGGGCTTTATAAGATACACTCAAATAAGTTTTGTTCTCGGTGCTATGAAAGAATGTCAAACGAATGAGGTGTCTTGATGTTTGACCAAGAAGGTGACATCAAAGACTCCATGTGCAGAATTTGGCGTCAAAAGATGTCGCTGAGTGCACCAACACTAAAAATAGAAGTAAATTTACTAAGCTGAAATTATTTATACAGGGTGCAATTAGTAAATTGTCGCCACAATATATATTTAATTTCGCGCATGCGCGTTCTATCTTTCTGATTTTGTCGACTGCACAGTAAAGTCAGTTGGGCACTGAATGTGAGAAAATAAACACCATGGAGGAATTCACTCTGCCAGAAATTTAAAAACGTCATCGTTTACTGCTCAGTATTCGCGTCGGAATCATCAATGCCAAGATTTTAGAACTTTTGGGTATCAATCAGAAGATAGTGCAGAAGAGTTAGAAAGAGTTGGATGGCTCTAATGGTGATTACAAAGATTTTTGGAGTGATCACTGGTGCTGGCAACTTGCCGCCTCTGTTCATCTTTCCACAGTATCCCAGACTCAACACAGATGCCCATATTTAATGTTTTGACGATGTAGTTCTGCCCTGGGTCTAAAGGGTGGCTGCTGGAAGACACTTTGCGTAGGAACAGGACTCTGCATAATGCCACTCAATCGGGATGACTTTTAAACAATTTCTGCGGCCACATCTCTCCTCACGACTGGCCAACTAATTCCCCAGATATATGTGTGAGGAGCAGAGAGACAAACAAAATCCCTAGTAACACTAAAGATAAACAATAAATATAATATATGATGGCACCATTCACCAACTGAAACAAGAGATTGCCCAAAAAAGGTGAAGGAAATTCTGAAGTCATTTTGAGGCCCTGATTATTGTCAGAGTTGTGTTCATTTATGCCAAATTTAGACGAAAACTTATACATTACACTTTTGTCACCCTCGATACAAAGGAATGACAATTTAAATCAACACACAAGTTAAACGGTGAATTGTAGAAGCCCTCACACCATTGTAAATTTCTGAGGATAGATAGATAGATAGATAGATAGATAGATAGATAGATAGATAGATAGATAGATAGAATTTTATATTTTTGTAAGTTAGAAAGAAAATAAACTCTAAGAAACGGCTCAAAAGTGTAAAACTTTCTGAAATAGAATCGTAACTAACTGATACACTGAAGTCCCGAATATTAATCAGCATATAAAAATGGTTACTAAAAGAGAAATAAAGGACAAGATTGTGTACATAACTATTATATTGTTATAAGACATCCGTT
The DNA here is from genome assembly GCA_037127315.1 of Ascarosepion bandense. NCBI lineage: Eukaryota > Metazoa > Mollusca > Cephalopoda > Sepiida > Sepiidae > Ascarosepion > Ascarosepion bandense. Next base: position 1,904,954 of record JBBBDQ010000778.1, read on the forward strand.
TTGTTTATCAAAGTTTAATTCTGTATGTCCCTCTCTTCTTTAGTGTCTTCCATAGTTCGTTTGCACGTTCGTTACGCCCTAACAATACATCATAAATAATGAGCAATTCTGTTTGACCGCGTGAAAAGACGGAACTGATATATCACAGACGCAACCTGGTTTCCGTGAGAAAAAAAGAAAAAAAACGGTTGATAGATATGTTTAACGTAAGTTATCGTGAAATAGAAAAAGTTATCAATTTCAAATGTTTTTATTTGTACACCCGTACATATGAATATATTTATTAATAAGGATGCTTGCAAGACAGGCTTGTAAAAATAATTCTAACGGGTAAATCAAAAGTAGCTTCCTATTTTGAAATAAATATAATTTATTTAATAACTATAATTTTTACAAGAAATGGATATGTTTAGCATGGAGTTTTATTCAAAATTCGATATGGGCACTAGATTTCACTACCAGTTTCCTTAGCTGCCCAGTGATCGTGTCAACGGATTTCACCAGAAAGTCTTATGATATGGAAGACATAATTTCTTGTATTCGTCCTTCAAGCTATTCCAAAATCTTGGTTTAATATAATAGACTTATTCCCTTTACTAACCCCAAAGAACAATGTCACAGAGTATTCAGTCAAAACACCTGGCTGGCCACTTATACATAACATAGGTAATTACTTTTCAATCACCCTGTATATCATCAAAAATGGTCTCCTTGATTTATTTTTTTTTAATCATTTCACCCCGAGCAAGGCAGAAACGCCACTGATGTGCAGGGGGTTACATAAATGTAAAAAGATTAATTAGCAAAGAGTGAGGAGTACAAGCTAGTTAGAAAGGAACAATAGCAAGCTGAGAAAGCAGGTGCAATGACAGATACATAGGTAGAGAGAAAGGGAAGGTTATACAGGGGAGGGGAGAGAGCTAGAGTCCAGTGGTTAGTAGATGAGTATTAACTTTGCATTTAAATTTCTGGAGGTTGTAGCCGTCAGGAAAGCAAGAATACGGGAGTGAGTTCCACAGGCGGGAAGTGCGAGAGAGGAAGCTGCAGGAGTAGAATTGTCGTCTGCATTTGGCTAACCTGACTGTGAATGTGTGGGACCCAGTTGCCAGTCTGGTTGCACGGGTAAACACCTGTTGAGGAGGCATCAGTGACTTAAGCTCATCCGAGCAGAAGCCATGAAAGTATTTATAGAAGAGACAGAGGGAGGCCACCTTTCGATGATGGGAAAGTGGCTGCAGTCGAGTCGCCAGATCAGTACCTAACACATTACAGACTCTCCTTTGGAGCTTGTCAAGAACACCGAGGAGAACGGCAGGGGCACCTGACCATAAATGGCAGCAGTACTCCATGCACGGACGGATGGTTGACTTGTATACTCCATGCACGGACGGATGGTATACTAAATAATTCATAATTTCTTAAGGAAAGTATCAAATCTCAGTAAAATATACAAATTCACATGCCTGAAATTGTGTACTTGAACATGCATTGAAATAGAGAGAGGTTTTTTCCAAAATCTTGTTTTGGTATAATTGATTTGTCTAATAAAGTTATTAAAATAATTATTGTAATTATTCGAATAGCAAGAAAAACAAAAAGTTTGTTTATTAACAAAGCAAAGGACTCTCTTATCTGGAACTTAATATCTTAATAGGCGAAGAATCAAGACAGAGTCAATTTTGATAACTTTAATGGCCTTTCTAACATTTCTCATACAATTATTGTCATCATAGCTATGCACAAATATTTTTTCAGATGTCTGCAATTTGAAGTTCAAACAAAAAAGAAAATTCAAGTGTTTTTCTGCATTTAATTTTTTATTGCAGCAAGATAAAATCAAAGTAAATAAAAGATATAATGACTCAATTGCTTCCATTTGCACAAATTTCAAAACACTGCTTTTATGTATTTTATAAAGAAATATAAGAACCTGAAATGTCAAATATTATCATATTTTCTGAAAGAACAAACAATTTTTTTTCAAAATATCTCACAGGTTTGCAGAGAATGTCAACATTGGAATGAGATACTTACCTACAGTCCCTGTTATTCGGTTTGGGCGTAATCCTTTGGCTTGTTCCACAGTGGCACTGATGCGATTCTCCCAAGGTTGGAATAGGATCGTTGTCTGTAAACATCCAAGATCCTGCAACGATATAGAAATTGAAAATATGATTTTAGCCTGTAAGAAAATAATAAGCTAAAGCTATTCCGCATAAAATGCAAAGAACGTTTTCTCTCTCTCATCATGTACGCACATATCCACATATCCAGACATCACACATATAACATATCCATATCACACATATCTACATTCAAAAGTATTCTGAATTCTTGTAAGATCCTGCAAACAAAGAGACTTTATAAGAAAAGATTTCGTGCTATGAGGAATTTCGCTGTTGCGTTTGAGAATTAAGATGAATAGGACCATTAATTTAGAAACAGAGAAGCTAGTACCGAAATGTCAGGTGATATTGATCCTCCTCTAAGCCAGAGAATTCTGGACAATGTACACTGGGGTGAAGTCGGGATTTGAGGTAACAGAAATATGGTTCAACAGAAGGATGCTGATAATCCCAAGGACTGAACATATGAGTAATGAGGAAGTGTGAGAGAAAACGGAACAATTATACTTAGATCCAGAAAGAAACAATTAAAATAAAACTTAATGGGTAAAGTGAGAATAGAGAATTCGACACACACAGGACACATTAAAGGTAAAACAGATGGAATATTCAGAATAACATACAGAATATTCTGAGAATGTTTACATAATTTATATCCAGAAAAGGAAAGAAAATTATAAGAACTCAAGAAAAAATATAGGATACACTTAACCGTAGAATCTTATCATTCATTTTTAATGAAACTTGTGTAACAGAGAGATTTGCTGCACAAATACACACACACGCGCACACACACGCGCGCGCACGCACACACACACACGCGCGCGCACGCACACACACACACACGCATATACATATATATATATGTGCGTATGTGTATATTTATATATATTCCCCGGTCTGAAAGAAGCAGATTGTAATAAAAGTGAATTCTGGCTTTATAACCGTTTAATTATGTGTTGAGTTTTCCATCTTAATTCATCATATTGCTCTAGAGAACATCCACTGAGCTCTCCATTTTTACTTAATATTTTATATTAATTATATAAAATCTTTTGGATTATCCTCTCCATTTTCTCTCTCTCTCTCTCTCTCTATCTATCTCTCTCTTATACACACACATACACATACACACACATAAACACACACACAAACACACACACACACATATATAATATAAATATATATATATATGCGAGTGAATACAGAACGAAGAAAGAATCATTACAACGTCAAAAACATTAATTAATTCAAACTTTTGAAATCTTTGAGCGATTTACAATAACGATTTATTAAAGTTATGATTAATCGCCTGAAGGTAAGAAAAGTTTGGGTCAAATTCTTAGGTTGCAGTAATAACAGATTTCCAAATGCAATATATAGTTTTTTTCTAAACATATACTGTTAAATGTAAAAGACAATGAATGTCTACTATGTTTAATCATGAGTCGTTCTAAACATAACAGACATTTATTGTCTCTTATATTTAACAGTATATGTTTAGAAAATTATTGACTGCCTCGATACACTATATATATATATATATATATAAAAGTAAATTAAAAAAAAATAAAAGTAAATTAAAAGATAATACTGCGGCCCCTAGTAATAATAACGTTAATAAACATAAGTGTAATTGTAGAACTAAAAAGGACTGCCCGATTAGAGGTAATTGCAATCAGACAAGCGTAGTTTATAAAGTTAAAGTTTATGTTAACGAAAATGACAAAAGCCCAAAGACATACATAGGATCAACACATGATAATTTTAAAAGTAGGTTATATAACCATAAAACTTCTTTCAAAAACGAGAAATATAAGCATAGCACAGCATTATCTACCTATGTATGGGAAATAAAAGCCAAAATTAAAAAGGATCCCATTCTGAAATGGGAAATAATAAAAAAGTGCCCTAACGATAATAAAAACAATAAATTTTGTAGGGTATGTGACGAGGAGAAGCTAGCAATAGCTAAATTTGAACCTGCCAACAAACTTATTAACGCTAGAACAGAAATATTAAATAAGTGTAGAATGCACAAAATGAAGTTTCTTGCTTAGACTATCGGACGTTTATGTGACCCCCCCCCCCCAATTTTTTTTTTCTTCCTCAATCAACCCCTTCCCCCAAATGGGTTAGTCTTAATAGGTGTCTATTTATTTGATTAGTCCTTGGTCTGCCTTTGCCCTGACGAGCCGTTGTGCGAAACCGCGGTAGGTCTTGGCGATCTTGCGATTTTTTTCGTGTATATATATATATATATATATATATATATATATAGCGTAGCCAGATGCACTCCAACTACCAACTAGATGAAAACATCCTAAAAAAACTCATAAATACTAATATTTCTCCGACAGACTCTAACAAAAGAATTAAGTTTATTATATATTACACTAAACCCAATACATCTAATTCATTTGTCCGCAACGACTCTTCCCCCACCGTTAGTGATTTGCAAAAAAGCAATGTAGTATATAAATTCATATTTCCATTTAGAGAATGTATCTCTAACAACCTCAATAATATCTACATTGGCCACACCACAAATTCGCTCTCACGGCGTCTGACGTTGCACTTAAATGAAAATTCAAATATATTCCGTCATTTTGAACAACACGGTTATCAACGCTCACTTCTGAGAAAAACGCTTGTTGATAACACGTACATACCCAAACAAGAAAATAACAAACAGAAACTAAAAATCCTCGAGGCACTCTGCATTAAACAATTTAAACCTGGTTTGAATACAATCAATTTCGATATTTCCAATAACGTACTCAAATGTCTGTAATCAGATCAGGGACCATAACACCACTATTTTGTCACTGTCTTCGGCCATCCGCCACGGTAGGGATGGACTTATATTTTCAATTCAATTCTCTTTATTGTTAATAGCTTAAATGTTCTATGTTTACTGTGTGTTAATATTTACTCTTTGATAATGGTTTATGTGAGCCGAAAGCTTAGACCCGATAAAAGATTCAACAAATACTGTGATTTTTTGTTGTCTTTCAACGACATCACCATCAAGTATATCAGACGGTATGAACGGATCCTACACAAAATTAATAGACAAAACTTGTCTATATTATTCAATGAAACCTGCATTAATATATATATATATATATGTATATATATATATATATATATATATATATATATATATATATATATATATAGCACACTTGGTATACAATCCAGGTAAACTCTAGAGAACTCAATGTTAAATTCATTTATTTAATTTAACAGAGTAGTATAATTTATAAAAGATTTTAGATTATTACAATGGGTAATACATATTTCACCGTTTCAGGATGTTATTATCGCGGCTCGTCAAACCCAAATATATATATATATATATATATATATATATATATATATATATAATTAGTTTTAGGCCATAATTAGACCAGTACAAATTTGTTTTAAAAGTGTTGCCTACATTTATATTGTAGAGCTGAAAATCTGAATCAGTCAAAAGCGAAAGCATGTGCAACCGTTAAAGTGAACGTGAACGTGACCGCAACAGAAATGATGAGACAAATAATGTGCGTTTGTGCGTTGTTTTGTTTTGTTTTCTACATGTATGTACACATATGCAACCATATACTATATTAGATATATTTAGTTAGATAGATTAACTTTTTAGAAATAATTTGAAACTGTTGACTTTTCATGGAGTTCATATTTCTGATATCTGTAATGTAAATATATAAGAGTTTCTTTTTTTTTTCTTCACAAACAGAAACTCGCCATAGAGAGAGGCTGGAGAGGCGAGCCCAGTGTACATCATGTTTATAAAATATCTGAAACCCACATCACAATTTAACACAAGCCTTGTAATTTGGGAGATGTTGTGCAGATTGTGACCGCCAGTCTGAGCGTACTGATGTTGTTCAAACTGTAAATATCATTCCAAATTATGAGCTTGAATGTATAGCTAAGTTACGCTCGGCAATTTTTTTATTCATGTGCTGTGTCCCTTCAAGACGTATGCGACCATGGACTTCCATTTGGCTCTGTCTCTTGTCGCTCTAAATATTTTTCTCTTGATATCTCTTTTAAGCCCAATTTGCTGTCCCTGGTCTTTCATTTCTTCCCGTTTGCATCCTTTCCAACACCTAATCGTTGCACATATGCTCCGTCTATCGTATCATCAGCATCCTTCTGTATGACGACATTTCAGCTGCCTCTTCTTCTTCTTCTTCTTCTTCTTCTATGTGCCCTGTCCCTTCAGGACGTAGGCGATCATGGATCTCCACGTCTCCCTATCCCTTGTGGCTCTTAGTATGTTTGCTCCTGTTGCTCCTGGCAACCCCCGTTCCGTCATCCACCTGATCAGACCCTGCAAATATTTTATCCGCTGCCTTTCTCTGTCTCTCCTTCCTTCTAGCTGTCCAGTCAGTATCAGGTTCTCCAGGCTCTCCTTCCTCATTGCATGTCCCAGGAACTTCAGTTGTCTCTTCCTGATGCTCAGCATCAATTTCCTTAGATCGTCCAACTTCCCCATAAAGCACGGATGGTTTCTTGAATATTGAAGAAAATACAAATATGACAGATCAGTTGTCTGCTTTAAATGAATTTATTGTTTTATTAATAAATTTATTTCAATCCACTTTTTTTTAATATTTTCATTCCAAAGAATTTTCCTGTTCCTTCAAAAGATGGCGGTTTGTCATTTTCTTAAAACCAACTACAAATTTTGTGATATCAAATTTTTGTTCAAATATTTAAATATATTCAAATTAAGAAAATCAGCCGATAACGCTACCATAGTTTCAACCTTTCGGTATTCTCAGGCGTCATATATTAGCTGATTACCCAAGGCACTGACATAAATTTTGGTGAGTTTGTGGGATCGGTTAAGACATGCTAAGATAAGTTTTGACATGCTAATACGAGCATTGTACTTAGTCATCTCGTAAGCGGAGGCTGAGTAATATTTGACAGGTGGCCCGACCGTCTGCACGCGGGTTCCCAACATAAAAAATCCGACCTTGTGTCACAACTCGTTCCAGTGAGTTTCATTCGGATTTATACGAACCCAAAATGTATTTTCTAATGTGTATAGATCCGAATAATATATCAAACCCTTCATTTAGCAACTTTTCCTGTTCTGGAAAAATACAGTAGCCAAAGTTTCCTCTTAGCACACACTGCAGACATCACCACCATTTTATGGTCTGGTCTGTTTTAATATAATCCAGGTTAGATAAGGACCTTTGCCATTTTTTCTTTTATTTTAATTTACAGACTAGTATATATATATATATATATATATATATATATATATATATATATATATATATATGATGTGTATGTATGCTTAATGTATATCTATATGTGCAAGTAATTGAATTCAAAGGTAAATTGAGAATCTAATGCAAGATAAAATTTATGAAGTTTGATAAACAAAAACATATAATATAACTGCAGCTATATAAAAGCTCCCCCAAACGGTAAACTATTACTCAAGGTTTTAATTACATTGTCACAAAAGAAATCTATCAGAAAAAAAAACATCTATTTACATTCACGCTTCGATAAGGGAATAGTGTATCCTTGTTTCATATTGCTTTCACATTTTAATTAACTTCGAAAACAGCTGCCACACAACGTAGTGACGGAACAAAAGTCACAATAAGAAAAAGAAAAGTCTTGAACCTTACTCACGTCGACAACACGAGAATAAAAAAAAACAAAGACTATATGAAGCTGTCTTTTATTTCTAAAGGAACGTAATACTTATTTTTTATTGTATATTTTTCTTGTGCTATATATGGAGGAAGAGCTACACTATAATATAAGTACTGCTTATACCAGCTTATATATATATATATATATATATATATATATATTCCATGCTTAAATGAGTTATTTCGCTACCCTGGTTTCTCCCATGATTGCTGTCTTCAAGCGATTTTTGATAACTGATTTTACCGGCTACAAAAGCGTGCTTAAAAACAAAAACGGTAAGGGCAAAATCAGTTATTAAAAATTGCTTGAAGACAGCAATCGTGGGAGAAACCAGGGTAGCGAAATAACTCATTTAAGCATGGAATATATATATATATATATATATATATATATATATATAAAATATACTTAAATTTTCTCTCTCTCATTCTAGGCAAGGTTTAAGGCGTAGAGACTCCGACTGACACCAAGTGTATCGAGTAAATGCCTACACACTGATGAGCATTAATACAGCGAAACAGAATTGTATGTGGATGACATATATAAGTATATTCTTCTTTTGTAAGCGAGTTATTACGCGACCTTGGTTGTCTACCAGGTTGTGTTTTCAGGTGATTTGCAATAACTGATTTTACCGTTATTTTTTAAGAACTCCCACGCAACGATGATTTTTTTTTTGAACGCTGACGTAAAACGCAATTTTTAAAATTAGAAGAAATTATAAATTTTCATCCATGGTTGTATTAACCTAATATTTATTTTATGGTATGGTTACATTTAGACATAATGTTTATTCTTTCATTCACTAATTCATTTTTTTTTTTTTTTTTGGTCGGGGAGAATAACATAATACCTAAATCTTCTTCCTGGCACAATCTACATACATTACCACCGTTGTTAGGCTTGCCTTTTTTCCTTATACTCCACTTTATGTCCTAATCTTTTCCATATTTTAATTTCAATTTCCACAACGTGGCTAGCCAATTTTGTACAATTTTTAAAACTTTTCTATTTTAAATGTAAACTTATGATTGAAACAGCTGGTCTTGAAAGTGTCTTTGGTTGATCACAAATATGTTTTGTTTTTGGCCATTTGCTTTATAAATGACTTCTTTTGTATTACAAAGACCTTTAAGTGGGCCTTTATTTTTGTCCCTGCAGTTATATTCTTTATTAATGAACTTGTTTTGTACAATGATATTTGAATTTCTGGCGTTTTGTTTTTTTATGAAATTTTCTAAATTACTAAGACAGCTATTGAAAATTTTGTTTAGTTCTGACCGTTTTGGAAAGTGTATTTCGACCAGTTTAAAAAAATATTTGTCCTATTTTGGTTTTTACTTCTGAGTTAAATAGTCGGTTTAACCAGATAATGCTTCGTTTTCTATTGTGTTACATATATATATATATATATATATATATATATATATATATATATATATATATATAACGATAGAAAACCAAATACGCTCTCACACCCTGATTGAGCATACTGGAAGAATGGTAGAATATGAAAATCAGTAGCTACCCTGGCATGTACGCATCGTTCATTCGGCAATGAATTAGAACACTCTCAGCTATTGGGCGTGTATAATGATATTATACACGCTAAAAAGTCTGCCTCCTTTTATCGAGCGCCCATAGCCCAGACAGAGGTAGAATCGCCGGGTGACGCCAATTCGGCCGGTTTTCAATCTTGGGTTAAAAAGCAATCGGAGTATAACCAGGCTTACGGCCTATCACGTTGAATACACCGGTTCTCGCTTGATCACCGAAGTTAAGCAACGTTGAGCCTGGTCAGTACTTAGATAGGTGACCGCTTGGGAATACCAGGTGCTTTAATCGTTTAGTGATGGATGTGCGTTGTGGTGCAGTGGATATCGACTTGGAAATAGAAATCGGTGAGCCGGGTTCGAATTCCAGTTGAATATCCTGCATTCACTTAAGCACTGGTACCCTTGGGAAAGGTATTAATCCGTCCCTTCCCTCCAGTTATGAGTTAAATAACAAGAGTAGGACTTGGGGACCCTACCCTTAAAAACAAATTCCAATGAATCTTGATACTCGAAAAGAAGAAGTATTACAAAACATATAAAAACAACAATAAATTTTTGAAAGAAAAAGGTATTACCCAGCAATATATAAATAAAATGTAGTTGGCAATAAATGATCCGCCGACGTAGATATGCCATAAAAACTATATATATATATATATATATATATATATATATATATATATATAATTATTAAGGCAGCAAAGTCTCTTCTCTGCAGTTTTTTAACCAAATTCATAGCAATTATAGTAAGGATAAATCTTCACTTTGAAGCATCGTCCAAAAATACGAAAATCTTGTCGACGTAATCAAAAAATTAAATTAATTATCTATTGTACTAAATTTAAAACAGCTGACCTCATCATCAAAAACAAAAATTTACCCTCGAGATCCAAACTACAACAAATCAATACTATCACGTGTCCCTTGAAGCACATCGTTCTTAACCCTAATTAGGTAAATAATTACATCGGCCGTAACACTACGAAACTGACTCGAAGACTCACGCTCACAAAGATCTACCAAACCTTATCCGGAACATACTTGTCGACAACACAAATATCACTGCATCATCCGCATGCAAAAGATGACTAAAACATAATGGAGGCCTTAATAATAAAATCGAAAAACCCAATACTCAATAACATCAACTACGAACACGCTCACAACATGCTTACCGTGTTCGGTACATAAGACATACCACTACTCGATATTATACATAATACCACATGCATTCTGTTACAAGTAAAATAACATTCATCCTTGTAAATGGCTAAATGTATAGCCGAAAGCGCTAGAATAAACAAACCATTTAGACCAATCTTTATATAATTTATGTCCTAAAAAATAGTAAGATAATATGAAAAATTACATAAAATTTAACCATTATACCTTGTCTGTCAGTTTTAATGAGACATTTATATGTACATATATATGCGTGTATGTGTGTGTAAGTGCGTGTGTGTGTGTGTACGTGCGTTTGTTGTTGAATAAGGTGAGGTTGTAGCGAGAGCGAGATGTTTTATATACACTAACTCTCTCACAGCAAGCTGTCTCTGCTAATTTGATTTGTATAAAATATTTGTGCTTTTGACCAGAACTTTCCTTAAGGGATCTTGTAAATCATAAATAGCTTGAGAAAAATTTGGGTTCTTTTATCTGATATGTTTCAGGTAAGGCGGCTACTCAAGAATGTCACTTGAATTGCTGCATTTTCAAGAACACTGCCTTTCCATTTTAAATGTCCCATACTCTTCCCGTAAAATTTGGTGATCACTACTAAAAGCTGAAATATTTCCATTTCTTCTTCACTTCAAGAAATAAAATGACGATACTAAAATTTGTTGTTTACATGCAGCAAACCTTTTGAAGTCAAAGACAGATTAGATTGCATTCCCGTCGGTTGAAATTTATATCTTTTTCTAAAAAACATTTTAAACTCTAGAAATCCAATCACTTTTAAATTTCCTGATATTGACAGGCGTTTCCTTCTGAATCTTTGGTTTTCGCTATTGTGGAAATGTAACAGTTTATGTTATTATTTTCTCTTCCAGTTAGATGTGCTGCCCATAATTATTACCAGAGTAAGAAGATTTAATACAAAAATATTTCTTGTATGTTATCGCATCAGACAGTTTCTTTACTATTTAATGACTGATTAAGCTGATATTCAGGGAATTAGACTGTCAAAATCCAGAGTAACCCTACTTGACAGTATTTATGGGAGTTTCCTCTTCGGTTTTCATTTTACAGTTTAAAAATAACTTCTAAATTATACTATTTTTTTCTTAGTTAGACATTTTACGTGTTGTTGTCAGAAGTTTTCAAAATTCGCGTCTTTTACTTCTTGATTGAAGAACTCTGTTTGGAATTTATTCGTGGTTTCTAATATTAAACCTGCAAGAGTGTTAATTTATAAATCATGTTTTATATGAAAGTAATTTTGTTTGAGCGTCATGACAAGTCATTGAATTATTTGGATATCTTTTTTTATAGATTATAGAATGATGTTCTTTTGTAGGTGGAACGTGGACTATTAACATAGGAGTGAACTTTGTGCAATTTATTATCCTTTTCCAAGAATTATATTTAAAGACTCGACCTATAGATTTATCCCTATTAACCCATACACAGATAACTACATTATCATTGTGCTATAACTCTTCGTGACAGTTTCTTTACTTTATTTTAGAATTAGTGTGAATTGCCATCGACACTCATGGATTGTTAATTGTATGTTCGCGGTTCTCTTTTATATGATACACATGAAAGATTAATCTGTATCTCACGAAAAAGAAAATGAATTGTTTCATATAATTTGTTACTCTTTCTATTGACACGAACACAATGTCGTTGTAATGGAGTGATCAATGAGAAACCATTGCAAACTCATGATGACTGCTGAGACTTCAACATTCATAAAGATCAATTGTCTTTATATATATATATATATATATATATATATATATATATATATATATACTAACTGCCATAATTATTAGGCAAACAGGGTTTTAAAAAATAATGCATTTCATACTATTATTTTAGTATTTATTGCTAAGTGAATAACTGTAAATGAAAACGGAATGGTTATTTTGTTATTACTGCACAATAACATGGGCATCAAATGAATTTATAAGTATTAATAATGACCTTTATTGCAGTTTCATCAATGAAAGAATGATTAAAATTTAGGGTGATTCAGACGATTTCATCTTTGCTTTCTTGCTCTTTAAAATTTGCAAATTAAAAAGAACCATTCTATTTACATTTAGAATGATCCACTTGGCAATAAATGCTAAAAAATAGTATGAAATACATCATTTCTTTTTTTTCTTTTAAAAATTTGAGCTGGCTTAATAATTATGGCCGGTAGTGTATATATATATATATATATATATATATATATATATATATATGCAAATTAATTGAAACAAAAAAAAATGACTTCTTAGATCTTTCACTTTGCAAACTTTTCCCGATCACGTATGCATCGACATTTAGTGTTGTTTTTTCTCTTCCGACCGCGTTTTCCTTTACGCTTTGGACTGATGGATCCAGTTTTCTTTCTTCGCTTTGATGACACGACTGACAGTTGAAAGGCTGGCAGCAAGATAATCCACGATCTCGCTGTAAGTGTGTTCGTGAAGCGTTACAATATTCGTACACTTCCTTAGAGTAACGTCCATCGCAGACAGTGGCCGTAGAAAAATAAATCGACAGTCGAGGCAATAGTCATTGAGCGTGATTAAAATCTGATGCAACCAAGATTGAGGCATGAGTTTCAAGGCTAAACAAGACTTCATCATGCACCTCGAAAATAGATTCATATTAATCTTCACCACTGACAATGATCATATTCGAGGATAAAACATAAATCTATTACACCCTGTCACTCCAGTTGGTCTAAAACTAAACGTATAGTGAAAGAAAGAAAACTAAACCAGTTTGCACAACGGTAGGTATATATATATATATATATATATATATATATATATATATATATATATATATATAAAGACATGGCGCTGAACGTTAATTTATCAGGAAAAGACAGTTAAAAGAGAAGTGACCTGCCACTAAAAGCGAAAGGATCGCAGAAAACTGTCTGCAGCAGCCGTTTGACACTCGAATGTGAGAGAAAGGGGAGTTTATACAAATGTAAAATTAACCCTGTATACTCCTAATGCTTAAAATCAGATATATTTTAAGAAAGACATGCACAAAAATACTTTCACAGACGAACGTGTATATATATATATATATATATATATATATAAATTTGTTTGTTATTTAAAATTAATATAGTTTGCATTACGACACGGAAATTTTTATTCCGAGATTTTTACCTCGTCATCAGGCAATCATTGCTGACAAAATAATTCATATATATATATATATATATATATATATATATATATATGGTTATGTATTATATATATTATATATATTATATGTCTGTGGAGTAGTGTGTTTGTTTTATGTTCTGAATAAGGTAATCACATTGTTACGTGGTCATAGTTGATATGTTTGCATGTTGTTTTTTTTCTTTTTTATTAATAATTCTTCCATTATTTTTATCTTCTATTGGATGTAGATGATGCTATAATAGATGTTTTGTCAAAAAGTTAGTTACGGATAGGTTTCGGTTGGTCTTCATGTATGTTTAAATTAGAACGAATTGTGTTCTGTTTTGTCACATGAAACGTGAGTCTTCGCGTCAATTTTCTTTCATTTTTGCCCTGGTTTACGTGCTCAGATTTTCCAGTTCAGTTCTATGCGCCACTAAGCTAAAACCTATAGATTAGTTATTTTTAAATGGTGAAATTCAGATTTCATATAAAAATAATATTTGTAATTTCTGTACGTTTACAAAAACATTATCAGTACTTAAAATAACTAAATAAATCCAGCACAATCTGACATTTTTTAATAATATTTTTCCTGATCAGTGAACCACGAACGAAAGTGTTCCTGTGACGATCACTAACAAAAAACTGGGATCAACGACGGTTACTTAGCTTAATTGGGGACCACCCCCTCACCCAAGGCTTATGCAATCATTTTAACGGCTGCTCATTAACTACAAACCTACCCAGTGCTTTCCAAAGTTTCTGATAAGTCATGTAAACACCAGAGAAACTTTCGTATTTTGAAAGTTTTCGGATTTGGGAATTACTCAACCTATATAAGTCAATATTCTGAGATGGAGTGTATTTGTAGCAGAGACAAAATGAATAGAAAAAGGGAAAAACTACTTAGCCGACACGTTTTATTCACTGAGGGACTTTATCAGGGCAATGTAAAATATATTCTGATGTACGTGCTTATATATACAAAGGCAAGAATTTCATTGGTTTATCAAGGTTTTTAAATTAGAGAATGTTCATAAACATTCATCAGATAGCTGAGAGATCAGCAAAAGATGAGAGCAAAATGTGTTCTAATTCAATGGCTGAAGAGAAGTGAAATAAGCAAAGAATTTGTCACAATTTTTGTCATTCGTTTGTTATGATATGAGAAGAACTTTTTTTATATTTAAATATATTTTTGCCTTGGGAAAGTAGTTATTCTTTCACATAAGGCGAGATTGGGAAAAACCTCGGCGTAGATAGATATTTTGATGTTTTATGGCAGCACTCTCAAAACATTTATTTCTGAGTAAATTACTTTCTTCTTTGATAAGTGTGCCATATTATAGATGAAATTTTGGTTGGGTTTATTTCTGCATATGTTTGTGCAGTTGTTAAATTCTTATTTATGAGGTTCCTTTTTGGTTCATAGACACTTCTTTTTTATTTCTGCATGTTTTTCCTGTGCATTGTGAAAAACTGGTTTA
This sequence comes from Ascarosepion bandense, assembly GCA_037127315.1. Classification (NCBI taxonomy): domain Eukaryota; kingdom Metazoa; phylum Mollusca; class Cephalopoda; order Sepiida; family Sepiidae; genus Ascarosepion; species Ascarosepion bandense. Next base: position 1,920,172 of record JBBBDQ010000778.1, read on the forward strand.
GCAATTTATTTTATATATTAATTAATTAAATATCTAATGATTAAGAAGCGGCACAATTTTTAAATTCTTATGCTATGTCTCATCTTTCCCCCACCCGAAGAACATCCACGCCTCTGTATATAAAAACAGCACAATATATCCTACATTGCTATAAATAAAAATAAGAAGAAAAGCAGTAATTAGCCGAATTTATCAAGGTAATGTAAGATTTGTTATGCTGCACGTAATAAAAGCGAGTATGTCATTGGCTTATCAAGGTTTTTAAGTTTGAGAACGTACGTGAATGTGCGGTAACTTGTCTGTCATTTCAACGAAACTTTAGGTTTATTCGGATGAGTTCATCTTGTAAAATTTTGCAAAAATCTAAATTTATTTATAAATGGAACTTTGTCTCTGTGTGTGTGTGTGTGTGTGTGTGTGTGTGTGTGTGTGTGTGTGTGTGTGTGTGTGTCCGTTCCCTATAGACTCCAAAACGGCAGAACCGATTTTCTTGAAAATTTACACAGTTGTACTATAAGCGTCTGCGAGCGTTCTTAGCTAAGTTTTGTGTTAAGGTACCCCCAATAAATATCGAAAATCGATAATCGAAAAAATCGGGTTATAGAAGAAGGGGAAATAAAGGTTTGGAATCATTCTCTGTTTATATTTGGTTCGTTGTTGTCGTGGGGGTTGGTTGGGGTTATTGGTAATTAAGTGAATGTCTCGTTTTGATCGTTAGACTTTTGAGGAATTTGGTGTGTAAGTGTGAAATTGTTGATAAATGGTATTATCTGTTGGAATGTATGTTTTATCTTTTTATCTCTTTTGGTTAGGATTTCTAAGATGGCGCTGTTGAGTGGTCATTTTTATGGTCGGCTATCATTTAATTGGTTGATGTCTGCTGTTAGTGGACCTAATTCATGTATTTACTTTGATCCTGTGTCTAGGTTTTCATAGACGTGATAGGACTGGGGTGTTTTTTTTCTCTCCTCATTCTCTACTCACGCGGATATATATATATATATATATATATATATATATATATATATATATATATATATAAGACAAGATGTGTGTGTGTGTGTCTGTTTATCTGTCTGTATGTCCTTTATACAAATCCACAATTTTTATCCGATTCTCACAAATATTCTTTTGGCTGAGTCTGAGCTCCAGGACCATGGATTAGTTTGAAAGCTTTCATTACACCCGAGCAACGCCGGGCTATACTGCTAGTAATAAAATAAAAGAACCATTCTATTTTCATTTAGAATTATCCACTTGGATAAATACTAAATATAGTATGAAATAAATAATTTCCTTAAAAAACGTGGGTAGCCAAATAATTCTAACCGGTAGTCTCTCTGTCTCTCTGTCTCTGTCTCTCTCTCTCTCTCTCTCTATATATATATATATATATATATTGGTATGTGAATAGTTGTACGGGTGGCTAATTTCTTTTGATTGTATTGTTTTTTGTATATATAACAAAATATTAAATTGCACTAAGCCCTATATAAATAAGAATAAAACCAGGACACGAGAGCAGCATGAAAAATAAGCCCTGAGGAGTGAAGACATCATAATGATGCCTTTACGAAACTTTGAAGTCGGCATGATTCTACTCAGTTAAATGATTAATATTATCAATATTATTAACGCTTTATCTCTGTCTCGATATCAAGCACTACAACAAAAAACCTGCCTCTCAAAATACCTTTTTTATCAGTATAAACACACAAAAAATATTAATCTTGGCACTAAGCATCATCACAACTATATATATATATATATATATATAGAGAGAGAGAGAGAGAGAGAGCGAGAGGGAGGGAGAGAGACTCCGACTGACACCAAATCGGTCGAGTTTCGATCCCGGCCAGAAGCAAGTGGATATGTCTAGCCACACTGATGAGCTATGATACAGCGAAACGGGCTTGTATGTGGATGACTAATATATTATGCTCTCATTACGATTGAGCTCTCTGGAGAAGAAAATTTGAAAAACAGTTTCCACTTCGGCTATAATGCGTGACTCTTCAGAAATGAATTGAGTTCTCTCGGTGATTGGCGTCTGTATACACTGCTTACATACAAGACGTTAAAATGTCCCTTCTCTGATCTCATGCGCCGATGGCTTAGGGAGTAGAGACTCCGACTGACACCAAATCGGTCGAGTTTTCGATCCCGGCCAGAAGCAAGTCGATATGTCTAGCCACACTGATAAACTGTGATACAGCGAAACGGGCTTGTATGTGGATGACTGATATATATATATATATATTAATCGTGTCACCCCAAGCAAGGCATCCCACTGCTACTATAGTGCAGGGGTTTACATAGAGGGATAGCGTATGGGAAATGTCATTATATATATATATATATATATATATATATATGCCCACATAAACATATACATGTATATATAGAAAGAGAGAGAGAGAGATAAAGAAACACAATCAATGGTCGATAAAAATGTTCGATAGAGCGTAAGGGATAAAAGGTTTTAAAGAGCCACGATCACTCTAAAGAGACACGGCACATAGAAGCAAAAATAAGTCCGAATGTTCTGTGAATATGCGGGCGACAGCTACTTTGAGGAATTAATTATATGTACAAATAAATAATTTTTTTTCAGGAGCAAAATCCTGATGATTTCACAGAAATTAATTAACAAACATAATTGGATGCACATTAGCTCACAGCAAATATTATATTCACAAGTTTCCTTCTTTCAAAATTCTACAAATCATTTGAGAATATGTCGTTAACAGCGGTCCATTTCATTACAATTTTGTTAATTTTTTTTTTCAACCTATTCATTTTAAATTATTTTTATTGCTATCGAAGAGGAAATATATAACGGAAAAATATATCCACGAAGATGACATATTGAAAAATAAATCATATCTATTCAGTTGAGTAATAACTAATTTCCTTTTTGGGGCAACTAACTGTAATGACGAATGCATTGCCCTCACTATTAATCATTCTTGTCAGTTGAGAATAAATAAGTTTTTGTCCGGTAGAGGAAGAATTCACAAAGAATTTAAAAAAAGATTTCGCACTAATGAAGAGAATAAGAGGGTATTTATGTCAGAAAACTTTACGGGGAATCAGAAGTTGTAATAGCACCATGGAGACATTTACATAAGTAAATAGTGCTACGGTAAAAGATTTATAACTAACCGGCAGGTATGAAATTGTTTTGAAAAGAATTCTTAAATGTTTTTGGAATATGGTGATTTTATATGTATGGCTTAGACGTGGCGCAAGCCCGAAAGTTTGGAGCGCCCAGTGAGAATCAAACTCACGACTCAGTCGTAATCGTTCTAGAGAGAAAATCTTGCGAACCATTTTACAACGTTGAAGTGCACTAAAAATTATCCTCTAAGCATACCTCAGACGTGGCACAAGGCCAAGACTATAGGATACTCAGTAATTACCGAACTCACAACTCAGTCTTAACTGTTCTAGCGAGACAAGTTTGTTTATCATTACACATCGTCAAAGTGCACTAAAAATGATTTTATAAGCATAGCTTAGATGTGACACAAGGCTGAAAATATGGGTCCTCCAGCGACTCATAATTGATCAAGTGAGTCAAGTTTGCTAACCATTACACAACGTGAAAGTGCCCTAATTATTTAGTAAGTGTACTTTAAATGGGACACAAGGCTAAAAATATAGGGTACCCAGAGAAAATCGAACTCACAATTCAGTCGTAATTGTTCTAGCAAGACAAAGTTGCTAATTATTACACTACGACAGATTCCCTAGAAATGATTTTCTGAGCGTAGCGCAAGGTGGAATGTATGAGGCAGCCAGCGCGGACCGAATTCCCTAGTCAGTTATAATTGTTCTTGTGAAAAAAAGCTTTCTAACCATTGCTCCAATTAATTTCTAAGAGCAGCATAGATGTGGCACAAGGCTGACAGTATGGGGCATAGAGCGAGAATCGAACTCGTAATTGTTTTATCTTGCTAATCATTACATCACGACGAGATGCCCTAGAGTATTATTTTTAAGCGTAGCTTATATGTGGCACAAGGCTGCATGTATGGAGCGCCCAGCGAGGATGAAACTCACTACTCTGTCGGAATTGTTCTAGCAAGATAAGCTTGCCAACCACGTAGAAATGGCCCTAAACGTCAGAGTCAAAACACGGCTGAATCAAAACAAAAAGTTATAGGCATCACAATCTAAAATATCCAAAAATAGGAGAGAATTAAGAAAGAGAGGTATACTACTCGTCATAATTGTTAGGCCAAACCAATGTTTTAAAAATGATGTATTTCATACTATCTTTTAGTATTTATTGCCAAGTGAATAATTGTAAATGAAAATAGTAAGGTTCTTTTGTTAATACTGCACAATAACATCTGCATCAAATGAATTTATGAATATTTAATGATTAATTATATTGCAGTTTCATTAATTAAAGAATGAAGAAAATTTAAGGCGATTGGGACTAGTTTATGCTTACTTGCCTTTTAAGATTTTGCAAAGTAATAATAACAAAAGAACCATTCTATTTTCATTCATGATTATCCACTTGGCAATACTAATAAAAATAGTATGAAATACATAATTTCTTTAAAAAAAAACTTGGGTGGCTTACTAATTATGGCCGGCAGTGTACGGTATTTTGATTTCTCACGCTCTTGGCGAAAAAGCTAAACATTTATTCAAAAATATGTCTTCGTTTCACAACAGAGTAATAATCCTTTATTTAAATATATCATGTGATAATAGATGGGTTATATAGGAACATTTTCACTTCAAATGGCTGTGATTTGACAAGGATAAATATACCCAACTCATCCTAAAGCTAAGAAATAAAATTATATATGTGTATGTCATGGGATCGTTGGAATATTATTCAAATTGTTTTCCTAAAACGCAAGATGTCTACGTACAGCCGCACACACAAAGTGTAACGTAGAAAAATAAATGAAAATATTTTGGATTTTTTAATTTTTACTTTCTTCATTCGCAGCAAAACGCGTTGATGAAGAAATTTTTTTCTAATTTGAACCACATTTTAGAAATCATTAAAAGTTTTTTTAACATGAAAACATATGCAGTTTTACTAAAAAATACAACAAACAGCTGCTTGATAAAAGACAACAAGTCACTGAGGAAAACGAGGTTCCTTTGAAATGTTCATAAGCTGACCAAGATATAAATGTAGTTGGACACACCAGTTGGTAGAATAAACGCATACCAGTATAGCAGAATGCAATAGCAGGACGACCATCTATTGAAATTTAATACACTTGTATGTCTTTTTATTCTAACAACTTGTGTGTTCACTTACTTTTATATCATGTCAACTTCCAAAGAAAGCCTGTCTACTAGAGTAGATAGTTAATTCTAGTTGCAGACGTCTGCTCGGGCACATTTATATTTATTCAACACCCACAGAAGCCAACGTTAGTTTTTACTGAAATTAGTTCTAGGAGAGAAAAGTCTGAACAAGACTTAAGCCCTTGGTCACAACGACTAGCAGCTTCGTGCTAATACAACCATCGGCGGCTCCAAAAGAGTACTGCTCACAACCCGTGGTATGGTTTTGTATCGCTAAATTATTCTTATCAAAAACATTCTTACAATCTAAGTATATTTTCTGCAAAGAGTTGATAAGCCGCAGAAACGGAATCAATCAATCAATTTATATTTTGGAAAAAGAAATTTGAGAAACGGAAATAAAATTTATTCATGACTCTATAAATATAGCAAAGAATGACTCATCTATACAACGCATAGATTTTAAATCTCTTCGTGGTCCATGTGACATATTTTCCCTTTAGGAAAAAGAAAGTGACGAAGCAAATAAGAAATCATTAAAATATGCCCGCGATCGATTGAAATACGTTTCTACTTTGTTATTTGTTTCTTTGATGAGAAAAAGATTATTCAAAACGATTTCATCTTAATAGTTAACATGAGGGAGTGGAGAGATTTGTGGGTTGGTAAATCGATTCAATCAAATAGCATGATCAAACATTTGATGAGAAGACTAAATAGGAAAAAAATTTAGGGGAACGTCGACATTATAATGAATTCGTAATTACAGTTCTAGCAAATACTGATGCAATATTTGTCGGATATCGACTCCTATTAAACTACCGTTACATTTGAATCAATGTTTAGAATTATAGCCTCTGTGTATTATAGAGAATATAGGAGAAAAGGATAAGATTTTAAGATGGAATTAAGACACTTGCCTTAGAGTTCGTTTTCTGATATGTGAGTAGCAAGCAATCCCATCACGCGTTTTCATAATCAAAATCAAAAATATTATTTATTTAATTAACTATTTCCTACATCCGGAAAAAAGCTTCGAAAAGTAAAAGATAGAGATAATCTATCTGGTGTCCTTGCTATATATTTCGAGATCCTTGACAAAATCCGAAGAAAAGTTTTAGTCAATACCTCTATCTCGATTTCAGACACCTTCCTTACGTCATTATGTGGTTTCTCTCTGTATTTTCGATAGATATGTTCATGGTCGGTCCAATTAGCTTCAATTTCTGGTACCTCTAACGCGTGGATTTAAGTCTAATCCTTGATTGACAATTAAGTCTCACTGTTTTACTATTGAAATAGCTAGATGTTACCATAAGTTCTATTTTAATAGATTCTTTTCTCACATTTCTTGCTTGTGGAAGTATATTCTGGTTTCGTACTTATAAAAATGCAATACCAATCGCCATTTTCTTTTGTTTTGTGTTATTTTTTTCATTGACTTTTTGTCGTTTCACTTCTCTATTGTCTTCTCATTTTCTCTCATTATCAATTATCACTTGATGTTTATGATCACAAAATACTCACACTATTATATAAACAAAATTATACTAATTATACAATCAACAAAACAAATATAATACAATATAAAATTTAAAAGAAATTTAAAACAATTTTTAAAAATTAAAAAAAAAATTAATTTAAAAGTAAACCTTATTATTCTATTTAAATTTAGTGGTTTAAACTTAATTAAGTTTAAAAATAAATTTACATATTACTAGTAATATGTAAATTTACATATTACTAGTAATAAATTTAATATGAGTATTTTGTGATCACAACCGATTAACTATTATCTCTTAAATATATTTTTAATTTTTAGACTCCAATTTCTTTTACCGTTAACTAATATTGTCTATTTAATCTTTTTTAATTTATTCCTATTTTAAATTTATTCTATCATCTTTTATTATTTATTCCTATTTTAAAGTTATATATTTTTTATTTTTTATAATTTATTTTTATTATTTTAAATTTATTCTGTCATCTTTTCTTTCTAATTTAAATTTATTCCTCTGCTCCGTTTTTCTTTTTTTCTTCTTCTCTTTTCGTTTACGCTTCAAGACAATTAACCTTTCTTTTTAACACTCTTTCTCTCTCTCTCTCTTTCTCCCTCACTCTCTCTTTTTCACCTAACCAACTTTCATTACGTTTCAAGTCTATGGATCTACAACCTAAATATTAGACGAATGTATCTTCGAACTTTTGTTGACATTGGCCGCTACGCGTGTCATCTGATTATATGTTGCGTGTATCTATGATTGTGTATGAATATGTGTATGTGTTCGCCAAACTGATGTATTTTTCTTAAATGTTCTCTTTTAAGGGAACGACCGTTATTTTTATTCGCTTTTTTAGGTTTTTGTGAATCTCATTCGTGTAAACTCCTTTGTTAAATAAAGACGGAAGCTGACGATGGTTCGCCTGAAATAGCCCCATACTCCCGATTCACCATGAAATAACGTGTATGTCTTATAATATATATATATATATATATATATATATATATATATATATATATAATAAAATAAATTTCGAAGTTAAAAATCGTTGTCTGATCATTTCTACATGAAATCTCTATTCAAAATAAAATAAGATATTACCGGTAGAAGTTCAAAAATTTAGGTCACAGAAAAACCTAGATTGGTGGGATTTAATATGTAGATAGCAATCAATGTCTATTTTAGATTTTGAACAACATTACTTTTAGATTAAGTTGTAAGTGAAAAATTGAAAAAGTTGGCTTTGTCTAGCTCTGAAAAGGGGAAGGATCACTTTTTAGCATTAAAATATTAATATTAATTTGAATCGGGTTTTTTGGATTTACCTTCCTGCTTTTTCTTTTGGATTAAAGTTAAATATATATATATATATATATATATATATATATATATGTGTGTGTGTGTGTGTGTGTGTGTGTGTGTGTGTGTGTGTTCCCTTACTCCTATAAAAAGAAGAAACGTAGGCATGCTGAAAAAACTAAAAAATAAATAACTAAATCTTTCTTGTACGTTTTTAATGAAAGATGTTTGGAAGAAAGGTGGTTGTCACAATATACATTAATTAAATTACATGACACGGAAGACAGTAAGGAACATAACACCAGAACATTCCGGAAAATTTGTGTAACGACAACTAACAATATCCAAAGAGAAGATGCTGCTTCTTAAAACATGGCGATTATCCAAAATACAATGAGCACAACAGAACACATCATCTTAACGTAACCAACTCAACCATCAGCACAGCATTACTAAAAGAAAATCTCTGCAATGTATGCAATGGAAAGATTGTATTAATCAATTCCTAAAGTTGTCTAATCACGAACTCACCGACAACCAAATAGAATTATTGGATATCGGTCTAAATTGACAACACGTCAAAAAGAAAAGGTAAATCAAAATACATTACCAATTAAAGTAACAGTTGACAACGGAAAAATAATTAAGGTGCATCCAAATCTGAGAGATGACGTATAACCGAAACGTCTGCAAAACCGTTCTCCATAAAATGAGGCAGTTATCCCTCCACGAACTCAAATCAGCTACAAAAGAGTTATCTCATAACTCGAATATCATCATCAGCTGCGCTGCCAACACCAGAAAGTATGTAGTTTATAACCGACAAAATACAATGAAACAATTACAATCTTTTCTAGATGTCAATAAAATGATTTAACTTGACCCTATGTTGCGTATTGGTTACAATTGTAAAATTTCTCTAAGTTTTGTTGTATATTGGTTACAATTGGTGTAACCAATATGCAATTTTCTTTAACCCTTTGTTGCATATTGCTTACAATTTTTAATCAACATACAACAAAAGGTTAAAGAAAAACTCACACAAAACTCACGCAAAAAGTGCCACGTCTTAGTTGAAAAAACTATCAGCATAATCAATGACTGCTTGTACAAACACCCGTGTTCCCTCTTCCATAAGTTCGACTAGCAACACTCCGGAAACTACTGTTCGCCTGTACCACGAAATCCCCATTTAATGATCATAATGGCAACACCTAATAAATCACTCAATAAATCCAGGGCCTAACAAATAAAACAATTTTCAGGCAAAATTCGACTTTATTCATCAATATAATCTTCTAGAGTGATACACTGATTCCAACGCTTCTCTAACTATTCGATGCCTTTTTTGTAGAACGATTTGCCTTTGACCTCAAAATACGCCTCAGTTTTCGATATCACTTATTCATTGGAGTCAAATGTTTTCCCATCGAGCCTTCTTTTGATGTCTGCAAACAACCAGTAGTCCCTGGAGACCGGATTGGTGTAATAGGGTGGATGCGGAAGCAATTCGATATGCAATTCATGTAGTTTTTCCATCGTTGCAATCAACTTGTGACAGGGTATGTTGTCTTGGTGAAAGGTCACTTTTTCTTCTTCATTTATGGCCGTTTTTTTGCACCACTAATGCTATATAATATTCAATAATGATGGTTCTTTCTTTCCCGAGGTAATCGATGAACAAGATATCCTGTGAATTCCAAAATACTGAAGCTAAATTCTTGCTTACTGGTGTTTGCGTTTTTTGGTCGACTTGGACGGTTTTCACCTGCTGCTGTCCACTCAGCTGACTGCCGATTTAACTCCGGAGTGTAGTGGCAGATTCATATTTCATACATTGTCACATATTTATGAAAAATCTCATCTTGTTGCGTAGAAACATTTACAAACAATGCTCTGACTCGTCGACGCTTTGTTGTTTTTGATCGAATTTGGGCGACCTGAGCGTACAGCGTGTTTCTGTAGCATACCACCTCTTAACCGTTGTTTCCGACGGAACAGAATCCGAAGAAGACTTATCAAGTGATTTGAACAGAATCTTCCCCATCAGAAAGCAATACTTTATCAATACACAAAATTCAGATTTTTCCACTGTTTTGAAAATTTGCAACAGTAACACTTAAAAAATAACTGTTATTTTGTAAACTAATAATCCGATTGATTCCAAATTTTGTCATATGCTATTTGAAGGTTAGTACTTTATAAAAATCATATGGATTTTTTATTAGTGTTACCATTTATATGTGAGGCCCGGGACGATATTTTTGCTTTGATAAAGTATAAGGACGACATTATAAATCGAAAACAACTTAAGAAAGACTCAACACTGATATTTATATATGAACACATAGTTAATTACAAAATTCTATATTCTGAGGTTGCTAGAGGAAAAAATTCCAAAGTATTTACTACTTTCTCGGTTGAAAGAACTTATCAGCACGAACTGTAACCTTCTAACCATGCCAATGACCGGAAAGATATAAAATAGTAGTGTTAACAAACTTCTTAATTTGAGCATATCGAAATTCTATTTCCCAGATAATATTCTTGAGCGAACTAAATACTTAAAACAGACGTTTGTAAAGAATAATTTCTCCAATTACATTTGTAATAAACAAATAAAACTATTCTTACAAAAATACATAACACCAGTAATAAAAATACTACACAACAAACATAAGCATATTTAACTGTAACCAGATGCACAATAATTATAAACAGGACAAATTCGCAATCATGAATCATTAAACACAATATTTCTGATGTAATTACATTAAAATGGAAAACAGGAAATCTTGATGTTACTAATCAAAATATTCTAATCAAATCTAAATCAGTGATGACCAATAATGTGTATCAATTTCACTGCCCAAGTAAAGAACGCGTACCTTGACACGAATCAATTATCTATATTCGACATTCTACCACCACCTTGAGAAGACACCTAACGTGTTACTTACTCATCAGACGAAGGTACGATAAAAACTTCTTTCAACCAATACATGATTCACAAGAATCCTCAAGAAAAATTATGGTCGAAAACAATATAATTTAATATAAATCCCATTATCAGAAACCTCTCTTTATTAGAGATACCCTGTATATCAAACAGTTCTGTTCTATCAATTTCACATTATTTAGCAGTAGAAAATACTGTTAAAAGTCTTTTGAAAATAGAAAGTTGTTCACGAGAATTCCAACCGGGCATCACAGGTGCAGGCTTGGAATGAACGCAAATAAACAGCACAAAAATAACGTACAATGTATCAGTCAAAGCAAGAAGAAAAAAATAACAACACGAGAGACAAGACAGACTTAAAATTGGTATATAAGAAGCCGAAAGCGATCGGAACTATAAAAATTATGAAAATTATTTGTACTTTCTTTCTCCTAGAAAACAAAAAACAGAAACAGAAACCAAAGGATGATGGAAAACCCTGTTGGGCGTATTTTGAATAAGATGCCTGAAAGAAAGGCTGATGCCCTAATATATATATATATATATATATATATATACATAAGTAAAACATATCAAGTGAGCCAGACGAACCTACCTAGGTTTCACCTCAACGGATCGTCAGGAAAAGCTCTACCTAAGTATTGAGCCCTTTTTGTTAGTTTATTTCCCGTATCGGGTTTTTTTTCTTTTTCGTGCTGCCCCGGTCCGAACCTTTTTGACTAATGTTCTTGTACTTAGCTCTTTCTTTTTTAAAACCGTTTTTTTCCCTTCTTCGTAGATTCGTGGACAGTTTTTGACACTAGTATAGTTATAATATATAATATATATATTGGATTATGATTCTTAATTTTTTTCTCCAATATTTAATAATAATGGTCGGTTACTCGTTTCTAAATAATCTTTGTTGCAGACGCCTGCTCAGTCTCATTTTTAGAGGGTCTCATACTTGGATTCATTTTTTACGAATCTTAAATATAACTTGAAGAAATATCTCTTCAATTATTCTCTTAATTCATAAATTAAGCATTGTCGTTATATACACACACACACACACACACACACACACACACACACACATATATATATATATATATATATATATATATACATATATATGTATATATATATAAATGAGGTAATAAAAACATTCGAATTTTAATTTCGTTGGATGGTCATTTCAGCGAGAAATTTCATGCTTCTTCGGCAACGGTCGAAAAATTCTTTATTAATTCAAATATGTTACGAAAGGGGTGGGATTCAAATTATTTTTTAATTTGTCAGCGTGACGTAAGAAAGAGGAAAAGTGAACACAGCGATCGATGACTTGATATCAGAAAACTTTACAATATGTCTGTAAGAATCAAGAGTTAAAAAGTTCAAATACATTTGTGTCACAGGGATGGATGTGTTGGGGGGAAAGGAAAGGAAAAAAGGATAAAAGGGGAAGACCGTGGAAGTTCACGGAGAAATAAGAATTTTCTTAGTAACCAAGTAAACTACTGACGACGATATTGATGGGGGAAAGAAGTGGGGAAAAGAAAGAAAGGAATAGAAAGAACAGATACATTATATGTTATATAATTATTAGACTGTTAAAAATTTAACTAAAATGTTTGCTTTAAATAAATAATAAAAGGAAAATGGTATAGACATTTCTGGATATACAAATATAAATGATACGTTTTAAATTCTAACGTAGATCTCAATAAAATTATATTTTTATTCTTATAAACACACACACACACACACACACACACACACATATATATATATATATATATATATATATATATATATATATATATATATATAATTTACTGTTGGACTAATATTTGTTGCTATGATAATCCAGGAAAAGGCCTTAAGTATAAAAGGGCCAAAGTTCTAGAAATAAATGGGAAAAAATTCATAGATGATGCATTTGGTATATTCTGTTTGCTTCTTATATGTTTTTGCGCCTGCAGGCGGTGTAATATGGTTAATTGTCACGTCTTCACCTATTTAAAAGTTTCCGTTTGAATTTTTAGGCTCTCTATTATTAAATACATTTCTTATCTCTTTCATGTAATTATTATTGTTACTATTATAATTATTATTTCTACTACTAATAATAATATTATTATTAGAGGTACTTTTTTCAAAACCTTTTTTCTAATAATTTTTATGTTTTGTTTTAGCTAATTTCCTGTTCATCTGAAAACAACAATCGTAATGAGTAAGATTTCTAAATAACCATAGAACATTTTGGTTTTTAGTTTAGTCAAGCACTAATTAGCGTCAGCTTGTTAGAATCAACGAAAAGCATGCTTAACTTTTATTCCGTTTCAATCGTCCATTAAAGAGTGTTGAATTTCTGCGTAGATTTCTATGGTAACTGTTTTGATGAGATTTCGTCTTGTGTATCCTGACATTACAAATTTAAGTGTAGTACTAGATCGGAGGTTGAAATTGAAAAACGTTGCCATGAATACAATTCCACCAATTTCTTTTCTAACGCTTCTCGCTTGTGGAACTCTATTCCGGCTGGTTGCTTTCCAATCAACTTTCATTTCCACATTTAAATAGAATATCAGTCGTCGTTATCTGTCTTTCAAATACTAATTCTTTTATTTTTCTCATTATTTACTAATGATTTTCTTACATTCTTTAAATGCAATTATTTTCTTTTGTCTTATTAATTCTTATTGGTTTATTGTCCTTTCTTCTCAGCAGTATATTTTCTTCATATTCTTTAACGCTCTGCAACCATACACATCTTTGTGACTTTATCGCCATTCTTGTAGTAAAATGATTAAAAGTTTTATGGAAAGAGACTTGAGGCAAAGAAATGTAGTACTACAAAAGGATGATGAGAAAACAAATGATTAAACATATGTACAGCGAGGAAATCTCAACGCAAAATGGAAAACGTTAACGCTTAAAATTAGAATGAGAGACACTTGAAACATCGAGAGCATGGTTAGGAAAGTAGGTTTGGATAATTTGACACTCACAGTACATGCTGAAGGCAAGAGGTGTAGCGAAAAGCAGCGGGTAAACTACTTAACAATGATTAACAGAATAGAGACCGTGACTAGTGGTGAAAACACAAAACTTACCAACAGCTACTGAGGACAGGAAGTTACAGAGAGCCATTTTACAAAGAAGAAGAAGCACATTGATTTTTTACAGTGAATTTATTACTGAAACGTTGATGTCATGATTGATAGTTTTCCATAATTATTTACCTTAATAAAGTTTTCTTTCTCTAGGCTCAGCAATCAAATATGGACAGAGAACATGGCATTTCATAATTTTTGATTTAATATATTCGTAGATGAATTTTTAATTTCAGTATATTTATAGATGAATATTGTCATTACAGTTATAAGTAGTATTTTCCTAGCTATCCTTATTTTTACAATTCTGTACCATGTATTTTACATTTGTCCTGAGGTAAAGATTTTTTAGAATGTTAAAGAGCAATTGAAACAGTCAGTCACTCAAGTGTCATACCTGATACACGCTTGGGCGATCATGTCTCGAAAGAGAGATGACTGAATGGGCAGAAGATTATCCTGCACTCGGTTGGCATTACTTTCTGACTTGTTACCAGCCATTTTGGCATTTAAATTCCTGGAGATTGTAGCCGTCAGGAAAGCAAGAACATGGAGGCGAGTTCCACAGGCGGGAAGTGCGAGAAAAGAAGTTGCAGGAATAGAATTGTCGTCTGCATTTGGTTGATCTAATACTGAATGGGTGAGACCCAGTTGCCAGTCTAGTTGCACGAGTAAACACCTGTTGCAGAGGCACAAGTGACTTAAGTTCGTTGAAGCAGAAGCCATGAAAGTATTTATAGAACAGACAAAGGGAAGCCACATTCCGTCAGTGAGGAAGTGGCTGAAGTCGAGCCGCCAAGTCGGTACCTATCACATTACTGATTCTCTTTTGGAGCCTGTCAAGAACACTGAAATGAACAGCAGGGGCACGTGACCATATATGGCAGCAGTACTCCATGCACGGACAAATGGTTGATTTAAATATAAGCAAGATGGATTCAGGCGGGAAAAACATACTGGCCCGACACAGTGACGCAACGTTCCTAGCAGTAGATTTAGCTATTGAATCAATGTAGTGGTTCCACTTGAGATCGGAAGAGAAGGTAAAACCGAGGAGGCGCAGTGTATTACTCTCGGGAGACTCGCTTGGTCCATGCTTATGGGAGGCAGGAGTAGTTGTAGCAGACAATTAATAGACTACTCGATATCTGATCTATATTAATTGGGTCGCCATGGAGAAGGAGTATGATAGTTAAGACATCACTGATTATGTGTGCCAGAGAATCAGAGTGATGTATTTCATGAAACTGTTATCCTTGTTTTGTCTTTTATTCTGTTACTTAAATAGATACTTATCCTACAAACAAATGAATCAATTGAAAGCAAAATCTAATATCAGAATATATAATAAGAGTTTTTTGAATTTATTTATGATTTATTTACAACGTGTACCTCAAATTCTGATACAAGGTCACAAGTATGTTGTACCAATAGAGAAATGGATTGATGAGCAATAGTGTACACATTTGATGATTGTTACACAATATGGAGTAGCCTATCTATTTTAGGCTTACGGCCTATTACGTTTAATACACTGGTTCTTGCTCGATCACCAAAGTTAAGCAACGTTGATCCTGGTCAATAGTTAGATGGGTGACCGCTTGGGAATACCAGGTGCTGTAAGCGTATAGTGACAGATGTTCGTTGTGGTGCAGAGGATATCGGCCCGAAAAGAGAAATCGGTGAGCCGAGTTCGAATTCCAGTTGAATACCCTGCATTCACTTAAGCACTGGTTCTCTTGGGGAAGGTATTAATCCGTCCCTTCCCTACAATTATGGGTTAAATAACAAGGGTAGGACTTGGGGACCCTGCCCTTAAAAACAAATCCCAATGAAACTTGATACTCGAAAAGAAAAATGTATTACTAGACACAAAACGTATATAAAAAAAACAACAATAAATTGTTGAAAGGAAAAGGTATTATCAGCAATAAAATAATTAAAGTTTAGTTGGCAATAAATGACCCGCCGAGGTTGATTTGCCATAAAAACCAACCAACCTATCTATTTTATTTCTCCTACTATTTATCGCCATTTTCAAAGTATTAAACAGCATACTAACTAGAATGGAACTTGTGCATAGCCTGGTTTGAAGAGGTAATTCCAAGGGTATACTATATTTGGGGCAGAAAGTCAAGCTCTCTCCATATTTTCCTCACGCGTTCGAATCTTTCCATTACAACAGCGATGTCTGTTATATAAAGTAGTCCTAGATTTTAAATAGTTTATTTTAATTCTAACCATAATAGAATTCTGGTTTGGCTGAAAAAAAGGGCAACTCTCAAAGGTAACCAACTTAGATTGGAAATAAAACAAATGTGTAGAATCATTTCAAATATTAAATAAAGTTTATCCTTTCTATTTAATATTTTCCACTGGTACAATGATTCTTAAGTAATCTTTAATTTAAGTGGCGTATGATATGCTGTATTCGGTAACAAGGCCACTGATCGAGAGATTGGAGGTTTTGAAGAGCGCGGAACCAACTGTTAATCGCGGTTGTTCTTGTTTACCCTGACCCAGATTGATACCATCTCTGGCAAAATGTGAACACCCTAACAAAAGCAAAACACTATGAAAGTATAGAAATACATATTTATAGCAAAATCACCAGCAGAAATATTTATAGCAAAATTACCAACGATACATTTTATCTGTAGTTGAAGGCATGTAGTTGTGTTTCAAATATTTAGATTTTGGCATTAAACAACTAACATGAAATAAATCTTTCATGACATTAGCCCATATAATACCCTAAATAAAAAAATAAATCAGAATATATATATAACTTCAATAAAACTACAAAGTAAGATACACACATTATCTCGTAACTATGTCTACGCCAACATGTATATGCACAATAACTGAATTTACAATTCACCATGAATTGTGAAAGCAGAACGACATATCACATTTCTATTACTTCAAAGCTCCCAAGAAAATTTTATTTCTGCATTAATTGATCCATAACGGAGTTGATATTCCGTTAAACAAACAAAACAAAAAACAACTTAGAGCGGCGGAAAATAATTTGACAAATTCTTTGCTTCACTTAAACGACGTAAAATATGCTTTTGTTTAATATCTTGAAGCTTTTTTTCTGTTGTAAATATCATTGCGACCAATGATCATTAGTTATTCTGTAGTATCGAGTGGGTTTGAGGAAAGTATTTTTTAGTTGAGGCGTCGGATCGGCTATCCGAGATTCGGAAAGAGTTGATTGGGCAACCTGTTTCAGACAGCTGGGCTGCGTATGTTAGAATCGAATAAATCAACAGCGGGATATACACTCTTAACAACGTTATTCATTTGTGAATCCTGCAATTCGAGAACAGTCTCTTGTTTCAGCATTTTATGCTGCGTTGTCCTTTATTTACCTGTAATCTATTCAGAGAAGAGCAGTTTATTTTATGCAGTTTAAGTGAAGGATTACCTGTTTACCTGATTCGTATGATTGTTTTCAAAACGAAATTACTGGATATTATATTGTAAAGAGGAGCATTTGATATATTTGTTTCGTATTGTTGATCTTCGAAAGCATGAGAAGCCGTTAAATTTAAAAGGCATGCAAAATGAATTAGGTTGAATTCCGGTTTGGGTTTATATAACTTTCACACATCATGTAACTTTCATGTTACTTGGAAGGCAGGAACATAATTTTCCTTGTCTTTGTGTTATTTCTGATTGTTTTAGTAGCTTAAGATTTAATATTCTCTAAATGGTTTCTACTCTTAAAATTCATAATCTCTTTCTAATTATTTTTAACATGCGACTCACTTTTATTTTACGTTCGAATTGTCCCCTGTTTCTCAGTGCCTTCAGGTCTGTCTTTCTCTTCCTATTTTTCATCCCTGTCTATATATATCTACGTTTTTCTTTCAGTTTTTAGCCTGTCAACTTCTTTTTCTTATTTGCGATTACTTTTTTTTTCTTCCCATCCATCTTGTTCTGCTTCTTTTTCTTTCTCTATGTTCCATTTTATTTTTTACCATCTTTCCTCTTTATATTTTGTTCACTGTTTCCACATTGAATACGTTACTTCCTTCCTGTATGGTAATGCTCACTTTTTTACCCTCATTAAGATTTCCGCCATCAATTTCCATTTATTTTAATGCGACCATCTGTTTCTCTATTTCAAAACTCTCCCACCTAGATGAATCGACCCAACATGCACCGACAGCACTCACGCCTGCGCACAATGAATTATGGGACAGCTGTCGTTTGAGTCACGTGAGAGTTGCATGCTGTGATCGGGTTAAAGGATTACAGGCATGTGATTAGGTTGTCCGATTTTCCACCATCCACGTTCGGATCGCGTGAACGGTAGATTAATAATTTCTTTCAATTTTTTTTTCTAAATCGACACCGATTTTACTGATTCTACAGTAAGTGGTTGGACCCTTTTTTCATATTTAAAAGAGATTTAATATTATTCGTCACCATATTAATCTTTATTATTTGTCATCATATTAATCTTTATAATGTTTCATTATCAGAGGTAACGACCACAACAATGAAAAACATAACAAGAAAAACTCCAACAATTGTGAAGAAAAATGCAATTCTTACATACAGTTCCTTCAGAACGTACGTGGTCCTGATTCTCTACAACTTGCTTTTTTTGCTGCTTTTTTTTAACTAATGTTCGTCTGTTAAAACGCTCAAGAGTCATTCAGGGTAGTAGATTTCCGAAAGGAATGTGATATAAACGGAAGACGAGATAATAGAAGCTGTAAATTAGAAAAATCTTGCAAATAGATAACTATTGACTATATACTATAAGAGGTTAAAATATTTGCGTTAGAGGAAGCATCCTCGCTGGAGTCTGTTTCCGAGAGTCGCAGTTATTGCGGGAAGGAGGAAAGATTTCTGAGTGGGCTATCCTTCTTACCAATAAAAAATGCCTGTATTGAATGTAATTCCAACCTGTAGACGTAGCAAAGATGGCTTTACCTGTAAACGCCTGAAGTATTGGTACTCTGGCTTACGCCCATATGTTGAAACATCGGTTCCCGTACGATCATCGAAGTTAAGCAACGTCGAGCCTGTTAGTCACCAAGTGTAATTCAAGCATTTGGGTGTAACAAGGGTCGTCTTACCTGTAAACGTCTGAAGCAGTGGTAATAAAGGATGTAGTTTATCATATCATTTAGAAATAGAGAAAGGATTATTTTACGGTTTAGCATCATTTGTTGACCTTGTTCTGTCAACTAACTGCACTAGATCATTATGCATATTCCTAGTTGTTTTGTTTTGTTTTGTTTTGTTTTTTTGCTTCCTATTTTTCATTATGTTCTTTGAGTGTTAAATTCTCCGGCTATTTTTTCTCAATATGTTTATAAGTATTTTAAACAGTTTTTTTTTCTGATTGTACATTGTTTTTTTTTGTTTTTGTTTTTGTTTTTTTTTTTTCATTTTCGTCTCACCCTAAGCAAGGCACTACTGCCACTGGTGCGCATCAGGTTACATAGTAGGAGAGTGAAGAGAGAGGAAGACAGGTCACAGTAGATGTTGGAGAATGGGTAAGAGAAGGACGAGTACATTGGTGTGAAGAGAGCTGCATGAGAGGAAAGAGTAAACTGAGAAGACGGATGGGAGTCAAGGAGATAAGAGATGCAGTTGACGTTGCATTTAACCCCTTGGAGACTGTAGCCATCAAGGAAACAAGAATACGGAAGGGATTTCCACAGGCAGGAAGTGCGAAAAAAGAAGCTGTGGAAATAGAAGTTCTGGTTACACTTGATTGTTTTCACAGTGAAAGGGTGGAATGTTGTTACCGGCCTAGTAGCTCAAGTAAATTCGGAGCAGAATCCGTGAAAGTATTTGTAGAAGAGACAGAGGTAAGTCACATCTCGCCGGTGATATAGAGACTGGAGTCGAGCCACCAGGTCAGAATCGACTACATTGCAGATTCTTTTTTAGATTTTGTCGAAAATTCCAAGGTGAACGCATGGACGCCCGAGCAGATATGAGGGCAGTATTCAATGAACGGGCGTGTGGTAGATTTGCATATGTGTATGATGGATTCAGAATAGAAAAACTTCCTTGCCGGATAGAGAGAGCCGACCTTATTAGCAGTAGATTTAGCTGTTAATCCAAGAAATTTGTTTCACTTCAGGTCAGCTGACAGAGTATGGCCGAAGTGGCGCAGTGTATTATTTTCAGAGAGACTAGCGTGATGATTTTATTTCTAGTTCCCATTTAAATTAAGACGATGCTAACATGTTTTTCCATTATATTCTTAGCATTTGTCAGTAAAAGCTACATCTGTCTGTCGTTTAAAGTATCTACTTAATCTGTGAAGAGATTATCTAGCTTATATTTTTGTAGAAAGGATTAGACATTATAAAGCAGATTACATTTTTTTCTTATGAAAACAGCTGATATAACGTAAGATTAAGAAAATTAAAGTTTTTATGCAATTCTGTTGGATATTAGCAGTAAGTACCCGGAGTTGCTCAGGATGGGAAGTATACTAATTCCCATTTTTATCAAAACACACATCTGCAAACATTAAATACGTGAGGTAACTCTTGTATTTTTGAAAGTGTCATGTAAAAGTTACTGTGTCGAACTTCCGTTTAACAAAATTACTTGATAATAAAAAGTTAAAACAAAGTTTAAACTGAAGAGTTACGCTCAATTTCATTTTTTTTGTTTTGTAGAATAATAAATTTTCAAGGGGTGTGTAAGCTTTGAAACAAATAGGATGTAAAACTTGAAAGTGAATGTTAATAGAAGTCAGTGAGGATAAACACACGTATACACACACACACACACACACACACACACACACACACACACATCTTCAGTTTGATTTATATGAATCAGATAGGACTTCAACACTTTTTTCTTACGGCACTTTTTTCTATATTTTCATATTTTGCTTAATTTCTTGAAGACGTCTTTCGCTATTCTTATGCGTATTCAGATTTTATTTTCCATGTTTTTTTACTACACTAACCACAGAATTAAGTTTCAGTAATTGTTTTCTTTTAACATCACTAATACTAATCTCACGCCATGGGTCGTTTCCTTTGCTCTTTTATTCACCAATGTTTTGTCTTTCTTACAATAACTTGTTTCTTCTTTTCGTTTTTTATTATCTTTTAACTGTTCTTCCAGTTTTCTTTAAAAAAAAAACTCGTAGATATCGTCAGCTTAATCTGTATCGAATTATATTAGATATTAGAAATTGTCTCGGTATTCTTTACTTTCGTTCAAAAGATTTTTATCCTATGACTTAACTATTTGTTTTTTTATTGGCGTTTACATGATGACCATCTTCACAAATTGAATGAGTATAATCCCCCTTGGCGTTACTTGGATTTTACTTAAACTTTCTTTTAAAAAAGTGCGAAATGGATATTATCTTGAACGGCCACTAATTTAAATCAATTTAGATTAATACTAGCATACACAAGATTTCTATTCTTGGACCTACTTTTGCCCTTATTCTTATCCAGGATCATTAATGGCAATAGTCCCAGGAAAAATTGAGAAATAGCAAATAAGAACACTGATAATCAGAATTAGAACTATATATACCTGTACATTTACGATCTATTTCAGCTCAAAATCTACTGATAGTTATCCAGATAGA
Source organism: Ascarosepion bandense (assembly GCA_037127315.1). Lineage (NCBI taxonomy): Eukaryota > Metazoa > Mollusca > Cephalopoda > Sepiida > Sepiidae > Ascarosepion > Ascarosepion bandense. The sequence continues at coordinate 1,941,919 of JBBBDQ010000778.1, forward strand.
AAAATACCTGATGAGGTCCAAAGGTACAATGTGATAGTGAAAACAGAGATAAAGACTATAATCTTGGTGTAGACTCAGTCAGACAGACAAGATTAATTTACAATCGAGTTTTATCTATAATTCTCCATTTACTGAAGATGTAACGATCACGAAGTTAAAAGTAGGTGAATAAAGTTCTACACTATGTAAAAACTGTTGCATTTTTTCAATGAATTTGTAAGGCAATCAGTAATGAACGAGCTCTATTAATACCTTACACTAAATGCTAAAACCCTCGAAATTGCAAGTTTTCCGCTGGCATTTTTTTAATTTGAGGACAACAGAAGTTCGCAATGTGGACTGTCGTAAGTCTTGGTAACTGAAAAGAAACTTGAAGTAAATCCAAGCCTCATTCACTTGTCAAGTACAAACTGCTAGAATTACTGACCAAATAACTATTTATAAAGTAGAGGGATGAACGCTAACTCACGCGATATTTTAATACTTTACTGCCATCTTCAGTCCCAGAAAATAAAGTTTTTTTTATTATCAGATGTATTTTTATTTTTTTTCATAATGACTATACAAATATTTAACAAAGATCCAAAACTTAAGATATTTTTAGATATACGTTTATCATCCAGGAATCTCAAGACTCTTCCATTTCTGTCGTAAGTCTCGGTAACTGAAGTGAGATTTGAAGTCAATCCAAGCCTTAACTATTCGTCATGTGCAAACAATATTTTGTATAAAAATAAAAAGATGTGGCACAAGTCCAAAAGAGGATGGGAAAAAGACAGGCCGGCTTCTGTCTTATATTTAAACTTAGCTTGCCACAATAACTAAATCAAACTTACCACAATATTCCTTACACCAAAACAAGATATTCTTACATACCATTCTTACAACATCCACCACAATACCTCATAATGTTTATCAATCCTAACAAATCCCCGTATGTATTAAATTTTTGTCTATGGTGGGAATGAATAAAAACAATTTTAAAATTTAAACCCCAGTGTGAATTTACAATGTGAGATAAGCTATTTACATGAAACTACATAACATGTTAATACCACCCATTACAATCCTTAATTGTTAATTGGACGAAAGTGAAGTGACTCTTAAATAATCAAAATATTCATTCGTCCTACCATTCACTCAAACATATACTCATTTAAACAAAAACAATAATGACGAAAATCACGCTCGAAATGCCAAAGTCGTCCCGCATCCACCAGAGAACTGACAATTCTGTCCTCCTAACGATGAAGAGGAAATTTAACTAATGAAAGTGGGGCGGGAATAAAAGAGTCCAATGAGCTTACATACCCTAGCTAACTGAACTTTGAAAGCAGAAACTAAAGTCACAAAAAATATTCCCAAACTAACCTATTTACTCTATTTATATTGTTTGGACTGTTGTCCTCATCTTTTTTTAGCTTTTCACGACGTTTCGGTCGTTGTACGCTCCGGACTTCTTCAGGTGTTCGGAATGTCGAAACAAACTCTTTATTTTCTTCACTGGTGTGTAGATTGTTCTACTTTAACATGGCATGCATCTTCAGAATATCTCAGTATCAGTTAAATCTCTAATTTTTTGTTCGCCTCTGCTGTAGTTATGTATTGGTTCAAGTAAATCGATTCAAACAACGATTTTATTCACTGACCCATGTGTCCTGACTGGATTTATCACGGAGAACAGGAGGCTTACTAATGTAATTAATATAGCACTCGGAAATGGACTTACATAGAGTCGGTAAAGGTGAGTCGAGTAAGTGTTCTAGGCACATACTTCCGCCCTCTCCTTTAGGTAGAGTTTAATCTGGAACCACAGACGTACTGACACCTCAAACTTCTCTCATACCTCCGACCAATTCATTTCCAAACGGCTATCGGGACCTAACCAGATATTTGTCAATTAGAAACTGCTAGATTTACTGATTAATTTACTAATTATGAGAAAGAGCAGAAAATGCTAACTCACGTAATATTTAAATAGATTACATGAACCAGGCTTTATTCTTATAAGAGTGATGACAGACCAAAAATGGAGTTTTTCAGTCTTACCCGGAGTGAAACGACACAATCCTAATTGTCTAGCTTTAAATGAGTTAAATGTGATTTACCCAGATTTGTGGGGATCATTTTTCCATCCTTATTTTCATCTAACACAGATTCAACATCACAAGCTTATTGCTATTCTATGATTATCTACTTGGCAAATGTTTAAACGTGTCCCATTAAATAGCGCCACCAGTTCAAATCTTTACAGCTAAGACTCACCTTTCTATGTCCACCGTCTATGTCACTGAGCAGTGAACTTATCCGCATTTCGTTAGTAAGAAGGAAACTCTACTCCAACATTTACTTCGCAAAATCTATTGGCAGACGAGGCTATGTCGAAGGGCACAGTCTGGTGCGGGGAAAAAAAAACAGACAGGTGCCCAACCCTGCCTTATGCAAGGCATATGGGAATTTTTTGACCGAGCTTAAGGGCTAGAGAATTCCCACTTTTAAAACCGACCCTGACTTACAATCGGCCTCAGTGAGAAGATTTCTTGTAAATATCCAGATATATTCTTCGTAAGAACCGCTGCTCGATGAAACACACCACACTTTTCCAAAACACTATATTCTTCAATTCTAGTGCCAATCCTTATCTATCCTCCATAACCACACTTCCTATTTTCTCCTCTTGTATTCATATCACACGTTATTTAGTAAACCCCTACCTTGAGTTCCTCTTTCTTTTAACTGAAAACTAATGCTAATAAAAATGCTTATTAGAATAGTTTCTTTACTGCCTAAAAATATCTGACAATATTTAACATGTTCAACTTTGTACAGTATAAGACCAGATGTGCAGGTAAAAACAGTGAACTGTTTACAATGATAATCGTTTGCCGGGCAGATTTTCTTACCCCAGCTCCAATGAAAGTGGCATTCCACCTTATACACGAAATACACAGGAAGATTTGAAATGCTTATATTGTGAGTTCCACCTGCAGCATATTGTTCTGTGAGAAGTGAGTGATGGCACTCTCAGATTATTTTGAAAAATGCAGTGACCCCAATGACTTAATGGAAACTAACTTGCCTGTTTTAAACCCTGAACAATAGTATACTATCTATTCTCCTGGCGGCCATTCACCATGAGGTCTGTACGTGATTTAATTTGTCTTGTTTACGGAGTCTATTGTCCTTGTTATAACAGAAAACCACAGGAAATGAATCCAGTTGAGAACTCAGTAGTGGATTTCTACACAGAAATTAAATGGATTTCAGATGCCACTCTTTGTTTAAGTGGACGAAACTTGCTTGAAGCTAAAAGAACATAGATACTTATAGAGCTGAACTTATAACAGTTCAAAACAATATGTATTGTCAGAATATTATTTTGCGTGAACTGACTATGTAAAAAGAGCATGTATGCATTAATAAATTAACATTCCATATGTTGTCTTTTATATATTGATTCAAATACAAACTATTAATTTCATGATATATCATCTCCGAATGAGGAATCAGAAAGCCAAGTGCGAATTTCAGTTGTATTCACTTCCGTGGAAATATCTTTAGGAAAGTTATTAATCTGTCTCTTCTCTCTTCAGGTATAGGTTAAATAGAAGGACAGATTGGGTAATACAGTCTTGGGTGGAAACCAGTCTATCTCAGTATGTAATAGCAACCTACTACGGGAAAATCTGCTGTATTGTCAGGCATGTCACTTTTGAGACATGATCGTCCAAGCGTATGTTACGTATGGCACTTATTTGACTGATATAATAGACGATTACCAATTTAGGCCTACAACATTAGAATACATCATTCTTTTAATAGTTGAAAAAAATTTTCTGTTTGGTGTTGTTTGTCAATTAATTGGGTCATTTATTGCCGATTTTTTTTTCTAAAAAAGTTTTTATTTTAAATAGTAAGACTGCTTTTGTGTCTATACTTAAAAAAATTATATTCTTCAAATCAGTTTCATTTCTCATATGAACGGGAATATATAAACTGAGTAAGTATTTTTAAAAAGTAATTTTAAGTTTGTAGTTTGGCAGTATTTTAAGCTTGTAAGTATGCAGTTTATGGTGAATGGTTTTTGGCTTACGATTGGAGGATCTTTCTTTTTTTAAGATATATGAATGGATTATTGTAGTATGTTCATTATGGTCATAATTACTTCTAGTTTGGTGTTTTTCTGATGTCATTATCCTATAGCAGGTTTAATTTTAAGCAGTTTATAGCTTGGGCAGAAGTTCCATATGTTCTGCCAAGCCACTCTAATGAATATGTTGTTCTCTTCATAGTCCTATAAACTGATCCTTTTAATCTGTACCTCGAGGGGCTATTGGGCTTTTTACAAAAGAAATATTAAAAATATTTTTAATGATGCTATAATTAATGTTTCCGTGTTTACTTATGGCCCTATATTTTAATTGTAATTCTAATTATTGTTGCATTATTAATTTTAAACTCTTACATACGATGTAATTGTAATAAGATTTTCTTATTCTTCTATATGCTGTCTCTGTTAAAGAAGTAGGCGGTCATTTCTCTTCACATCTCCCTATCCCTGTGTTCTTCTGCTGTTAAGTATGTTTTCTTTTCGTTTCCATCCTATCCAAATCCTCGTCGTTATCCCCAGTATCCTTCTGTATAACCACATTTTGGTTGCTTCAAGTCTTTCCTTCATCTTTGATGAGATTACTCAGCATTCACTGTCATACTGAATAATAAACATCTCATAAAAACCCACTAGTCTATCAGCAATTTTAAAGTAATAGATGTACATTATTTACAATAGGACAAATATCATCATCTTTGTTGTTGCTGTCACGCTTCGGCTGTTATGTTCTTCAGCCATTTTCGGGTGTGTTGATCAGGGTAAACTTTGAAAAACTTGAGCGGAACTGTCGTATTTAGATTGTGAAAGCGATGTTTCGAGAATATGATGGCTTTGTATTTGTGAGTTCAAAACCTGTATTAAAAAGGGTAAAATTAGATACCCATAAATATAAAACGATAGCAATATACTTTCGAAGGGAAAAGTTCAAAATTCACCGAAGTCGACCGGCATTGACATTTACCTGAAGAAGTCTTTCGTTCCTAACGTCTGAAACGTTATGATGACAAAAAAATCTAGATATTATTTTGACTGTAAGTTCTTTAATAGCTTCTCATTCCTGAAATTCAGTAAGAAATCAACAAATTTATTTGTAACCCACATAATATTTAACCTATATTCTACGATTGCAAGATGTGCTATTTCCTTTTGTATTCTTTCGGCTATGAGTGTAATTAGGGATAATTTGATTTTGCTCAACAAGAAGTTACCTTGAGATGATATTTATGATTCCTGGATATTTATAAATGGAACTTTGTCTGTGCGTGTGTGTCTGTGTGTGTGTATCCGTTACCTATAGACTCCGAAACGGCTCAACCAATTTTCTTGAAAATTTACACAGTTGTACTATTAGCGTCTGCGAGCGTTCTTAACTAGGTTTTGTGTCTAGGTACCCCGATAAATATCAAAATTCGATAATCGAAAAAATCGGGCTATAGAAGAAGTGTTCCGATTTTAATCAAATTTGATACACTCATAGACAAAGACATAAGAAACGATATTCAGAAGCTTCAAAGTTGCAGTTCTTACAATAGTGAAGAAAATCTATAATATATATATATATATATATATATATATATATATATATATATATATATAAAAGGCAAGATGTTTGTGTGTGTGTCTGTTTATTTACCTGTATGTTTCTATTTTTTCAGGCCTTTTATTTAGGTTTTTGCTTTGGGTTTGGCTCTAAGTAGGTATAATTGCAGTTCTTAGTCTCAGCCATGATGCCATTTACTCAGAGGACTTATTTAGCCATCAAAATTCAGTTTACGACGAAAAATCTTATTTGATATCGATACCAGGAAATCAAAATTTGACTTACATCCATTTATTTTTCTTTCAGTCTAGGGTTTCGCTTTAACTGGAAACACCTATTGCTTTTTAGTCTTTCGTGCCAACGTCGAAAGATTCTGAGCTCCAGGACCATGGATTAGTTTTAAAGCTTTCATTACACCAGAGCAACGCCGAGCTATACTGCTAGTTAACAATAATTCCACGATAGGTTGCTCCTTTCCGGCCTGATAAGGCTTTGATTTTGCTTTTTCTTTTTGCTTCATTTCAACTTGTTGCAGATGTGAATAGATCAAAATTTAGGTTTCAAATGCCAACATTATCCAAGATGTTTATTATTTATTCACTTTTAATTCTCGACGCATCTTGACATTTTCTTCTACCCAACATGACAAGTTAGTTTCGAATATATTTCTAATAAAGCTTAATTGGAGTAGATAAATATATCTATCGCCCAGTTTACACTCCACCCACGTCTATTGAACAGCTTAAGAGGCTCATCCTTGTTCCCTGTTTAGGATGTGGTTTCCGGCTTTCTCTTTTCCAATCTTTTCACTTTGTTTTTTTTTTTCAATTGGAGTAGATAGATCTATCTATCGACCGGTTCACACTCCACCCACCTCTATTGAACAGATTAAGAGGCTCCTCCCTTGTTCCTTGTTTAGGATGTGGTTTCCGGCTTTCTCTTTTCCAATCTTCTCACTTTGTTTTGTTTTTTTTCAATTGGAGCAGATAAATCTATCTATCGGAGTAGATAGATCTATCTATCGACCGGTTCACACTCCACCCACCTCTATTGAACAGGTTAAGAGGTTCATCCCTTGTTCCCTGTTTAGGATGTGGTTTCCGGCTTTTTCTTTTCCAATTTTTTCACTATTACGTAACCCCCTGCACATCAGTGGCGTTAAAGATTTGCTCGGGGTGATACGATTAAAAAAAACTCTTTAGAAAACGAAGCTAACTTGCAAAGACAATGCAATTCTGAAATCAATCCCAACCAAAAGAATAAATCTGTGCTTTTATTTTTTATTACTTTGATATTTTTACTTTGTTATTCCATTTTTACTCTGTTGTCTTAAAAGTGTAAACAAAAAGAGAAGAGTGAATTTTAGTGTATATGCTACTATTGCCTTGAAAATGTTGGTCTTAAATTTAACCTGAAATTGTGAAATGTGAACTCTCTGTAGCTGGCTTTCCTAAACCTGTTGAATTACGAACACCTCTAGTTAAAATGAATATCTTGCATTACACCACCACCGGCAACAGCAATTCTGGGAAAATCAAATCTTTTCTGCAAGTGAGATCTCACGTATCTCCGAGAAAATTAGCCATTGAGAATCATCGATACTGAAGAACAGACTCATTAAAATATTACAGTAGGAAAATGCTGATCATATTTATTTTTTCTGTAGAGTAGACACTACGTCTGAAACAGTCTTTTCTTCTTTTAAGAAAGTTCTTTTTAAGGATACTCTTCAAGAATATTTATTCATATTTCAGTGAATTAAACTACACACACACACACACACACACACACACATATATATATATATATATATATATATATATATATAGTATAATTCTTTCTTCCTTCTGTATTCACTCGGATATATATATATATATCCGAGTGAATACAGAAGGGAGAAGTAATTTTTACAACATCCAAAACATTAATTTAAAACAGTGCTCGATATATAATATATAGAGCTGTGAATATAACCCCCACCATAATATAAATATAACCTCCACCAACATCCCAAACACCACAAAACCCACCAACATACCAAACACAACTGACCAAATATAAGAAAAGAGGCTTTATTTTATTCCTATCCATACCGCCTGATGAGACATTGAAGTTTCAATGTCGAAACAAATGTACCATTTGTAGAGGATACATATAAAAAAAATTATCTACATCTTCTAAAATATAATTTAAAAAAAAAAAAATATATATATATATATATAAAGATATATATATATTTGAATGCAAGAGAGTATAATTTCTCAACCTTAAGTGATCCTTTCTTTTCGTGCCAGAGTAAGAGTAAGCAACTCCAGTCACCCTTCAAAGACGGCAGTTGCGCATGACTGCAATAAACTAACACTTTCCTTGATAACTCGGATTGTACCAAGAAAATATGAACATAGGAGTTTCACTATTTTGCACAGAGCCCAACGCGCAAACCATTCACTTATACTTGACGCGATACATATCACGTTACACCAACTTCCATGTGTTCCTTTCATTGTTTGGAGGGTCGGACGTTTTTTTTATTTTTAAATTTATACCTTGTCAGATGATTTATTATTCTTTCCTTCGTGAATTGTTTCAGTAATAAACTGTTTTAATTGTCTTTCAACCTTTGCCATCCTCATTTACTTTGATTCTGTGATAAGTTGTCTTATTTTATTGTTAACACAGTTTCTTCTGGTGATCTGTTGGCAAGAAAGGATTCTTTAAGGTGGTGAAAAATGCTCTCTTGCCTTTTCAAATTGGTATTTATGCCCAGTGGTAGCAGGTTTATATAATATATATATATTAGGAAATTGATTAAATCCGACATATTTCTAATTTATTTATTTAAACTTTTTTTTGTTATTTATGGGTACCTTATTTGTGTAGATACTCTGTTTTTATTATTAAAAAGTATATTTATTTACGTCAATCAGCCTGAATATTCAAGACATATTGTTAGAAGAATAAGCGTCCTCAAGTAGGATTCGAACCTGCGTCCACTCTGGAAAAGAGTTATTATATCTGAAGTGCCTTTATATATATATATATATATATATATATATATATATATATATATATATATATATATATATTGTAATAGTTTTTACAATGGTTTATAAATTCATAGTATCACTCCACAAAATTTTCGCGTTTCGAAGCTGATTTGCATGCTTCTCATTGGGTGAAAAGGGTGAAATGAAAATTCATTTTCATTTCAACTTTTTCACCCAATGAGAAGCACGCAAAACGGCTTTGAAACGCGAAGATTTTTGTGGAGTGATACTATGAAGTTATAAAACATTTGTAACAACTATTACAATATAACATTGTAGCGAGAACTCTTTATAAAAGTAAATGCATGAACAGCAGATAAAAAACCTACGAGTTCCACAACTTTGTTACAATATATATATATATATATATAATTCCGGAAAAGATCAAAGCCCCTGGAAATTATTTTTAATAGATTGTGTGTGTCAATATCCAGGAATCTTAAATATCATTTCCAGGTAAATTTTTGTTCAGCAAAATCAAATTATTCCTACATAACAGGAGGAGTACAAAAGGGAATAGCACATCTTGCAATTCTAGATTATAGGTTAAATATTATGAGGGTGACAGATAAATTTGTTGATTTCTTTCTGAATTCTAAGGAGGAGGGGCTGTTAAAAAACTTTTTCTTCTATGTGCTTTGTCCTTTCGGGACGTCGGCAATCATGGCTTTCCACATCTCCCTATCCCTGGTGGCTCTTACCACGCTTTCTATGTTCTATCATCCAACTGCTCCAAAATATGTTATCCGCTGCTTTCTCCTGTCTCTTTACCCCTCTATCTGGCCTGTTAGTATCAGGTTCTCCAAGCCCTTCTTCCTCATTGCATGTCATTAAGCTGTCTTTTCCTGATGCTCAGTATTAATTTCCTTTTCGTTTCCAACCTTTTTCAAAACCCCAACAAAATTTTCCAGTCTCTTAATAATCTAAGCTTCTGGAAAGTGTCCTTTGCCATGTCACTTCGCCTTCTGATCGCTGCGTCGTACTTTCCGTCTTCTGTAAGAACACTTACCAGATAGTTAATTTTTGTACCTGCTTGATTTTAGTATCCCCCGCCTGTATTTGGCATTTTGAGCTGCTCTTTTTGCATTCAGTTTTCTTGCAATTTATTTGTACTCCCTTCTTGTCACTCTCCGTTTATTTATTAAACGCTATATTTATTTATATTTATCTATTGACCTGAATATTCCAGAAATCTTATTAAAGAATAATATGCGCTCTCCGGCAGGATTCGAATTTCCGTCCCACTTTGCCAGAGAAACCGTCGTTAGCAAAGTTGAAATGGCCCTTATAAACCTAAATCCTTCTATTCTTGCACGGTTTCGTATCCTAACGTAAACAGAGCGATGTCTGAAGAAGTGATGGATTTTAATTTATTAATCCGGTAGATTTTATTAAATGCTACTTTTTCTCGACTTCAGACTTATTCCCTAAGTATGACCTGGCTTCTCCCTGTCTTTCTTTATAAATATTTCCATCACAATTGTTCTATTGTGCACTCCTCCAGGTGCATGAAAATAGACGTACTACTAGATTGGCAACTAGGTCTCATTGTTTACTGCTAAAATAGCTGGCTGCAACTGTATGTTCTATTTTAATTCCTACCTGTGGAACTCTCTTCCTGTTCCTTACTTCCCTGTTATCTATTTTTCAAAAATTAAAGTCAGTGTCAATCGCCATCTTCTGTCTTAGTGAAATATGTTGTTATTGTCTTTTCTTCTCAGTAACGTCTTCTCTTTTTCTTACACTCCCAGTAACAGTGGCGTTTTTACCTTCCTTGGGGTGAAATTATAAAAAGAATTAAGAAAAGTATACAGATTGTTTTTTCTTAAAAGTACCGAGAAATTATCAAAAATGTCAGATTTAATAAACTACAAAAATAATATACATTTATCTAATACGATATAATTTAACTTTCTTCCTACATAAAATTAAATCCTTTGTCTTTTGTAGAGGTATAAACAGAACTCCTTATTAAAGAAATGAATAACTTCTCTGTCTACAAAACATTAATCAGTATATGCCAATATATTTAATATTCTTTTAATATAATTCTCTAAAATCATTCATTACTGAATGGAATCGATTCAATATTAATTTCCGCCCATGATTATCTTGATTATAGAATCGTTATTCTAAATTCTAGAATTATCCTCATTATTTAGGGAACATTTCTCATTTACTATTCAATTACAAATATAAAGCAGCATTTGGTGACATTGAAGCCTTATCGGTCTGCATGTTCTGTAGATTTTACATTTGGAAAGAATTGAGCATTCATTATTTCGTATCCTGTCTACTGAGCTAGTGCATAGCCTACCGAAGACTACTTACTCGTGTTCAGTTACTACGGAAAGTTTTGAGATATCTCTAGAACAGCTCAGCTATCTTTATAATGTCGATTTATTTTTAAATGACTCATCGCACTGTTGGTGAATAATTCTTGAGATTGTATGGTATTATATAAGCAAATATTTTCATAAAATGTATATTGTGATTTAATACTCTCTATCAAATAGAATCGAGAACTAAAGAAATATAAAAAATGAACGGGTTAGATTTATCCAGACAAAAAATCATGGAAAGACAGAAAAAAACGGAGATAAGTGATAATAATAATAATAATAAAAATAATAATAATAATAATAATAATAATAATTACTATTATTATTATTATTATTATTAACGATATTATTGTTGGCATCGTTAATAATAATAATAATAATAATCCCTGTTTTTTAACATTCTTATCATGCACGATAAAAATATTATTGTCATAAAAATAAAAAGATAAAAGATTAATACTTAGAAAATGGAAATATTTTTATTACCGTTAGAATCAATATAAAAAGCTAACAATTCAATTTTTCTAGTGAAAATACGTACAACCTAAATTTGCTGTCATATATTTGAGAATGGCCAACTAAAAGTCCAGTCCATGTTTACCTTATCGCCGCGGATAGAAACACAGCCTCCCGTAATAACTAACATTGGATATTTAACCCCATCGCCCATATATTTTTCCCTGTCTTCCCATGATTCTTTTTGTCTGGATAAATCTAACCCATTAAATTTTATGAAGAATTTGGTCTGAAGACCGGTCTGTAGGAGCTGCGCAAAATAATCTATTACCAATGGATTTATAAAGGCATCCAATTTAGAGCCGTTGTGTTTCGGTGCTTGCTAATTAAAACCTCGTCAGACAGTGAATTTTTTTTCTGTTAGGAATCATTATATTTAGAAACTTAAGAACAACGCAATTGTTACCATATCCAGACAATTAAAGATGAGAAAGTTTGGAGAGTTTATCTCAGTTAACGAGTAGAAAGTCAGCTCATGATGGATAGAAGGAATTAGATTATAAGGGTAATAGGAGTAGAAAATTTAAATGAAATGAAAACCCATTGGATGTATGCATATGTATCTTAGCATGTCTGCAAAGTCATTGTGTGTATTCGTGAAATGGTTATAGGATTTTCTTTAAGTTATTAATCACTTAAAGTTTGGAAAATAATTAAGACAAGAAAGTACGTCACACATCTGTAGTCGACTTAGTAAGTAATCTGTCAGTTAATCCAATCAAATTAGTCATCAGGAGATGGAAGAATCAATAAAGTTATGATAAGAATAGATTATAGATTAAAGGAGCTAGTTATATTATATTAGAAAAAACATAACTATACTTTAGGTTATACGATGATGATAGAAGTTACGTCGCTACGTTTTTCTTTAGCCTCCATTGCTGTTCTTCTAAAATCTCAAATACTCAATGATAAATATGAATATTAATTACAAATTCATAAAGCATCTTCAGAAATATTACGTTCATTATTTCGTATGTTTTTTTTTAAATTACGGCATTTTTCAAATGACAAATCAGTCAGTAGAAAATTGGTTTAATTGCTCTTGAATATTTGACCTGTAAAGGACAAATTTCTATCCGAGGAAAATCAATCACATAAAAAAGAAAGAAAGTAACAGTATATCCCTTCACTGTCATTACAGAAACTTCTCTTTTCCACGACATCTTTTCTCTTTCTACAAATCACACACGCCTTCTCCTCTCTAAACGTTTGTCTGTTTTGCCCATACATGAAAACTGGAAGAAAACAATATGGTTTTTTGTTTGGTTGGTTATCTATCTATCTATAAAAATACAATGAAAGATAGAGTGATTCTTTTATGTAAGATGTCATATCAGGTTGCAAACGAATATAGCTCTCTCTCTCTCTCTCTCTCTCTCTCTCTCTCTCTCTCTCTCTCTGTCTGTGCAAATTTAACGAATGGAGGAGGACTTCTTTTATTTGAGATATCATATCAGGTTGCGAGCGAATATAGCTCTCTAAAATTTTCTTTCTCTCTCTTTTAATCTACTCTTGGTTTTCAACCCTCTGTATTGCTCTTGTGATTCTTCGTTTGTCAACCTTTTATTCTAACATGTGTAAGAAGCCAAATATGTTGGAGTAAAAATTATACAAATGTCTATTCAGGGCGGTCTTTGGAACGGTGGCACGAAAACCAATTTCAAAAGTTGTTTATTATTTTGTTACTTTTCATTTCTCGCTAGAGCTGATCATCACGTCTTTCAGGTCATTTAAGCTAAACGGAGAAGAAATATGTTCAATGTTTATTCCAAATTAAAGACAGAATTAATTAGGTCCAGTGATTTTGAATAGTTGTTCGATTTCTGAGTATGACAACTGAATTCTCAGCTTGTCTCTTCTGTTCTCCAGCTCGTTAAAACGCATATTATTAACCGATTTCCTCGTCTACGACACGAAACGCACGCTAAAATATCAAGTCAAGTGATTTTTGAAAGAAGTCGAAGTAATTTTCAAGTCCAATCTTGATCGTTGCTTAGTTTCTTTTCTTAGGTCACACTGTAGTTTATTCCCTAGTTCCTCTTGCCTCTCATATCATTTGTACACCAAGTGTGCGTAAAATTCTCTAGACCTTATTTTCTCGTAATGTGTTACAAACATCTGTGCTGTATTTGTTTCGATTGCGGAGCTATCGGTTCATATAGTTCCTATTCTTTTGATAGTTTTCTTGATTTCTCGTGTGCTCTACCCATTGTATCCTCGGTATTATTTTTTTTTCAAACCAATTCACCTCAATCAAGGTAACAATGTCCCTATGACGCAAGGGACTAGTGAGTGAAAAAAAGATTGAAAAACATGTAGAAGGAATCGGAGACCTTATCATAAACAAGGAACAATGGATGAAACTCTACTCTTCAAAATGTCAGTGAAAAATATACACCGGACGATAAGCAAACCTATCTATTCCTATTGAAGAAAAAGGAGAGAGTATATCAATTTTCAGAGTTTAGCTGGCGACTTTAGAAATTGAAGGAACTGAAAACCCATTTCTAAACAAGAAACAAAGGATAAATCTTTTAAAAGACTAGGAAAGAGTGTTAACTGAGCGATCGATAGAACCATATCTCTGTTATTTTAAACGTCTTTTTCATCTGTAAGTATTTTATTTATTTCAGATTTGTTCATATATAGCTGGACAGCACTTGTCTCTTTATACCTAAGAACACAGTTTGAGACATTTTGCTAATTTGGTGAAATCAATATTTAAATATCCCACTTTGCTTACGGATTTCTGTAACTCATTATCAAGCATTTAAATTATCGCAATAGTTAAATTTTCAAATCTGCTTGGTTCTGATTACTCGCATCCGTGACATAGAACTTGGGCTATTATTTTTCTTCTTTTGTTGGCAATCATGTATTTATTATTTTACAATAAATTAATTGCCCCCACTTCATGTTGCCACGACAACGTTGTCTTATAGTTCTTTTAGTTTTTGATCGGAATCTACGAAGTGCTTGTTTCAGGATATCGTCCACTGAGGATAAATCCTGGTAGTGATTACAATCCTCTTAGAATCATCTTGTTGTACAGGTTAAATAAATATCCTAAGAATAACAACTTTGTTGCACTCATATTTATATATATTATATTATTTCCATAAATCTTTATCTCTCGGTAAGACAGCTGTTTGATTCCAGTAGAGGTTACTCATTAACTAGATATCTTTTTCTGCTTAAATCAAGGTTTCCTAGAATGCCATCAACGTCTTCCCGCTGTACTTAATCGAATGCTTTTGACTTATGGAAAATGTATGAATATCGTCATATGCATCCCCCACTTTGACAGAATTCTATATATAAAGATAGTTCTAGTTCTAGTACTTCTATCAAAATCACATTGTTCTTGCCCAGATTCTAGACATATTTTGCTACGGGATCAATTAATTCTTATTGTACATGTCATTTCACTATATATATATATATATATATATATATATATATGGGTGTGGGTGTCCATACCAGGAAACCGACAATAGAATTCTAACTACCACAGAGACACTACATCGGTTTCTGATTATGACTTTAAAATTCCAAACTACTAGAACAAAATAACAAACCGTTATCTTCGGACAGTTTATGTATGGCTTCGAGCACAATACTCTGCACCTTATTCAAAAAATGAAAAAATATAATAAACGTAATGAACAGACATACCCTGTCGGTTCTTTATAATCAAAATTGTTTTGATGAATAACTGATGCCTATATAACTAAATAAATTATATATATATATATATATATATATATATATATATATATTGGATTAAACCTTACACAATGTAAATTTCATCTACAAATTAGCGTCGGGCTATGATTTAATGATGTAACTCTCAGAAAGTTAGTTAGATAGATAGATAGATAGATAGATAGATAGATAGATAGATAGATAGATAGTAACAAACTGATACCGATTGTAACCTTATTTCCAGCTTTTATTAATTTTAAAGATTAGAAGAGATTTCTCTAAAACAGGAAAATACAATTATTTTGCCGGGAAAAGTAACCGAAATGATAAAATTAGACATTACAATTATTTCTGTGCGGGAAGAGTAACTGAATTGATTGAATAGGGCTAAAACGATTCTAGTCATAATATTGTCATCCGGTTTTGGCAGATTGTGACCCTAGGCAAAAAATGGACTTTGAGAATTTCTTGTCCTGGGCTATCGGATTTTAGAAACGGACTGGCAAGTGATAACAGAGGGTGAGTTCATTCCCCCTCATTAGTGAAGGGCCCAGAGTCGAAATGGATAACAGTTATGGTTTTCGATTCGGGCTGGTAAAAGTTATATAGTGAGGGAAAATTGAACCCCCCGTGATTTTCCTTTACTACCACAGTTTTGTGCTTGTTTAATAAAACGAGGGTGTAACACGAAATTATTTATGTCTAAAATGAGATAGTAGAAAGAGATATTCGGGTCTAGTGATGTTAATAGGACAGTCGGACTGAATATATATATATATATATATATATACGTGAACAGACTGTTGCAGATAGATAGACAAGAGCAGACTCAAATAGATAGATAGATAGATAGATAGATAGATAGATAGATAGATAGATAGATATGAGTACAGTTATAGAGATATATGGTAGATACAGAGTAAGAAATAAATTTCAGAGATATTTTCTTTGTACTTAATTCTAAAATACTATTCAAACAATTTTATTATGTTTGCTCTCACGCTAAGCACATATAAGCATATGTTTTGCAGATTTAATTTGTCATAGTGGAAGAGAAGGAGATAAGTTTTGAAAATGTTGCAATGCAAAAGTTTACTCAATTACCATTGCCAACGTCATTATTTCTTTGCTCCTGTCACTTTTTAGAAACCACAAGAATGCATTACATTATAGTAAGTGTAGAACAACAGAACAAAAATAATTGGATACATAAAAGCTAAAAAGAAAAGATCAATTAAGTGCAGGGAAAAAAAGTAACGGTATTGAAAATCAAAATAAAAGATTTTGAAATTGAGCTTCACTGAAGACAAAATCTGTGATACATATTAAAAAAATCCAGACATGTTGAGACTAAAGTGAATAGAATCATATATATATATATATATATATATATATATATATATATGGCAGTGTGTATTTTTATACAAGATTAGATATACAAGTATAATATTTCAATAGGCTTAGACAATATCAGATTTTAGCAAGTGAGTGCCTTCACAATAAAATACTTTTTTGCTAAGACGTTTAGCAAAGTAGAAACTGATGTTCAAACTGAGTAGTAATAGTCTGGTAATTCTTTTAGATAGATATACACACTCTGTCACTGAAATATATCATATTTTAAATATATGTGTGAGTGGATGTACAAATATAAACGTGAATATTAGAGTCAACAGTACTCGTTAGATCCTGAAGACTGCGTTTAAGCATGTAGCAGACTGTCTCCACTGGGTGTTGACTTTAAGATCTACTTTTATATTTGCATACGCTCTATCTCCTTTACTGGGCACATTAACTAGTTTTTAACTCGTTTTTATCATTCATATATATATATATGAAGAGAAATAGAGAAAGAGAGTGAGACAGAGTGAGAGAGAGAGAGTAAAAGAAAGAAGACATGTCTAAATGAAGAAAAAAGTGTAAATGCGCTCGCCAGTGACACTACTCAAAATGATCACCATCCGACGACGAACCCGAGAGTGTTAAAACTGAATAATGGTCTGAAGATTCTTTTTGAGTAATGTCGTTTGATAGTATAGTTGCTCAGTCTTGCTCGTCTAAACACAAAACCCTAGCTTTTACTGTTTAGGTAGATTTCTCTTTTATTTTTTATTTTATTTATAGCTTATTTTTCCTTTCTTCTTTTTTTTGAGGGTTTTTGATTTATTCTTTTTATTTTTACTTTCTTTGTTCACTTTGCAGACATTGTGCTAGCTTTCCCAACACGTTGGTTTGTTCATATATATATATATATATATATATATATATATATATATATATATATGTATGTATGTATATTATAAAAGAAGTTAGATTATTACAATGGGTAATACATATTTCACCGCGTTTTGATGTTATTATCGCGGCTCGTCAAATTCAAA
Organism: Ascarosepion bandense; assembly: GCA_037127315.1. Classification (NCBI taxonomy): domain Eukaryota; kingdom Metazoa; phylum Mollusca; class Cephalopoda; order Sepiida; family Sepiidae; genus Ascarosepion; species Ascarosepion bandense. Next base: position 1,959,564 of record JBBBDQ010000778.1, read on the forward strand.
TGGTACAACAATTGGTCCTCAAAATATCGACCACAAAAAATTCCTTTTCTTTTATTTAATTTTACATAGACGCTCACATGTCCATATTAGGACAGACATATAAAACGGTTATTTACGAAAAAACGATTGATTAATGCAAAGAAGAGAAAAAGTTGAAAAAGAAAAAAGAGAAAAATGAAAAAAGAGGAAACAGAAAAAACTGAATGGAAAGCAAGAAGAGAAAAAGAAGGGACAAAGAGATACAATAACAGGAAATACCGTATCACAAGAAATAAATGTTGACACCATTTCTCATAATAACGTTTCAAACCACCTAACTCTTCTCTTAGAAAAACATGGAAAAATTTAACTATGAAATTTAATTTCAAATATACGGGGATATATTTAGAGTACAAAAAAATTGTACATTATAATTTTAATACAATTTGAAAACATAACTACTACTACTATTATTTTAAAAATCAATGCTAATTTAAAAACGATTGCTAAAATAATTAAAGATACTAAAATTAGAAATATAAATATAGAAACAGGAAAAATTTGATAAACTTAACAGAAGGAGAAAACAATTTACATTTGGGGAATAGCTATTTCGACATGTTACTAGAACCTGCATTATTCAATAGCAGTCGGAAGTCATCTATATATAAATATATACTCTTCATTATACTTCACTATTCCTTCACGAATTGATTTCTCAAGATGACTGGTGTGTGTATACACCGCATATATATGGCAGGCTACCTCCCTCAGCCTATAGCTTACTGACAGGCACTCCGATTGATATAAATCGTTCGATTTTCGATCCTTGCTAGAAGCAAGTAGATGTTTATATATATATATATATATATATATATATATATATATATATATATATATATATATATATATATCCGATGTCGTCTAAGTTACGCCGAAATGAAAATAACACTATGTAATTTTCAACAGATATATTTACAAAATTACACAAAACTATCTTGGAATAGTAAAGAGCAAATTTATTCAATAAAATCGAGAACTAAAGTAATATAAAAAATGAATCGGTTAGATTTATCCAGACAAAAAAATCATGGAAGGACAGAAAAAAAACGAAGATAAGTGATAATAATAATAATAATAATAATAGTAATAATAATAATAATAATAATAATAATAATTATTATTATTATTATTATTATTATTAACGATATTATTGTTGGTATCGTTAATAATAATAATAATTAACATGTATCCCTGTTTTTTAACATTCTTATCATGCACGACAAAAATATTATTGTCATAAAGATAAAAGATTAATACTCAGAAAATGGAAATATTTTTATTACCGTTAGAATCAATATAAAAAGCTAATAATTCAATTTTTCTCGTGAAAATACGTACAACCTAAATTTGCTGTCATATATTTGAGAATGGCCAACTAAAAGTCCAGTCCATGTTTACCTTATCGCCGCGGATAGAAACACAGCCTCCCGTAATAACTAACATTGGATATTTAACCCCATCGCCCATATATTTTTCCCTGTCTTCCCATGATTCTTTTTGTCTGGATAAATCTAACCCATTAAATTTTATGAAGAATTTGGTCTGAAGACCGGTCTGTAGGAGCTGCGCAAAATAATCTATTACCAATGGATTTATAAATGCATCCAATTTAGAGCCGTTGTGTTTCGGTGCTTGCTAATTAGAACCTCGTCAGACAGTGAATTTTTTTTCTGTTAGGAATCATTATATTTAGAAACTTAAGAACAACGCAATTGTTACCATATCCAGACAATTAAAGATGAGAAAGTTTGGAGAGTTTATCTCAGTTAACGATAGAACGTCAGCTCATGATGGATAGAAGGAATTAGATTATAAGGGTAATAGGAGTAGAAAATTTAAATGAAATGAAAACCAATTGGATGTATGCATATGTATCTTAGCATGTCTGCAAAATTATTGTGTGTATTCGTGAAATGGTTATACGATTTTCTTTAAGTTATTTATCACTTAAAGTTTGGAAAATAATTAAGACAAGGAAGACTTAAAAATATAATGTACGTCACACATCTGTAGTCGACTTAGTAAGTGATCTGTCAGTTAATCCAATCAAATTAGTCATCAGAAGATAGAAGAATCAATAAACTTATGATAAGAATAGATTATAGATTAAAGGAGCTAGTTATATTATATTAGAAAAAACGTAACTATACTTTAGGTTATATATTAAACGATGATGACTGATAGAAGTTACGTAAGATAATTATATATATATATATATATATATATGTGTGTGTGTGTGTGTGTGTGTGTGTGTGTGTGTGTGTGTGTGTGGATTGTTTCAATAATATGGTCAATTCATATCTATCAATTTTTTTAAAATTCATTTCACGAATTAGTTGTTTTGCGTTATCAGTAAATTTACCAAAGTTCATATTTATTCTTGTTTCATATCATGTTCTTCAAGAGTGCTTTCAAATTTTACTGCATTAGTTTTTTAGTGTTGTTCTCTCTGTATTTACGCCACTGCTTTTTATTATTATTATTATTATTATTATGACATTCTCCCACTTGATTTCACGTCTCAAGTTGATGTCACATAAAAAACAGACAGTTTGTTGTTTCTTGTAAAAAAATTTTCATGTATATTCCATATAAAATACACAAAGGAGGCAACACAAAACACCTAATTCACTCATCGCTTTTCAAAAGAACATTATACGGAAATCGTTGGTGGCATAGAATAGTGCTGAAGATCCCAAAGACTGAATATGTAATAACGACATAGTCTACAGGAAATTGACGCAAAAGAGATACTATGCAATTGTCTCTTTTTTGTCGTATGGATAACTTAGTATCAGAAAAAGGAAATTGAAATGTTTTGAGCATATGAGGAATGGTGTGTAGAACAATTAAAAATTAATACACGGAACTTGCCCATATTTTATATATATATATATATATATATATATATATATATATATATATATATATAGCACAACTCGGAGTTTCATGCACTATACAATCATCATATGAAAATATTTATATGTGTACGTGTACTTATACATATATATATATATATATATATATATATATATATATATGTATGTATAAGTACACGTACACATATAAATTCTCCTCGCTTACTGAAAGTATAATGTGTAGCGTAGTCTGCTTTAAAAAATTGCACAAATTTAAGAGGATTTGAAATATGAATTCGGTGCTAATGTCTTGCGACGGAATTTATTTTTCGGCCGAGTTTGGGTGATGAGATGTTATTGTGCCTTCGATTTGCAAATCTAATGTTATACCTGTGCATGACAATAGTAATATTGATATTAAGCGTTTCCTTATGAGGAAACATTTGACGTTCATTGACCGAACAGCCTATGTCACTGTAAATTGAATTTTATGTAATCTTTTTCTTTAAACAGATTTTAGAAAAATGATTTCTTAAATGATATTGTATTGATAGAGGGCTTCCTTCAAAAAACATTTTTTGAAATAGTGTCTAATATCAGCGTCTCGATTATGTCATTATATTTTCTTCGATTTTTTAATATCTCCTTATGCAAGGCAGTAAAACCACTAAGCAAATTCAGCTGTAAACTGATGTGACCTTTCAGCCAGTATAGTAAGGCGCTTAAATTCATAAAGTCTAGATACCCTAAGGAAGATCTTATTCGAAATGTTATCATGAAAATATTTATACAAAAGTGACAGGGAAGCTACCTCAAGTCCATAAGAAAGTTACTGAAGCTGAGATGCCGGAACAGGATTAAAAATAATGCTGATTCTTCCTTGGATTTTATCAAGAACCTCTAAATATGCATCAGGATTACTTCACCATAAAATCGACGTAATATTCAATGGATGGGCGAATGTTAAACTTTTAACATGTGCTATCCACTTTAGTTGTTGCTATTGTTGAAAGTCCTAAATGGTGTGATTTCTGTTATTTGGTAAACGTCTTTGCGATTCCTAGCGTTAATTAACGAGATTTTGAATATATAATCGCTAGAACATTCACAGTAAATTTGCGTCGATATTCTTACGTTTTACCATTGTTAGCAGATCTTCTATTATCACAATATTGGATATATAATAACAAATGTGATGGACAACGTCGTCTCTTGATACTGTTTTTCTCTTCCGACCGCATATTTTTTATGCTTTAGAGTAATGGATCTAGATTGTTTCTTCGACCGGACTGACAGCTGAAATGCTGACACTAGCAATATCCTCGATTTCACTGTAAGATGTGCAGCGTTACAATTTTTGCACGCTTCCTTGGAGTAACGTTCGTCGCAGAAAATGGCCTTAGGGTAACTAATCGACTGACGAGACAATAGTGTCTAGATGTGATGAAAATCAGATCCAATCACGGATGGCGCAATATTGTTAAGGTCAAATAAATTCCATCATACACTCCGGAATTCATATTTCTGCACAATCTTCAAATGACCTAATCTGAAGAGAAAATCCAAACCAATTATACCCTGGATCTAAAACTGACCGTAGATATAATGAAAAGAAAACTGAAGCAGTTGTTTCAATTTTCACAAGGGTGTAATATTCTTATATTTAAAATTTATCGGAGTCTCTTTTTCGTTCGTACGCACTTGTAGTCGCATCCATGAAAAAATGTCAGTAGTCCGATGAAGTGCTAAGAGACGAAACGCATCACACAAATATTTTTATCACCTTGTCATACTATTTTCCCTCTAATATATATATATATATATATATATATATATATATATATATATATATATATATATATATCCAGGTAAAGAGAACCAACAGTTTTAGAATTCCGAGTTCTCTTACATTTACCATTTACATTTTTTAAAAAATGGGCTTAATACAATATATATCGTAGAGCAAAATAAAATAAAATTTTGTTTTCTATTTCAAATTAATTTAATTTACATTGTGACGTGGAAATTTCTATGTTTTGAGATTTTACGTCTTCATCAGGCAATGTTGACTCATTGTTGTGAAAATGATTTAAATTTGAATGCATAAAACAGTATGCTTGTTATTTAAAGATTTGATATGTATGGGGAAGACAGAAAAAATTATGTATATGCTTAATTTAACTGATCAGAATGTAGTTCAAACTTAAATTAATTCTAGATAAAAACAATAAAAAACAATATATATATATATATATATATATATATATATATATATATATATATATATAGTGTTATTCGAAACCTAGTTTATTTTCCTTAATTTTTATAATTTATAGTTTCAAATTTATCTGGTGATATAATAAAACGTATATAATAATGAAATTGCTAATATTAATTACCTCTCTTTTATTCACAATTCCTGTGAACAGTTTTACGCATGGCAAATAGATGAAGGCCTTAAAATCAAATTGTGTTTAATGTAGGCGATCAGAAAATACTTTAATGTTCAACTGTGATTATATTTTATACAGAACAACCGATAGACGGTTAAAAAAAGCATTTGAAAACATGGCTAGAAAAAATATAATAACCTTTTTTCAACAATCATTTATTCGCTCAGACACTTCCCCCAAAACTCTAAAAACAAAGGCGAAAGCTTTCAATTGTTCGACTGGAAACACCTGAGAGCTTTCGACTCCGTATTGATTTTCGCCTTGGTGTTTGATGAGGTCGTTCCTACCCTAGATCGATTTAGGCAGTTTTTTTATTGATATTTACTACGCTCACTTCCTCACACCATACGGCGCAATACATGACAGTGAGGCCTGTAAGATTGTGTTGCCTCATATTTACAAATGGGAATAGTCTATTTTTTGTGTTTTTGTTTTGTTTTGTTTCTAATCTTAGTTTTTACTTTAGTTCGAAATTTGGTACCTGTAGAATAAAGCCAGTAACTTTTAATAAAATATCTTTTGATTTTCTATATTTATTACACTACCAGTTTACCACGCTCACTCTCCCCACCTCCTCTCTCCCCACCCCTCTCTCCCCGCCCCCCTCTCTCAATTTCTTATTCTATACTTCTGATTGATTATTTACTTAGCTACACATGACACCTTTCTCTCCTAATTCCTCATTCTTTCTCTGTCTTTTTAAAAATGTTCGATTTCTCTCTCTTCGTCTATACCCTTCTCACTCTCCAGTTTCTCTCTTTCTATCACTGATTCACTGCTTTTATTTCCCTTGCCCGCCATTCTATAGATATTTCAATTTCTTATTTCACTCTCTCTCTCTCTTTTTAACGCCTTCAATATTTTTCTCTCTCTCTTATTCTTTATATTTCTTTCCAACTCGCAACGATTCTCTACTTCACTACCCTTTCCTTTTCTCTCTATCTTTGTCACTACCGCTTCTCTCTCTATATTTCTTATTATATCTCACCCATTGATTTTCTACTTCATTACATTTGCCATTTTCTATTCTGTTTATCTCTTACTATAATTATATAAACTAGTTTTAACCTGTGAAAATTTCACGGTTTTCTTATTTTAATATTCTGATAAAGCTTAACTCTTCCGTTAATGATTGAATAAGTGCTTAGCAAATTCCGTGACAATAAACTATCCATAGAAATTCCCCTGTTGTATCATTAAATATTTGAACTTAACAACTTTAACAAAATATTGCAATAACAATCATAAATATAAAGTTCTCTCTCTTCTTCGTACATATCTTTTTTCCTTGCTTACATTCGTTCTCTATTATATTTACGAATTGCTTGTCTCTCTTCTGCTCGTAATCGTTCTCGTCTTCTTCTATTTTGCGTTCTTGCTGCCTGTCTTTGTTGTCTTATTCTTTCTTTTATTACAATAATTTTCTCCGGAAATATGATGCATTTACAAAATTCATTTGATTTCATTCATTACAGCAAAAGCGGTTACGCGTTTAGGTACCTAGGTAGGTATTACTGTATTATAATATAAAGACTACGACTTACTATGGTGTTCACAACGAGGATTAAAGGAGTGATTTGATAAAATAAATAAAAATAAACGGATGAAAAATATTTTCTTAGTTAAAAGAGAATCAAGATGAAGACAGCAAAGAAAGACTTGAAATTATTATTTATAGCATAAAAACGTTACAATACAATAATACTTTCTCTCTCGGTTTTTTTATAACAGATGGTATACCTATTTACAGTAATTCTCTTTTCGTTTTACATTTCCTGTTTTCTTTCATTTATCATGCGTGTTTGTCGTGTACATGTTTTATATTTTTGTGACAGTATTTGTGTTCATATCTCTTTCTAGAACGTGACACACGTAGGTACTACTATATTAATATATGGATATATTAATTTTTTATTAACTACCTCTAAACACTTTCAATTTCTTTCTCTCTTTTTTACTTTACTGTTCTCTCTCATTAGCTTTTTTTTTTCAATATGGTGATATTGAAAAAGACCGGACACACATTATATATATATATATATATATATGTGTGTGTGTGTGTGTGTGTGTGTGTGTGTGTGTGTGTGTGTGTGCGCGCGCGCGTGTGTGGTTAGAGTTTTAAGTCACTTAAGTGCAACACGTGGTACGAGCTTGGGCGATCATGTCTCTTTCGAGACATGACTGATTAGGCAGAACATTTTCCCGCGGGAGTTTGCCATTACTTTCTGCAGTAGACTTGTTGCCAGCCAAGGTTATAGAACCCAATCTGTCCTGTTATTTAACCCATAACTGGAGGAAAGAAGCGGAATAATACCTTTCCCAAGGGTATTTGTGCGTAAGTGAATGCAATGAATTCAACCGGAATTCGAATTCAGCTCTCCAGCTTCCCTTTCTGAGTCGATATCCACTGCATCCATAGTTTTCACTACAAAAAAGTATGGATAACAATCCGAAGGAATGGGTCCTGGGTATGACTATAATCTGCATCGGGTAGCTAGGTCTTTATTGGAAGGTAACGAGGAGCGTTATTCCAGTTCATATTTTCTGTTATTCTAGGTACAGTGTGACCCTGAGTGGTAGGACA